>JAQFVV010006213.1:13136597-13736597 GCA_028023455.1 Epiperipatus broadwayi | reverse complement strand
CACCATAACTCAATCACAGCAAAACAGCTGCAATCAGATGACCAACATTATCAAGACAAATGTTTTGTATGACACCAGAAGCAATGCCTCAACTTGCATTATGAAGGCATTCCCCATGTTGCCTCCCACTCATCAAACAGACCCCAACAGATATCAAAAGACCATCTGGCCAGCCCAAAAAAAACTGGCACATAAAAAGGGCTAAAATGTATGAAGTTTCCAGTCCAGACATAATGACCAGTCCCACACCAGACAACCTAATACCAATAAATTTCACCTGCAATAAAACCACTGACTCATGCCTACCAACCTATGATAGATATACTTGATACCCACAGACTTAACAGCACAACAAGAATACCATGACTAATCTCCCACAAAAATACTATATCCAGATGGACATAGAACCTTCTCTTATCCAGAAATACTCACCTACCAAATAATACTCTATTAGAATTATCCACCTGCCAGATATAGAATTCTAACATACAAACCAGGTCTTATAATCAACATAAATCACAAGACATGATACACAGCTCAACAACAACCACACCACTTCATACTGTTTAAAAAATCTGGCATTCAACACATCTATATTTAATAAACACACATTTTATCAAATATTACCACATTTAAAAGGCTATAACAGTTAAAAGTCAGCAATTCCAAAATTACATTTTGTGACACCTTTGCACTTGATCAACCTCTGCAACATCAACCAGGAAACCACAGCCAAAAGATCTTGAAGAACATGGCAAGCTCATAATCCAGTTCAACACAAATGCTCATGGGTACATTATCATTCAAAATCCTCTGAATTCTTAAAAAAGCCAATGTAAATACAAATAGAAAACAAACACATCTAATAGATTAACAAGCCCCCAGCCAGCTGACTAAATAGAACCATACTCAAGACAGCCCCTCAACAACACCCACACTAATTAGGTAACCATTAACTGCCTTTCAACCCTCTACACCAATCCAAAGAATTACAAATATGTGCATCATTAATGAATCACAAAAGCATAATAAGACATATGTGTAAAAAACTCAAATCTTTGCTGGTTTACATATGCAAGCCTCAACAATGAATTGTAAATTTGTACTACATTTAGTCTTTGTTCATACACACTATAGTTAAATATATGTAATTATGTCATTTCAATATCCTCTAAGTAATCCAGTGCTTTTGTTGCATTCAGAAATATAACCCATCCTCTGACCTATATAGTACTATAGATTAAAAGTACATATAAATAAAATAATTGCTTATGTAAGCATGTATGCCAAAAGAAATCATAAAAAATCGTTTTGGTCTTAATAAAATTCCTTTGTGAAACATAATAATAAAAATTAAATAATAATGATGATGATGATGATGATAATAATAATAATAATAATAATAATAACAATAATAATAATAATAATAATAATAATAGAGTGAGAAGATTGAAGCCTGTCCCTTATAATTTAAGGAATTGCTATCTTAATATAAGCCAAGCACTGATTGTATATATGTGTGGAAAATTATGATCTAGCCCAACTGATAAATGCTAATTGGCATGAAATACATATATTGGGATCACTTATCTTTTTCACATGTATGTGGTCATGTGTATCGGTTGTTTAAGATGGAGTGGAGGATCAATATGGACTGAAACTCCTAAGTTTCAAATCCCTCTATTTAATAATAATACAATGAAGCTACTGTATTAACTACACTTTGTTCCAAGATTTCTAATGAATGGTGGGAATGTGCATACACACACACATATATATATATATATATATATGATATAAAGCACTGTCTTGTACATGAACAACACTTTTCAACTCACACATGCTTATATATAAATAAAACACAAACACTATTTAATTGGTCTATAATACAATAATAGATATGTGCGTAATATAGCTGAGATTATTAACAAAAATAACGCTAAAAAACCCCCTTACTATGACCTTTTCTTGAATATATATATATTTAAGACTTTTTTTTTTAGTTTTACAATTAAATTAATAATTTTCATTTTAACACTTAAAAAAAAAAATCATGATAAAAATTCATGAATTCTTTTAGATTTTACAGAAGTGCGATGATTACTTGTTTTATGCTTTGAAGCGATTTCATATGAAATTTAAAAATTAGAAATAAAATAAATATTATATAATTCATTAATATGACTTAGATTAGCATGATTGAATAAGTACATGCATTCTTCTATCTACTGAAAAATAATATATATATATATATATATATATGTATGTGTGTATAGGTGTGAAATTTACATTTTTCTAATTAATTTAAGAATTTTAATATTTTTTTATTTTTTGCTGGTTTATTTTGTTTTTGGAAGGGGTTATATTTGAATTAGCAGATGAGTGACTTCATCATACTAACAAACTCAATAAATAAATTTAATGATACAAAAATATGCAGTATTTTTAATCTGAAATCAATATTTACATCATTAGTAAGTTATTTAATTCATAAAAATTCATCATTTCATTTTTTTTTAAAGAGATCTACTTAATCTATATCATGATTCTTCAGTAAATCAAAACATATGCAGAAACTAATATTTTATGTATAATCAAAAATATCAATAATGGTTTTTACAAAGGGCACCATGAGATCATAATATAATATAAGCATGTATTGACTTAATTAGTCTGAATACATAAATAATAAAGATTGCCAATAAACATCACATGATCACTGAGTGGAAATACGTATAGAGAGTTTTGCCTGTTTTAATAATAAATATTGCAAAGCAGTATCTTTTAAATCTATTTAAACAATCTTATAAAATTAAATCAATACATTTTAAAAATATAATATAATATTAAAAATAATATGACATAGATATTTTACATTTATAAAACAAATTGAATATATTACATTTCAAGATAGAATCTTGTAAATCTATTTCAACAATTAACTAATTTAATAATATGCATTGCCAATGTCATCAGTCTTTAATGAATATTCTGACAATAGTCTGAGAGATAATCTATGATAGAATCGGTTTATTTGCTCCACTTTATATCATTATTTTCTTTTATTGCAAAACAATTAAACAAAAGCACATTTAATTATTTATAATTAGCTAATTAATAATAAATTTTAAATACCCTATTTCTTTAAATAGTAATCCTTTCATTATGATTTGTTTGCCATTTTTATTTGGAAGTAATAAAACGTTATAAAGTATTTTAAGAGCAATCTCTTAAATTTCTGTTACTTATTTTTTTTCTAATAACAACATAATAATTTAAACAACAATCTCTTAATTTCTTTTATTTATTAATGCTTTTAAGACTCATCTTTGAAATTCAGAATCTTGTTTATTTCCATCCAAAAATAATTATTGGGAAGAATATTCATTATTTTATCCAATCACAGATTATCATAAAAAATCCACTTAACAAACAAATAATGGTGCTGATTTAGTATGCGCTCACGGCCGCCATTTTAAATTACAAGAACCACCGAAACCATGCTGAAACATCCAACCGATAAATGACATCGCTCAAAATGGCCATTTTCGTAGGGAAAACTAAATCAGCACCGATTTTTGTTTTTTTTTTCCCTACGAAAATGGCCATTTTGAGCGATGTCATTTATCGGTTGGATGTTTCAGCATGGTTTCGGTGGTTCTTGTAATTTAAAATGGCGGCCGTGAGCGCATACTAAATCAGCACCCAAATAATTATGCTACATATTTAGATACTGGTCAATTGAACCTAGGTTCTTTGATTTCCTGGTAAAACCAAACTTATAGGTCTTACTCACCAACCGTTTTTACAAATGAAGATTACTTTAATCTTTGTAAAAAGGAATTATAAACACTCTTGCCCCAGTCTTGATAAGTCAAAACTTAGATACTGGCTATTTTAAGAATAAAAATATAGGTATTCAATATCTCTTTGAAAACTTTGGTGAAGGATGTTTTTTCACCCATACATGCCAATGTTTTTATTCTATATGCAATATGGTGTAGAAAATGCATATTTGTTTACAATAACAACCCAAGAATACACCCAAATGTATTTAAAGATAAGTTTGAAATAATAAGAGAAATAAATAAAAAAAAGTTGCTGAATACAATATATATAGAAACCTAGTCAATTCTCTCTTGATATTCAAAAGTATAACATGGCGCACTTATTTCATTTAAAATTAAAGAATTTATGTATAAATATAGCTGCTGTGAACTACATATAATTTCCACATTGTACATATAGTTCTAAATCTAATATTTTTGTTTTTTATTTTTTAATTATATTTTTAACAATGGAAATTACATATGGACAAAGGGAAAAAATGTAAACAAATGTAATCAATATTTTTTTTGGCCAAAGAATGAATAAAATGTCTTTGAAAGATAATAAAAAGTAATTATTCCAGCTCTTGGATTTTAATTAGTCATTTATTTCATTGAAAAATAACAACCATATTTATATGTTGTTATTGTAATCACTAAAACTCGAGACATTAATAATAATGTTAATAAAATAGTTTTTTCACATTATTAAATGCCACTAAGTTGATATCATTTCTTACTGATATAAATGACATTACTCAGGGTAATTTTTTGTTTATCTCAATATCATATTTATTATTATAATTATTAAATACCTTATTGTTAAACATTTTCCCCATAATCTTGTTGGATATTACAATGTATTTCTCATGAATTAGATCATTTCAAGGAGTATTTTAAATACTGTCATTTGGGTTTCAAAGTAAAAGTTCAGTTCTAAAGTAAATGAGTATTCCTCTTACTTGCCACCCATGGTATTTTCAAAAAAATTCAATAGTATTAAAACTCAAAGATGATGACACTTTTTATATAGTCAAATATTCAATTTGTAAATCCATATAGAATTCCTGAAAATATCATAGTTTGATTATCTCTGATCTTTTCTTTTACAAATATGCCTCTATAGCTAAATATTTTTGTGAACCTTTCATTATAACTCTGACTATGATTGGTCAAAAAAAATACATTTTGGCTCTTGGTTTCTATCTTTTTTTTGATGAATGATCCAAAAAGGCAATAATGATTAATGGTTTATATAATCATAGATCATTTTATAAACACCTGCAACTATTTCTTTCATCATAATCTTTTTCTTTTTTTGTATTTAACAATTATGTCAGATTTTCATTCTGTGTTTGATTTTTTTAACAAGTGTCATTATATTTTATAAGTTTAAGTTATAACTGTGATATTAACAATATACCTAGGAATGTTGATATTTCTTTGATTAATTCTGAATTTACATTTGTTTTTGTTTAATATGACTTTCTTTTTTATGTATTCATTTTTAAAGCAATTATTTTAAATGTAACTATGAGATTCATTGATATATTTCTTTTCTTATACACATTTATAATATAGTATAACCAACTCAATTACAAATATTATTTTAATCATGAAAGCACACAATATTTTACTTCTGAAACTTGCTAAATTTTTAAAGTCATCCAGAATATATTATCAATGCTGATTATTGTTCATCATTTTGAAGTTCTCTTTTGATGAAAAATCCTAATCTGTGATGAATGATATTAAACATACTTTTATTTTTGCATGCATTGCAAAATATTATATAATACTTTGCATTCTTTGCTAAAATTTTGTTATTTGACATAATGATATCAAAAGATTTCTTCCAATAACGAGATCACTGACTTGTTTTGCAGATTAATTGACATAATATGTCAAGCACTCTTTATATTCTTACTTCCTGTAACATTTCAGAGTCAATATCATCAATTTATTGATCTTATGTTTTTGGAAATGATCTTAAGATGCAATTTCATTTTTTATTGCCTTTTTGGCATATCTATATAGTAACTTTGTGAAACACATCCTGGTTAATATTTTTGTAATATATATCTGCTGTGTATTTCTTTAATTTTGTTTGGTTTTACTCACTATTGCTGAAATCTGATTTGATTTTCATAAATCCATGAAAAGCAGTTGTTTCTCCAAACTTGTTTCTATTTACAAATAGAACCAAGTTTGGGAGGAAAACTATAATTCATTGTTTTTCCTGATTGCTTTTTGAATTTCATATCTAAACTCTTTTCCATCACAATGTTTACTTGTTTTAATAATTTTGATATTTTTGCTTATTGATGTTAGTTAAACTTTTCTTTATTCATCATTTTTTATTCATGAATAATAAATTAATTACTCTATTCAATGACATTACTTATATTATTAACTATAGTAGTTAACTTAGCTATTAATAAAATGATATTAAAACCTTTTGACATAAGAGGAGCCATCAACATGAAATTTAGATACCCATGTAGCATAAACTGGCTGGGTTAAAAAGCGTTTTACACAGAAGCATTAATCTGTGTAAATATGAAGCTGACTACATAAATAAAATAGACACATATGTCAATGTCCTATCAATCTCAGGATATAACTGTAACAAGTTAATTAGAATGATAGGGCATTTTTAGGCAATATAAATAAACAACCCACTGGTACTTATAATGTTAGTTTTAGAACCCATATTATCTTAGATCAATTCTTTTGGAGAAGTTAATTTAATTTTTATCACAAATCCATTATGCAAAAAGTACAAAAAATTTCTTCCCAAATTTTAATTTTTTCTTTCCTATTTTTAATATAAACTTATTTTTTTAAATTTAATTATTATATACTTTCACTATAATTAAAAAATTCTTATCTAATTCATTTTAAAATCCCCTCTTCATTAAATAAATTTCTTAATAATGCAAAGGACAGAATACTGCATGAGCAGATTTCTAAGATTATTTATAAAATTGCATACAGTGCCCCTATATGCAATGCAGTATGTTACAGTGAATTATGGGCCAAGATTTTCATGAGAATAGCACAGCATAAGTAATTGTACAGTATAGCAAAAACAAACTCTGAACACAGATCAATATTTCTTTACCACAAATGCACACCTGCTCGTGCATTTGATCCAACTAATGTAAAAACACTTGGTGCTGTTAAGATGACAGAAAATATAAATTTAAGCAAGCATGAGCTATTTCTAGAGACTCCTATGCAATTAATAACTAAGAATCAAATGTTCCATTATCAAAAACATGAAATATGTAAATATCTAATTTACATAACACATAATAGATATTAAAGTTGTTTTATGAACTGCAGAATACTCCAGTGCTATGAATCTGATGGACTAGTCAAAAACATGCTCAGTGAATAAAATACTTAATATGATTACACCTTTTCTTGTTTCATGCTTATAATGTGAACATAGTAGATAATATTGTTTGTGCAAGAAAAGAGTCTTTTAAATACATCAAAAAAATAAGATGCATTTCAAATTACATAAATCTATCACAGTTAAACAAAAAAGAATCAAAATTTTTTAAAATCATGCTTGCAGCAATATGCAGTCTAAAAGTAATGCTATTGGTCAAAATTATTCAAGGTTGTCAACAGTTTCTTAGGCTAGAAATATATAGAAAAACAAAAACAAATGGAAAGATAATACATAGCTCCAGCAAAGACAGAGGACAAATGTAGAATAATTGCTTTTAAATTGAAAAGAAAATAACAACAAGCTGAAAATTTTGGCAGCAAAATAAGGAATTAATTAGATAATACAAAGAAAAATAATTGGATGAATTTAATAGAAAGAAGGCCAGCTGAAATAATTAAAACTGTATTTAAAAAAAACTCAAAATTTGTTGGGGGAATATAAAAGTACTCACAAATGAAAATTATTGTGGACATTGAATCAGGATTCAAAAATCTTGCACAGAGGGAAAGGATAATGGACAAGATGGCTAAAGCACTAAAGTTCACAAATTATAAGTGAATAAATAAAAATTGGTTCCAGGATATAAAGTCGACTACAGAATAGTTTAAAAATATTACCTGTATTAAGAAAGATAAAGGTAATTGGCTGGTTTTGTTGGATAATAAAAAATATGTCCAATAGTGAACACACAAATAATAAATTTAAAATTTAGACAATTAGAAGCATACAGCAAAATATTTGAAGAATAAGTTAATCTCTTCACTTTTGAAAAAATGCTGCAATAAAGCATATACTAGAAGTGTATACTAGAAGTGAATACTTAAGGATATAACCATCTGTGGCTATACCATCATATATGTTCACCATTCCTTAAAGAAAATCAATTTATGTGACTAATGATTAATTTTAGTGGAACTTACTATTATAAAGTAACCAAAAAAGTCACAGAATGTTTGATTTCTGGCATAAGAGTCAGAAAGTACTTGATTAATCTTCATATGAATGTCTACAAAAGAATAATAAGATAAAGGTTGTTGAAAATCAAACTTGCACCTCTAGATATTAAAGAACTTTATGGATCTGTGCCATGGCTCTACCTATAATCTAAGCTCATGAAGTCTGTAGAAAATAAACTATAACCATAACAAAATGAAGGGCATTATTGAAATACTAAAATGAATTGGTAAAAATATAATAGCAATTACTAAAGATAAGTTTTACAAATTGATTATGGTTGGCTTATGAGACTGCCACTTAATAAAGTCATCCACAGCATTATAATATGAAATTTCGAAAAAATATTAGCCCCAATTATTTAGCTCTTTCAGGTAATAAAATTTATATGAGATATATAAATGTGTATTCATGTGTACTTCAGAACAAACACATTAGAAATATACACCTCAATTTTGAACAAATCTCACTATTACAATGGATTATAGAAGCAGAGGATGAATTGAAAGGGATTATTTTCCTGGATCTTTATCTGTAAAAAAATCACAATATGCTGGATTATAAAATATTAAAACCATTTGATGTAAGAGCAGCCATTCACCCTAAACCTAGGATACCCATGGAACATAAACTGTCTGGATTAAAAAGCTTTGTACACAGAAATATTAATCTGTGTAAATATGAAGCTGACTGCAAAAATAACATAGACATGTATGTAAATGACCTATCAACCTCAGGATATAACTGTAACAAGTTAATTAGAATAATAGGCCAATTTTATGCAAATATAAATAAACAACACACTTCATAAAAAGAATCAAACCTTGAATAACACTTTCCATATATTTCCAGACTGTCTCACAAACTAAAAATCATTTGTGCTGATATTTATAATGTTATTTTTAGAGGCCCTTTTATTAAACAAATTGTTTAATAATGCAAAGAACAGAATACTGTCTGAGCAGAGTCTTGGATTGTTTATAAAATTGCATGCAGCATCCCTATATACAATACAGTATATTATGATTAATTGCAGGCCAATATTTCCATGAGGATAGCACAGGATAAGTATCTGCACAGCAGAGCAAAATAGCTTCAAATACAAGAGTGCACACTTATTCATGCATTTGATTCAAATAATGTAAAAATATTTTGTGTTAAAGGAGATGATAGGAAATGTAAATTTAAGGAAGCATGGGTTATTACTAGAGTTCCCCATGAAAATAATAAGAAAGAATCAAGTGTTCCATTATCAACAAAAAAGTAAATATCTAATTTACATAATGCACAATTGGTGTTAAATTTGTTTTATGGAACTGTGGAATAGTTGAGCACTATGAATCTGAAGGATAATTTGAAAGTATGCTCAGTGAATAAAATATTTATTATGATTATACCTCTTCTTGTTTTCCTGAAAGTTTATGATGATGGTGTTTCAATTGTATTTTTATATTGGACTATTTCCATCATCTAATATGAGTATTGACTATTTTTAGACCAATTTAACTTTATTTAAATATTCAAAATACACTCAACTGTTAGTAATAGCATATCAAACATGTTATTATATGCGCAATGTTTTGACAGGTATTATTCTCCCCTCTTCTTCAGATGTTGCTGGCCTGACCAGTGACAGTACTAGCATGGAATTCAAACCTGGACCTTTAGATTTTTGAGTATTGAATTTTTAAGGTAACTCTCTAACCATTTGAACCATCCTTCCAAAGTCAACAGTCAGTAGAAATTTCATACATTTATCTATGAGATTCCTCCTGATTTCTCCACTTTTTCCTAAGAGAAAACTTGATTAGTGGTTTCCATACATTATGTAGTCACACTAGGAATCTAAGGGTCCAGATTCAAATCCCATGCTAGAACTGTCACTGATCAGGCCTGCAACACCTGCAGAAGAGGGGAGAATAATACCTCTTGAAACATTGTGCATATATTAAGCTGTGTGCTATTACTAACAGTTGAATATATTTGGAATATTTAAATAAAGTTAAATTTTTCTAAAGATATTCAATACTCATATTAGATGATGGAAATAGTCCTATATAAAAATACATACCTCTTCTTGTTTTATGTTTATAACATAAACACTAATATTAATAAGTTATTGTATAATCAGTTTCATTTACATGTTTATTACATCAAGTTTTAAATGATTTATATCTTACATATAATAATGGAAATTAGATTAACTAAAGTTTGATTTTATATTAGTAAATCAACAATACGTTTTTCCAATCATAGTGCTAATGCAAAAATTATGTTACAAAAAATGACAGTTTATAACACTAACAAAAAAAGAGACTATTTTTAGAAGTGGATAGAATCACAGTAAAATATTTAATGAATTTCCTAGTCATCTAAAATTAATGACAAGCGATTACAATTTTCTATATGCTTTTTAAAACCAATATCCATAAAATTAATAGTTGTTATGTACTTTAAGTAAATTACTAAAGCACTGAACCATTTATAAATAATCTGTAAGTGATATATGATAGAATCCAAAGAAATGTATCCAGTTGTGAGTATTTAATATTAAGTAGAGAAAGATAATGCAATGTTTTATATTGATATGTCTAATAACTGAACATTTTTAGAAGATATTCCTGATAAATCTGAGCAATTGATTAGATTTTGAGAAAGTAAAAATGGTATATAAATTAAATCATATCCATGTGTGAGTGCAATATAGATAAAATGTGATTCTTATGAGTCAGTAGTTGAATTAGAGATGAGAATAGAATCTTTGTGATGACTTATGCTGTTAATAAGACATTGATTGTATCAAAATTACAGACAATAATATAACACTATAGTACATAGTAAAGCAATGTCACATCTTTGTTTAGGCATTAGTAGTTGCCCAAGTATATATTTGATGAATGACATAAACATAGGTTTATGCCAGTATTAAATATTCAGTGCAATGCTTTTCTATCATATATTATTGAATGCTATCAATTATGAATTACTTGATTGTTGGTAGAGTCTTTTTTTACATTTCTTATCCTATTCCCAAGCTTTTTCACAAGATTTATATACATACAACATTGACATCATGTTACAAGAAGCCAAACAATAATTTCTTGACTTCTCTCAACTTTTCATTAAAATATATTTGGAGTCCTATTGTATAATTTCTGTATAATATTCTGCAATGTTATAGAATTATGAAACACTTTGATCTTGCTTAGTTGCAGAATGAATGAATTAGAGATCACAAGTCCATGCTACATCTTTCAATATAATTACTATATTACTCTGAAAACTCCCCCCAAAATGGTTACTTACACGGTAATCTATGCAGATAATTTTTTTACCTGAATGAGTAATTCTTTCAGAATAGATAAAATTTATGCTTATCAAAAATATTAGTTTGCGTACATATATATATATGAACATATCAAATAATCTCAAATATTCTATTGAAAGACAAAAAATCAAGATCACTCTTTAGAGAATTATTCACCAGGATGGTTAACTGATAAGGAGTTCTATGATTTTGTTTTCATGCTATCTCAATACAATCTCATTTATCAATCAAAAACAGTATTTTTAGTTGGGTTGGCTATAATGGCGATCCAAAATAAAAAGATTTCTAAGCTTCCGTAGAAATCTGACAATTTGCTATATTCCATCAAGTTTGGAAAAAAGCACATCGCTAACCTTTCTCTATATAATTGTGATATAATTTTAAATTATAGAGCTAAGATTGCTTGTTTTTCTACTAAGCCATTACTTAACCGCAGTGTGTTAAGTAAAGCAAATCCTCTTTATTACGTTGTAATGATTGATTAATTGTGTAAATAAATTGTTGGTAGAGATTTTTTTAAAAAGTAAATATCACACAAATTTCTAATTTCTTGTCCCAGTTTAATATTTAAAAGTTTTAGAAAAGAACTTTTCTAAAACTAATATGACTTGGGGGAAAGCTATATTTTACGAAATAGACTGGATGGATGTAAAAGTGCCTTCGGGAAACTAGTTTGTAACAGCACCAACATATATATTGATTTTAAATTACTTTTATTCTAAGAAAAAAAGTTTTAAAAGACAAATGAAAATGTATTTTATTCTAAAATATTTTTTTCCCAAATACATTACACACAAAATCTTTTAAAAAAAATGTATGTGCATATAAATGGAGTTAAATTTAAATTATAATAACGGTAGACAATAGCAATATATATATATATATGTATTAAACAGAAGCACTTTCGATTACCTTGGAATTCTTATCATCTGAAGTCACATAGACAAAAAAAAAACAGACATCATGTGATTTCGCAAGAACTAATGAATATCAATATTAGCAGATTATCTATCTATTTATAATATAATCTTTAAATTGGTTTATAAAGATTGCTCTTTAATTTTTCATTTTTTAAAATACTTTTTTTTTAATAATCTTATGTAATCTGGGTTAAAAGGTAAATCTAAAGTTGCAAAATTTTTCATTGGTCAAAGAAAACCGAGGCAGTATTGGATTGGTTATTCTTAGCATTTTTTACTCAAATGTGTAATAGTGTTCTTTTGTTTTTTTTTCCAAAGCACATCTCCATTCAGCACTAGTATAATCTTTTGCATCCATATATAATTTGATATATAGTACATCTACATCCCGCTTATGGCATGGCTGTTATATGAAGATTCATAATGGCAATTATCATCAATTTGTAACCATTGTTTTGATTTATAATCGTTTATTCACTATAATGATTTTAGAAAAAAAATGTAAAAAAAATTTTTTGGGGACCATTTTGTAAAACTGATGCCATCATAGGATAGTTATTAATACTAAATCAAAATAGTGACTTTCATATTGAAATTTTACAGTACAGTGTTTATTCATAATACAGTACATAATATTAGTACTATATACAATATTTTGATTATTAATTTAAAATACAATTAATGAATGTACAGTACAGTATTTCATTTTCATCCAGCATTTTTGCAAGCCAATCAGTATTTCAAAAGTGATATTTTTGTTATCAATGATTACAAATAAAAAAAAATTCATTCAGTATAATAAATAATCAAAATCATATTTTAATGATGTAATATAGTATTAAATTTGAAAATGTATACATTAGTTTAAAAACTGCACACTGTATTTACTTTTACGGATTAAAATATTTACTAACAGTACTTTGTTTGTGGTAAAAATTTATGCCTAATTTAATTATCATGATTGTTATTTTGAAAAAAAAAAAAGAGATTTTATAATAATGAACTTTGAATAAGCATTTATTTTATAACGTCTTGCGTGCGATTATAATTACAATAGAATGACAGCCTGTTAAGCTAATTGTGCAGACGCTGTGAGAATGTTATTAATAAATGAATACCTTCGAACAACCATATGATATAGTATTTGAATAAGAGTAAAAAGGAATCCTCTTACTCTAACGACTCAAATGTTTATAAATGAGCAAATCTGAAGTAGTTGTGACGAAGGCGTGACTACATAATAGTCACTTTAAATTACTATATATAATGTCTGTATGAATGACGCCAATGAAATTTTCTAGAATTTACTAAATGCCACTCTAAACGAAACTAAATCATATACATGATGTCATTCTATTGTAACAATGAACTTTATATGATCAAAAATTACTGAATTTAAAATAGCACTTAATTATTTGCTCAATTTTAGAATATCACATTATTTGTTTCAGAATTACTAACATGATCACAGTTGTACTGTTAATTAATTTTCAATTAAAGAAATGTGTGCAAAAGTTCACACAATATGCATTTAATAATAAATTTTGTCTGATAAAAATGGAATATAAATAAACTGGAAAATATTTATACCTTGAATTTTTATTTAAATAGTTCATATTTTTGACTTCATTTGTATTAATCTAAAAAAAAATAAGTCATTTCCAAAATAATAAAGATAAATATTTTTTTATATTAAATGTCTTTATTGATTGTGCACTAAAAAAAATTGTTTCTTCAACCATAACTGGAGTTTTTAGATTTAACTTGAAATAAAAGCATGGAGGGTTCAGAAATTAATTATATCAATCTCTTATTATAAAAAATAGGAATCGACTCAACTAATTTCTGGACTTGCCATGCTTTTATTTAAAGTTAAATCCAAAAAGTCCAGATGTAGTTGAAGAAACAACTATTTTATTTCTTTTTAGTGCATAGTCAATTAAAGAATTTAATACAAAAAATGTTGGCACAATAAATGAAAATGGAAAACTATATTATACTTTAAATTGACTGGATACTTTTATATATATATATATATATATATATATATATATATATATAAAGCTATACTTTATATATATATATATATATATATATATATATATATATAGTGACCTTCCAGGTTGGCACCAGGAAGAAATGTGGGAAATTCACATTTGTGCTAACAATGGCTAAAGATAATTATCTGAGAAAAATGAATTGTGATGTAATTTGCTAGTTAAAATTAGGATTTAAAAGAATTAAAACTTTAATTGGGTGTACTGATTGGTAGAGTTTTGGATTATATATGTTTGGTAGTAGAAAAGGAGGCTGAACAACATCAGGGATGTTTGTACATAGTAGAAAATTTACATGTCATAATAATCTACATCGATATATTATTAATTAGAATTTTCTTTTTTATATTTTATTTATTATTTACTGATTATGTATTGTTCATAATCTTATATTTAAAATGATAAAGATTATTGGTATATTAGTGAATAACATTTATAAATTAATATTTGATATTTTTTTTATTTATTATGTTTTATTCCGTTCAAATATTGTATTGTTAAAATTTTATAAGTAAAAATTCTGGCACCCTTCCAAAGTTTATTGTAATAAAAAAAAACACAGAGGGTGTGAATGGAGAGAGACAGAAAGTTTAAAACTTGAAGGAAAGTAAAAAAAATTTCAAGGAAGAAGATGTAAAAAAAAAAAAAAAGCTTAAAAGAATCAATTACTCTCTAAGAGTATTAGAACAAATAAAAAAACATCGTGAGGATTCTAATAATATATCTGTGGAGAATTTTCTATTATACTACTGGAATAATATAAAAATGAGGAGATACCCCCCCCCCAGAGGGATACCAGCTCCAAATTTCTATCAAATGATGATCCATGTTCACTACCTTTAAAATGCCTGGATGTTATGTAAGCTAAGTAATTATGATTTGTTTTAAAGTATTACCAAAAATAAATAATATCAGAATGACAAAATTGTTTAAAATAAAGCAAGCTAAAATTTTCTTATTAAACGCTATAATTAAATGCTTGATTTTCAATTTTAAGAATTTTCTATCAATATTCTGAAAAATAAAATTTAAAATAAAAGAGTTTATCTACTTAATCTTATATCAAGAGGATACTTTTATACTGTATAACTTTGCTATTCGCACATATATAATAAAATAATTCCAATGCATGCAAATGTTATTATAACGCCTATCACAGAATTCTAGGATAAAAAAAAGACTATTGTCATTCTTAACAATTTATGCTTTAACAATTGGATAGACATTTTTTTTATGTTATAATTTACTGTTGTCTTTGAAATTGATATGTATGTTTCTTTCAACTTTCAAATTTTTTTAAAAAAAAAAACTTAACATGTAATGATGGGATATTGATAAGTATTTTTCATTATTGATTACAACAGATGTACAACCAATTTTTTTTTGTTTTCTTTAAAAACAAAACAAAACAATGTAACTTCATATTATTATAATATGACAATCTATTATTTTGTATAATCTAGAAACTATATTATAGGTGATTATAGATATTCAGATGTGTGCATGATGCTATAAATTATTATTTTAAAAAAAATGTATTTATTATGCTTCAATTTTGTTAATGAAGTTTATTTAAAATAAATAAAGAATTAAAACCTTGTCTGTTATAAGTTTGTTTATGTAGGAAGTGTATTGGGTGTAGTTGGAGGTAGAAATGGTCAAGGGATGATTAGATTATTAGATTGAGTTTGGAGATATTATTTAACCCTCACGTATATAGGTATAAGTGTTTGGTTATTGTTTTCCCCTGCCTTTCTTTATTTTTGTATAGTTAATGTTAGATGATATACACTGATTATAACAGATAAGTGTTGTATAAATTTTTATAATATGTATAAAAGATGATTGATTTATGGCATCATCCAAGTTCTACAAATAAGCTAACAAAAAGTGTGTTTTAAAAATATATTATATTTATGATATTATAAAAGCACACATATTTGAAAATATATGATTCATATATTAAATATTAGTCAATTTTGGTTTTACTGTAGAAGAAATGTAATTGGTTAGAAAGGTGCATAAAATATTTTTTTTTTGTTTATTTATTATTTATTTTGTCTTTTATTTTTAATAAATGTTTTATCGAATTAATAGCCCATATGAATTGCTTGATTATATACGTTCGATTCTCCATTTCCACACACACACACATCTGGTTAACATAACATAGTTATAGAATATCTAAATTTGTCAGTATAAGTCAGGTTTTATTTAATTTGTCTGGAGTTGATAAATCTCAGTATTACAAGGCCAATAATATATTTTACTTTGCTTAGAATAGATGGTGATGTGGATATAAAAGGTACCCGACTCTCATCATTATCTATCTTATACTAAATGTGATAATTGATAATTTTGCAATAGTTTTATAATTGAATAAATGTGTGGCATATGATTAAATTAGTGTTACAGAATTGTTATCCATAAATGTTTTATTACTCTTATTTGCATCCTCTATGAAGACCATATCCTATAACCTCAACTGAGCTAAGCCATGGAATAATTACAATATAAGAATCTTTTAAATAAGTTTAAAAGCAATTTACAATTATAAATTTTATTCTATCTTGTATAGAATTGGCGCCTGGGCATTTATAAATCTAATAAAGTGAAATAAGGGAAGAAGACAGAGGTTACAATATATATATATATATATATATATATATATATATATGTCTATCTTATATATATATATATATATATATATATTAAAGATCAGCCTTTCAAGCTATTGTGCATGTGCTTTCTTACGAGTGTTGGAAAGAATAAGTGATTCATTTTATTCTTTCATAAATACTTTATCTTGTGTTGGGAATGAAAGTATTCATTTATTATTAACACTTGTACGAAAGCACATGCACAATAGCTTGAAAGGCTGATCTTTAATGTATTATAATTTATAGACATAGCGCTATATAAAAATAAATGCTTATATATATATATATTTCTGCTCTAAGTTAAAATGTATACCCCTTATGTATATATCATATTTAATCAAAATTATCTCAAATTTACAACTAAACCAGACAAACCAAAGAAAATAAACTCTAAAACATAACCAATGGTTTCACTTCTAGAAGCAGACTTTTTAAGCGTAAAGGTCTACAAAATAACTAAATTTATATTAAATGTAAACCAAAATTTTACTTACAATATTAAAATAACTTAAATAAATTAATTGCTTCAGAAACATAAATTTTTAATAATAAAGATTCTTTAATATATATATATATTGTAACGGGATAGGGTGTTCAGGAAGTGGAATAAATGAAAATGGGTGATAAGTGGTAGTGAATGAAAATGAACCTGGGTGATGGCAAAACATCATCACCCCAACTAAATACAAAATCAAATAATTTATAATCACAAAAGTATGTATATAAGTAAATTTAAAGATATAAGTATGAGATTAGAAAATCCCTTGAGATCATTGAGGGATCAAAAGCTAACTCAGAAGAGCAACTAAAGCATAATTATTATCAAACAGCATTATAAAGTAAATATCAGTATAAGTAAATACTAGAGAGAAATAACCATCCATCATCATCATTGATGGGAATAAACAAATTAGTACAATAAAATATATAAATCAATAATCAACCTTGTGACTGGATTGAAAATGGGTCTTCTGTAGACCAGGCTAACTATTGAGCCTTTTTCAGCTTGGGCAATTATATAAACATAACTTGGATGCACCAGTTTAGTGCCCATCCATTAAAATACACAATAATCAGAAATAGAACAATAATGCTGGGACATTTAAAGCATACTGATCATCATCAATGCTCTGGCCACTAAAGTACTATTAATGTACTGGCCAACTATAAACTTAACTTTTAATAAGACTAAAGTAAAATAAAAGATAGTGCATGGGCTTTAAAGAGTATCCTCTTTTGTGCCAACCAGGATGATGATGATCATCTCTGGCTGCCCAAAGCACTAAACACATCCCCATTTATCCGTGTCCGAAATCTAGCTCAGAGAACATGGGCTCTATCACTGTATGTGAACAAGAGATGATGGAAACCATTTTTAACAATTAAATAAGTTTATTAATAACAATAAAAAATAAATGATTAAGGTCTTATAAGGGTTCTGATTTTGAATGGTATACATTGAGTTACATGATTAATAAATTAGGTTTATTTAAAACCCATTCAGCACACAGGCATGTGGCTTGATACAAAATAAACATGTTTGAATTAACATTTAATTTAGAAAAATGATCAAAAAATTTATACATAAGTGTCTATCTGACATGCATTGTTATTTACAATACAATTGACATAAAATAATTATAAAAAAAAAGATTAAAATTTACATATGTGTTACAATTGATAAGCATTGGTATCTGCAATACAATTGACAGATATATGCATACATACATGCGTGTGATTTCTGAACATATTTAGTTTTTACATAAAATAATACATGATTAAGCTTTTAAATTATGTTTTAAGTAATACAAATACTTATGCTAGGTTTACTACAACACGTATATAGAATTGCATAGATTATTAACAAATTTAATTTTGTCACACAATACTTTTATAATTAATAATTTCATAAAATTTACACACTTGGTATGGCAATAAAAGTTATTTTCACAATTACTTATTGTTGAAAATGTATAAATTGCTTTTCTTATTTTATAGTAAGTTCCACTATTTATCGATTAGTTTCTATCAACTTTTTTCTTTCTTTTAATACATGAAGTTATTTGCTTGTTTGCTTTACTTTAAAAATGTCTCTTTTTCTCTTTTTAATAAATGAAAGATAATATCCTTTTATAGCATCCAAAAAAATATATAAATTTTGAAATGTCTTTTTGCTTGATTAGTTAATGCTGATTAAGTAGGCAAGGTGAGATAGTAAAAATGAATACGTGAACTGCAGCTCTCCATGCCATGATAAGCAGAGAGCCAAGCTGGACTATCAGTACACAAAGCTCCATGACATCATAAGAAAATACCTCATTTTTAAGCACTGCCCTTCTAAGTACCTAAACATATCATCCTCAAAGAGTAGTATCCAGAAAAAAAAAAGGCATTGCGCCAACCCTGCTCATCTCTGTGAGACTTAGGGGTATAAATGTGGTCTATTCATGAGACCAAAGCCTATTCATGAGGCCTATATATATTCACCACTGGACTATCCTGGGAGCTCAATATCTAGGTCTAGACAGTGCCGAGCATATAATTCGGAGCATCATGAATACTCTACATCCAAACAGTCCTGTCTAACTATATATATACTCACCATAAGCATAAAAAGTACAAATTCACGCATCATTTTCAAAATGCAATTTTACATATGTGTGTGCGTGTGTGCACACGCTGACGTTTACATCATATTTTAACTTAACAGCAATAATATTATATTTTCATTATTAAATTCTTTGGAAAATATGCACAAATTTTATACGTATACGTCTGTGTATAAACAAACTATAGACATAATTTAAAATTAGTTTCAATTTATAAATTCTCTTTTTTTTTCCTTAAAAAAAAGTATAGTCAATTTTTGACAGGTATTATTTATAAATAATTTTATTGAAAAAACCATATGTAATAATGATACAATTGTAAATCAAAAATAATAGTTATCCATGTTAGTCAGGCAACCAAATGTTCTGATGTGGTTACTGGTGTTGTTAATCCAGCTTAATCAGGCTCCACGTGTTGTCAAATAAAAATCTGGAAGAGATTATTCTGTCCTTATGACGAAATTCCTTTAGCTTGGAAATGAATGTGTCTTCAGGCTTGGGATGAGGAAAGGTAAACTTGTTGCGACATCTGGCCAACCAGATGGCATAAGTCAGAAAGGTTGAGAGTCTTGTGGTGACATAATCCCTGGACAGGAAGCAGCATTTAATATTTAAGATTTTGTTCAGGGAAATGTGGCAGTGGTAAGTAATGAAAGTTCTGATTTTGTCATATGCTGGGCAATCATTTATCATATGATCAAAGGTTTCACAGGTTCTATGGCAGTTGTGACACATAGGATCTATATTCTTGAGGAATCTCCTGTAGTGCAGGAACCAGTTTGTCTGGAGTGAATTCAGGTTGATTTTTACGAGAAAGTCCAGGAACCTTGGCTCCAGCTTGAGATGCTTGAAAAACCTGGTGACCACGTGATTGTTACCACCGAGGTAAGGAATGGTAGAGTTTTGTGTGGGAAATAGCAGGCCATGAGCATCCCAAATGGAGATTTTTTGTCTGAATACTAGGGAAGAGTGGCCATTGTGAGCGAAAAGGTAGTCAAGTATCTGATTTAGCCAGCTTATCTTTGAAGGTGGAGGTCTGTCAGATGGAATGACTGGTTGTTCCGCTACAATCTGGGGAAATTTCTTTTGTAGGATGTGGATCAGAGAGTGGCACTTTTGGTAATATATAGAAAACGTAGCATGCAACGACATACCATTATTTTTACTATGTCGCTGCATGCGTTCAATTCCTATGGCCGCTGTTTTACCATTCCACAACAGCCGTGCACAGATTCGGTTGATTTTTGTATTGAAAGCCTTTGTCATGTTAATTATGGGTAGATAGTAGCTAATCTTTGCCATTACCTTGATATTGAGGAGAGAGATTTTCCCTTGCAGTGATAAATAAACCTTGGCAAGGTTTTTAACTGTGTTGGTGGTGGCTTCAATGATAGAATTCTGTATTTGTATCGACATGGCTTGCGGTGACTTGTATATGGGAAACCCCAAAAAGTTTTGGGGGTCTGCTGAGAAAGGCGATGATATCTTCTTGCCGGTGTTGATTTTCCAGGCCGATGACTTGTTGAGGTTGAAGGAAAGTTTGGAGGATTCGGAAAATTTGTTGATTATTTGTATGAGAGGTTTTAGATATTTTTGGGAAGGTAAGGTGACAAGGACATCATCCATGTAGGCAAATGCTTTACAGTGTTTCTTCAGCTGGGGTATATAGATTCCTGGAAGTTCTGCCTCAATCTGTTTAAGAAGGGGGTTTAAGTAGAGTATAAATAGGAGACCGCTAAGTGGAGATCCTTGGGGTATGGATTTTGAAGGAATAAAACCATCTGTAAAGAAACCATTCAGGGAAATGTGGACCAATCTGTTGTTTAGTAGATTGTCCAATATCTGAATGATTTGAGTAGGAATGTCTAGTGCTGAGAGGCAATTGAGCAGGATGTTGACATCTACTGAATCAAATGCTTCAGAGATGTCTAGCTGAACGGCAATGGGTTTGTATAGATTCTTGGATCTGATATGATCACAGAGAATTTTTACCTCCCCAATTGCAGAGAGTGTGGATGAGCCCTTCTTTGCAAATTGCAACTGGGATATGTTGTCCAGAATAACATCTTGTATTTTCTCCTTGATCACACCTTCAATGACCTTTAACAGGATTGGGGTCATGGAGATTGGTCTTATGCTAGATAGAGCAGATGCATCCCGGTTTTTAGTTGATTAATTATCAACGTTTTTAAATTAAATTATTGAATCATCGATTCTTTACTTTTTTTTTATAAATAAATTTTTTTCAAAATAATGTCCAGATAATTATTGTTCAAAAACGTCTATTTTGCCTTTAAAACGAGATGGTCAATGAATTATTCTTGACTCTTAATTATAATTCAAGCAAAATTACTTTATATTCTTTTAAATATATAGATTTTTAACCGACTTAAAAATAATATTGTTCTATATATGTCTATTTTTATATGACTTATTTAAAAACAACTCACCAGCTATATATACGTTTATCCATGATTTTCTGCATATATCTGACGCATAATTAACTCTTCAGCAAGCTAGAATATTTTTTTTTCTTGGTGAGTTTGGTTTTAGTGATTGTCATCATCAAGTAAAAGTATAATCCATGTATAATGTTGACCCATAATTGGCCTCCCATCTGTGTAGAACTGTTCCAGGTAAGCAGCTGTCCTTTCCATGTTTAAGGCTATGAATTACAGCACAAAGAAGTAGGTCATTTTCTTGATGTGAATTCAAACTCCTACCAGGAAAATAGTAGCGGTTCCTGAATTTACTGTTCTGCCTTCAGCCACATAACTTCATAGTAGCTATTTTGCCAACTCTCCGGTCAGCTAAAAACAACTGCTGCAAACTTCATCAAGTTGCAACAAAATATTGCCACCAACTCTTCAGCTGGCCCTTCTTACAAAAAACTATTAATCAGACTAGAGCTAATCCTGTTATCAGCCCTTTTATAGACTCATCTGAGGTGTTAACAACACTTTGATTAAAAACAGAGGTTTTATTTTTTTTTTATTTTTTTATTTTTTAAAACAAAAAATTTTATTAACAAAGTTTACATGGTTTCATGATACTGTTTTCATACATGGTATACTGCATGACTGATTGCAAAAGTTCATAAGATCAAACGCTTGGTAGATCAATCCTGGACCAAGTCTCTTTGTATAACCATTCTGGTGCAAGCAGCCAGTCCCTGGCACTTATGCTCTGGACAAGACCTATAAAGGTCTCTGTGACTGAAGATCCTGAATGACGGAAAACACATTCACATCTGGTCAACCAGACTGCAAAGGTAAGGAAGACAGAGAATCGGATAAGAGAAAAAATTCCTGTCTTGATGGCATTCTGGATATTTAAAGCTTCTCCGATGTCAGATGTAACTTTATCTGTGATAAAGTTTTTGATTTGGAAAAGAAATGAACAATTATAAAGTAAATTTTGGATGGTTTCATCAGCAGTATTACATAGCTGGCATTGAGGATTGATTTTGGTGAATCCTCTTTTCCATACTAAGAAATGGTTAGTGGGTAAGGATGAGATGTTGAGCTTTAAGATAAAATCTATGTATTTTGGTTCAACAAACCAGTTCTTCAATTTTTTAAGCAATGATTTATTGTCTATGTTCAATGTGGTCAGAAGGGCAGTCTGGTTTTGAAATCTGAGGTTATAGGCCTGCCAGTAGGTTATTTTACCTTCAAAAGAGATTTTAGATAGATTTATCAGCATGGTAACATGCATCCAAATAATTGTGGCCCATCTGCTAGCAAGAGGTGGCAGTGTGTCTGTAGGTTCCACTCGAGTGACTAGGTTTAGTTCTGGCTGTTTCAAGTGAATTGCACCTAGAACTGCAATTGCCTTCTGTAAATAGATTGTTGAAACAGAGTGCAATCCAACTCCATTTAACTCTCTGGGCATTTGCATCTTACAGATGCTGATGGCAACAATCTTTCCACTCCACATGAGCTTTGAACACAGTGAGTTCATTGACAACTGAAATGCTTTAGTGGGTTTAATTATGGGAAGATAATAATTCAATCTCGGAAACACCAGCATGTTGAGAAGGGCTACTTTGCCCGGCAGGGAAAGAGAGATTCGGGATAAAGATCGAACCACTTTGCTAGTTTTTTCCAAGATGGAGTGTTGGATATCTTTTGCCATAGCAAGTCTGGACTTGGCCATAGGAAAACCGAGGAAGAGTTGCAGCTCAGCTGTAAAGACTGATGGAATCACTGAGCCAGTACTGATTTTCCACATGGAGGACTTACTGTAGTTGATGTTCAGATTTAGTTTCTTTGAATATTTATCAATGATTTGTGTGAGTGTTGGAAGGTGAGTTTTATCGGGGAGGAAGATGGTGACATCATCAACATAGGTTATGTGTTGTACATGATGTTTCAGGGCTGGCATGAAAATTCCAGGGAGTCTGCGCTCAATCTCTCTGAGCATAGGATTTATATAGGTGATGAAGCAGAGAGTGGCGAGTGGCGATCCATGGGGAATGGAAAGATGAGGTCTGAAACCATTGGACAGTCTTCCATCCAGTGACGTAAACATAGATCTGTTCAAAAGCAGATTACCAATAATTCTGGTATAGATGCCAGGGACTTGATAATCAAGGAGAGTCTGGAGTAGGACAGTGGGTATAACAGAGTGAAAAGCCGAGGCAAAGTCAAGTTGAATAACTATAGGCTTGGATTTTTTGTGCAGTCTGATGTGTTCTACTAGAAGAAGAAAACGCTGCACAGCATCCGTGGTGGAAGAGCCCTTACGTGCAAATTGATATGGCGTGATGTGTGTATAGAGTTGATCTTGGATTTTATCCTTGACTATGGCCTCAATGATCTTAATTAGGAGGGGAATCATGGAAATAGGCCTTATGTTGGCTAGGGTAGAGGGATTGATGGGCTTTTTTAGGAAAGTAACAAGGGCCACAGGATACAGGTCTGGAATGTTTTGAAACTCTCCTGCCAGAACATCTATCATCTAGCAGTACAATGGGGGCTGTGAAATGTCTCAGGTGGACAAGTACAAATCTTGGAATTGCATGGAGTCCCAGATGAACACTCTCTGGATAGGCCATGAACTTTTGGATTATTTGATTTTCACTGATATCATGAGTGATCCCATCTTCCAAGTGATTCCAGATGTTTCCAATTTCAAATTTATAATTCTGTAGCCTGGCCTGAAAGTGTTCATAAATCTTTGCAAGCATTGCTGGGCCACTGAGGCAAGCCTGATCTACTGACAATGAAGTAGGTGTAAGAAAACGCTGCACAGCAACCGTGGTGGAAGAGCCCTTACGTGCAAATTGATATGGCGTGATGTGTGTATAGAGTTGATCTTGGATTTTATCCTTGACTATGGCCTCAATGATCTTAATTAGGAGGGGAATCATGGAAATGGGCCTTATGTTGGATAGGGTAGAGGGATTGATGGGCTTTTTTAGGAAAGTAACAAGGGCCACAGGGTACAGGTCTGGAATGTTTTGAAACTCTCCTGCCAGAACATCTATCATCTAGCAGTACAATGGGGGCTGTGAAATGTCTCAGGTGGACAAGTACAAATCTCGGAATTGCATGGAGTCCCAGATGAACACTCTCTGGATAGGCCATGAACTTTTGGATTATTTGATTTTCACTGATATCATGAGTGATCCCATCTTCCAAGTGATTCCAGATGTTTCCAATTTCAAATTTATAATTCTGTAGCCTGGCCTGAAAGTGTTCATAAATCTTTGCAAGCATTGCTGGGCCACTGAGGCAAGCCTGATCTACTGACAATGAAGTAGGTGTGGGTCTGGCCACCGAACCAACTGCCCAGCGAATGTAGCTGTGGGTCCAGCTATGCTGCTTGGCCAAGAAGATTTTAGACCTCACAAGGACCTTTTGCTTGCTATGGTATTGAGTTTTTAGCTCCAAAATATCTTGGGGATGAATGTCAATATGGTGTAGAGATTTTAACCTGTTGTTTATAGCATCCAAATCTTTTAATAGTTGATTTGGACCTTTGGTTTCCTTTGTGTATGAGTCTATGAGTGAGCTCAATATACCGGTGAAAGATGACCAAGACTGTAGTGGAGGTAAAGTAAGAATTTTGATTTTTTTGGAACAAGATATATGCTTCAGAGAAAATGAGTTGTGGAGTTGCTGCTTGGTTGAATAGTCTAATGGTAGGTGTATAATCTATATGAACTGTGGTGGTGGGATCTATATGAAGTGAAATTAAAAGAGCTAAATGATCAGTGAAGGGAACCAATTGAAGCTTGGTGCATATATCAAAGTGAAGTTCAGGTGAATAATAGAGAAGGTCAATTAGAGATTTCTTTTGCAGTGTGTAGAAGGAGAATGATCCAGGAGGGAAAAACCCCTCTCCACACAAGAGGACTCTTAATTAAGTGAAGATGTTTTTTGTTGAAGTTATCGTAACTCATGTTGAGTCACCAAAAAAAAACAATAGGGGAGGCATCTGAAGAGAGAAGAGAATTGATTTTATTGATTACTAGTTGTGCTGAGTAAGCATCATTTCTGATGTACAAGTAAATGATATTTATTGCCATATTCCCAAAAATGAACTTAATGACCAATAGATCATTGCTAAGGTGTAATGTTCTGAAAGAGCTGTAGGTCAGGTTCTTATTGATTATAAAAAAAACTCCAGAAGATGCTGTGTTTGAGGGTACATAATGAAATAGTCCATATTGTTGCATCAGTTGAGTTATTTGGTAATTTGAGTTTATATGTAATTTAGTTTCGGATAGACAGACTATGTGGAGGTCTGTTTTGTCTAGCCATCTTTTAAGTGCAAAGACATGGCCCAGAGAGTTAAAACCCCTTATGTTTATTCTGGCCAATTTAATAAGCATGTTGAGTTGTTACAGAGATTTGTAGGTTATGTATACTAAGCTGTGATTAGTACATCACATAGGGGAGATTATTGACATAAAATTCTGATTTTCACTAGGTAGTTTGTCAGGGTCATGTGACACTGTTACCAGTTGAGTTGGAACAGGTATTTTGGAGCTTAAGTAGAGGTTGGAATTGTGTTTATCTTAATTGTGATCATTTTCAAAAGCTGTGTTTTGGGAAGAGCTAGTGATTGAGTTAGTTTAGATCTTTTTTCTCTCTTTTTTCTCAAGTTAGTAGCATGGCTTGCTGCTTGTTTGTTGTTTTTGTCATCATTGTCTGAGTCAGCCATAGATGAGCTAATGTCTTCTGGCTGCGAGCTGGATGAGTCTTGGGGTTTTTCTTTTGTTGTTTGGAATGGGATGTTCTTGTTGAGACTTCGCGACTGGAAGAGTTTGTTTTGTTGATAATGGTTCACTGTTGGGAGCTTTTGTTGAATGATCTTCCTTTGAGTAAGTTTTGAATGGTTCTTGCATCTTCTGGGGTGTCATGTTGGTAGCTGATGTTTGTTGTTTTGGGTTCATATGGGTGCTGGTGTGGTTTTGTGTCTTGTGTTGTAGAATGGGAGGCTGGAGTTGTTTGACCGGTGTATAACCATTAGATGAGTTAGTTGAAGTGCGATGGTCCATTTCTAGATTGTTTTCCAACAGTAAGTCAGTGTTGGAGTCTTGTAACTGCCCTTTTATGTGGTCCTCTGTGTTAGTGGGTGAAGAATATGATAGCAGAATTAAGTTTTGCATATTTTTTATGCATCTATGATTTTTGCTTTTCCTACTGTTGCAGACATCACAAATTCTGTTTGGGCATGACCTTACAAGATGTGATCGGTCTCCACAGTGGAAACACTGAGGTTGTACACCTCGAATAGCTATGTAAATTGGACATTTTTTTTCTTCCAGAGTTATAGGAATATCCGATGGAGTGATGCCTTGATTGAGCTTGAGAGAGAAGGCAGCACTGTTGGATGGAAGCTCAATATCTACCCTTCTCTCTGTGAGGTACTTGAAACTAGTTAACACACCATATCTAGCAAGCAGCCTCTGTAGATCAGCATCAGTGAAATTAAAGTAGCAGTTACGTGCTATTCCATAGGCTGTTCTTGGTTTATTCATATCTATTTTGATGAGATATCAGTCTTTTAAGAACAGTTGTTGTCTTTTAAAGAGTTCTTTCTGTAGTAGATTCTGAAACTCAATAATGAAGTAGCGTCTGTTAGGGTGGTGATAGACCCTGTGAATAGATTCTGTTAATTGAAGACTTTTAAGAAGCAGAAAGAGATCATCCATTGGAAAAGTGAATAATTGACAGAGGTCGCTAGTGGTGGTTAGAATCAATGTGTTATTGCTGTGGTAGTTGAGGAAGGAATTAAATAACACTGAAGGAATTCTAGAATTAAATTCTTGGCTTATGGCTACATAATTGTTCATATAGGACTGGGAAAATTGGTATGGTTCTGTGTTGATCTCACCATGGATTGAGATAAGGTTATCATCATCAATGAAGTCCATGACATTGTGTTGAATATCTGGTTCAGTTGCTTCTTGGATATGGGCTTTAGATTTATTGTTTCCCAATACCGTAGCATAGCTTCAGTTTTTTGTTGGGTTGGAATTGACGTTTGTATTTGATGTTGAAGGTTGAAAACCTATAGTATGATTACCTACTAGATTGTGGTCAGAGATCGCATTATTGGTTTGAAAATTGGAGTTAATGCATGGAAAATCTGTTTCAATAAAGTTTATTTCAGTCAGTGATACTAGCGGTTTTCCTAAATTTATTATTGGATCGATATACAAATTGTGTATTTTGCTATTGGATTTCAAATCGAATTTTCCCCTTGAATTTTGTTTTACGGGTATAAAACCATCAGATTGCAGCTGAGGCTGAGTATTTTTACTTATTTCTTCTTTATGAGCTTTTAATTTTGTTTGTAAAGTGATTTTTGGTTCATCTAAAGGATCGTTACAGAGATCTATAGCCATTACCGGTGATACGCCACCTTCATTTAAAAACTTTTCAAAACTTGTCGTACTGAAATCTCCAAAAGGATTTTCTGCTAGATTTGGGCTATTTTTGGACATATGACGTTGTTTTGGGTGTTTAGTATGTGGGTTTTCAGGTGCATTGATAGTTTTAGATAGGTCTTGTGAGATATTAGTGGGAAATTCTGATTTTTTAAGGTTTACGGTCGAATTTACCGTAACAACTTTTTGCATTTTAGAAGTCGCGGTCGTGTTATTTTTGTTTGGATTCACAAGAGTTTCTTTTGATTGCTGAATGCTTTTACTTTTTTTTTTATTAAGAAAGCCAAGGCCTTCCTGCTTTGTATCAACCGATTTAGAGTAATTTTGATAGCTTATATTATTATTTTTTTCATTAGGGCTTATGTTAGGCATGGAAATAGATTGCTTTACATTACTATCGCTGTGCGACCTTGTTAGCTGGGTTGACCTGACATTTTACCCTTTTAGGATATTATAGCTATGACTCATTTTTGTAAATAATATATTATAACACAAAAATAAAGCTTACCTGCTCTGATGAGCAGCTTGGATTGAAAGACTTTTTTGATTTAATATTTTTAATAAACTTTTTAAAATGAGTAGATGTGAAGAAATGAAAGCAGATTGGCGCCATCTAGTGGATCCTGAGAGGTTTTATTTTTAGCTCTCTAATCCCTTTAAAAACATGTGTTTTAATTAATTAAAAAAAATTTCAAAAACAAGGATTGTGTTTTTACATTTCACAATCAGAATAATAATAATAACAATACAATATTTATATTTATTATTACCTTTTTTAAAACATTAATTTCATAATGAAATTTTATTTTAAACCCAGAGTTATTTAACGCTTTACTTGTTATTATTTTATTTTAGTAAATGTAGAAAAATGTCTACTATATTTTTGTCATTTCTAGTTTTCCTTTCAATTTTACATATATATTTATGCACACACACTATATTAGTGTGTCTATGTAATCCAACTGGTTACAATATATATATATCTATAGTGACACTGTGCTATTGTATATTGTCTTAGTTGTCTATCTTAAATTTATAAGTTCATGCTATTTTTTAAAAAAAATAAAAAAATAAAAGAATAGAAGAAGTTGATAAATTTTACTATAAAGTGTGTAAATTATGCCATCTAAATCTTTTTTTATTGATATAATTACTCCAGCCAAATAATTATAAGTACAAAATATATAATGTATAATGACTTAAAAGTTATTATAAATATGTAGCTCTAATATATATTATAAGTATGCTTAGTTTATGTATAATTTTATAGAGAATAAAAAGTAAACAGAATTAGAGATAGTATAGGATGGAATAAAGTTAATTTTATGCTTAAAAATGTGCTAGATAGTTTGTGAGTTGATTTCTATTATAATATAATTATTAAATTTATTTCAAAGTGATTAATAATTTAATTGAGTTATTTTTATTTAATAGAGTTTAAAATATCTAAATAAAGCTGATTAGTTTATTTTAAATAAATATCAACTTAGTTTTAAAAAAATTCAGTTAATTATTAAACAGAGTAAATTTTAAAAGAATGTGAAGTAATATAATATATATGCATGCATGTAATATATATGCATGTATATAATATATATGCATGCATGGTGGTTTATTAAGAATGATATTTGTAATTAGTAAAGTTAATTTTAGTTTGTTAATTTATCTGAAAAAATAAATGAATAATTAGTTTAACATTGAAAGTGTTTAAAATAAATAAGTTTGGGAATTTCTGATAAATTAAAAACTGATAATTTAAAATAATAAATGTTATTTATTCTTTTATTAATTAAATAATTACTTTAAAAGTAAAAGTCAATTAAAAGTTTTAAATTATCATGTGGTATTTAAAAATAGAACAAGATTATAGTAGTTTGCATATTTTTTGATAAATGTCAGAATTTTGGAAGTTTTGTCTAATTAAGATGCCTATCAAAATGAAGGTATAAAAGATGAGAATTGTCAGTATGTGAGTGTTCTACTTTCTCATCTGCTGATGATCTCTGGTGCATGCTTGATCCTCAAGAAAACAGTAATTTTTTTTTATTTTAAATTTTTTATTTAAAGTATTAATTTTCTAAAACTTTTATTATTTCTTAATTAATAATGTATGGCTGGGAGAAAGATGATAAGGTGTTGGTTTCTTATAACTAACCTAATTCAGAAACATCTAAAGAGTTAACAAAATACTTGGGAAAAACAATTGCTTTTTAGTAATTAAGTTTATTCAACAGTGCTTAAACGAGAATTTAAAGAAGAAAAGGTAATATGCTTTATATTGGTTTTTTGAAACTATAGCAGAAATTTTACTGGATCATTTTTAATTTCTGTGTCTTACCTTTAATAAAATAAGATTCTAGCTACATTATATTTATTATACAAAAACACTGTTAATTTCTTTATCAATCCCTTTATTTTCTTTGCTTCATTTATCAATTTTTTCTCCCATTTCTCAAAATAATTTTCTTGATTACTTAAAATAATGCATGGTGATTTATTTATATTTTGACAGACTGTAACCTTGTTTAGCCTAAATAAAATTATTTAAAGTAAGAATCCTGCAAGGCAAACATAGACTTACATATTAAAGACTTAACATCAGTTTAAAAAAAGAAAATAACACAAATTCTACAAAAAATTAAATGCTTCCCCCCATTTATGACAGATCATGACTTCTTCTGCCAAACATACTTACCTTAACAAAAACCTTTAATACAAAATTTTCTTCAACTTATCACCTTGCTTTGCACATATCTCTTTAATTAACAGACTACTGAATAATGCCAAACATAGGTTTCCAGCCTGAATTTATATTTAGCATCATTTACAAAATGAAATACCCCCAAGCTGAATATCAATCAATATATTATGGGGAATCTTGAGAATTCTTATCTACATGACTTTTCCAGCACCAATACTTATACAAAAGAGTCTCAGACCAACCAGAACATAGCTCTATATTCTTTGAGCACCGAAAGACAACAGGACATAAATTCAGCCCCTCCTACATTACAATCCAATACATTGTATGAAATGATTCAAAGAGAAAAATAAGGAAGGCTTGCTATATAGTCAACAATATGAATGCTATTAACTGTAGAGACTCATTCTTCCTTCTTTCCAAACAATGGATGCTCTAATTTAAAGTTTAGCATCAAATTTAATTTCTTCAAATATATATAATTACACTCATCTCCCCATTATGATTATAGTTCATCTTGCTATGAATATGCGAATGCCATAAGTTCTCGATGGCATTAAGTCATATTTAATTTATAGAAATAACAAGCTTTTCTCTTTAGTTGCATATAGGGGTCCTTATTACATTTATTACATTCCATACAGAAAACATATAAACAGTTAATGTCATTACATACTAATAAATATAAAAAACTGTTAGTAGTAAACCTTGAATATTTGTCCTTCTGTTAGATTACTGTCATTTACTTGTGTTGCAGCCTAGCAATCTTTGAAGATTTGATAGCATAAAGTACATATTTTTTTATAAGATTCTCTTAGTCTTTTTTGTGTATGTGAATATTACTAAATTAACACTTACACTGTATGTAAAGATATATATATATATAATATGATGACTGAATATTATCACTATACCAATAGAAAGCTAAATTTAAAAAAACCTAAAAAAATAAATACATTTGAAATTAAAAAAGTAACTATAAATAAAAGTTTTAAAATTGTGACAGCCTGATTATAAAAGATAAAATAAATTGTGGCCATAACAGACAAATAATCATTTATGACAAATAATAAATGTATCCTCCAAAATACAAATATTAGTAACAAAGATACATCATTGAATAATTTCTATTGGTTGCTCATTAGAATATTTGGGTTACTCTGATTCCGTCAAAAAAAGATACAAACACTTTTTAAAATAGTTAAAGGCTAAAAATTAAAATACAGGCAGTACAAGTTATATATATATATATTATAATGGTCAGGGTGTATTGTGGTTCTTACCATATCTGCCATACAGGGGTGCCACCAGGCTATTCGAACCTGGAAAATCTATATAGTAGGCAGATACTTACTGTTAAGATCCAATTTTATTTTATTATAGACCATTAACCCATGTCACTAGCTCTAGAAGTAGCTGAGATTTAGAATCTAAATTCTTGATATATATATATATATATATATATATATATATTTAAGAATGAAAAGATAAAAAAAATAAAAAAATAATAAACTACTGACAGTAATATTACACAAAAAAACATTTATTATTACACATATATAAAATAGAATTAGAGGAATAAACATTATTACTTTAGTTTAGTTTGTATATTTATCATATTTAAATTTGTTTAGTTCACACAGATGGAGATTCTTGTTTATATATTTTAATCTTTTGATAGACGTAAATACGCTACATAGATTACGCACATAAAACTTACGAATCCATGCAGCTATTTATGTTTAAGTTTAAAATTTAAGCTTTAATATTTTTAAAAACCAAATGAGCATGTACATATTGTACTGGTCGAAAAACCTCCACCACCTAAACTGCAAGTCGGATCCAAACTCAGCCGAACCAAACTGAATTCAAACCCAACTCACCAGCTCAGATCAATGAATGATCTAAATCGATGGCACAGTGCTATGCACCAAGAAACTAGCTCAATGGTTGGTGATGATTAGAGACCATTGAACTGACATTAATATTGGATAATAAACTGATTAAAGATAATTTTAAATCGAGTCATATGTATATGTTCAGGTTGCCAACACAGACAGCGAGCCTTAACATTAAATAATTATTGAATAAAAGACTTAAGAAACTAAGTGTGTTAATAAAACATTTAATAATACTAGTAATAGTTTTGTTCAATTTCAAATGATGATTATATCGATCACCTCTAGCCTTAAAGAGAGTTTATAATTATAATAAGGATATGAAAGAATGTGAGATTTATTTTCACATTCGTAAATCCATTCATGAAGAGCAAGATACGTATTTAGGGCATAACTTTAACCTTAATTAGAAAACTTATTTAATTTGAGATGATTAAGAATTTGTTTGACCTTAATTGAAATCACTTCATCATGAATTACGAGCATAAGAGCAGGCTTTACTGGAACAGAGAGGTAATGGTGCTGACGAATTATGAGCTAGAAAATGAACAGGAAAGATAATCACTGGTCGGTGGTTTAAGTAGTATGGCAGCTTGTATTTTAAAAGTTTTACTGCCCTTTAAGGAGACATGGAACACAGGGAATGCCAGGCCAAGTCATAGCTGTGAACCTTTGGTGTTCCAAATATAATATAAGCAGGGCAGGAAGTCCTTTCTTCCTCTATAATTAAAATAACAGTGATATTACCACCGACAAGCTTATGGAGCGGAAGATTGCCCTATGTCAGCAACGTTCGAAGATGATGACTTGATAGTCACTGTTTGAATAATAAAACCCAATTTATTATAGAATGCTCTACATGATGACTTGATCAAATTAATTAAAGTCAAACAAGCTTTAAACTAAAACTATTTTAAAGTATTTATAAAATTATATTAATTATACCCCAAACATCATGCCCTCCCTGAATCATAATAGAAAGTGACAGAAATTTGAATTAGAATACAGTATATTTAATTGATTCCTTTACTGACCCTCTTTTGCAAAATATTTTAACATTATATATAAGTAAATAAATATTGGTGAAACGAGAAAATAGCTGGGGCATAGATTAGAAACATAGCTAATAATTTATTATTAGCCAATTGTAAAAATAACAAACATTTAATAATTTCTTTCAGTTTGATGATTAATAGAACTGTATAAACCTAGTTCTAATGGGCGAGAATTACTATCAGATTTAATGTTTTATTACTTGTATAAGGCGAATGGAACAAAGGAGCTCATCGAGTTGAAGGATTATTGGCATATAATTAAAAATAAACAACATTAATAAATCACACAATAAATATATATAATATAGTAAATGAACCACCATCGTAAGAAAGGAAAATTAAATCTAAGGACTAGCAGTTGAGAGAATTACTATATAATTTAGAATAGCATAAATAAAAAGGTTTTATAAAGATTTTTACATTAAAGAATGAAAAGAGCTCTTAATGGGAGTGTAAAATAAAGTTTGGAAACCAGCCATAAATTTACGGTTCATTATGGAAATATATTACCAGGGCTGGTTTCTTAGTTTACATGTCCGGGTTGGTAAAACATAGGCATGCATTTGGTCGATTACTTGAACAGCATTTTATTGATTTTTCATGATTTTGGCAGCACAATTGGTCCAGAAAGGATTTAGCAGCTTCATTGAAGATTTTCAGGGGACTTCAGGAATTGTAGTCAGATTCCTGAAGCTTAGCCCCTCACCATGATCGAAACACTATTTAAATACATGATTTTTAAAATGTACAAAGTTTAATGGCACTTCTCTACAACAAAGATGGCTTCTTTTTTTCTCCAAACGTTTCCGGGCTATTTATACTGTCCTCTGATGCCTTCAGGCTAGCGCTTTTTTCATTATCAATGTTACAAAATTTACTAGTTGTTTTTAGATACATTCCTTCGATAAGGCTTTCAAACTCATTAACTTGAATTCATTTTCTAATTAGAAAATGAATTTTTAAATCTAAAAACGATTTTAATTCGAAAATCCTTACATTTTAAATACTTATCTTTTTTTCTAATTAATAAAACTTTACCCATTGTTTTGGAAAGAGAAAATCTGAAAGCTTATCGAAAGAATGTAGCTTTTAATCACTAAAATTTTAACAATTATTTAAAGTAAAATAAAACATTCCCGATGCAATGAAACCTTTGAACAATTATATATATTTAAATATTTATAAATATATACGCACAATCCATGCAGTTGTAATATATATAAATTCATGAATAATTTTATCATGAATTTATTAATAGCATCAATTAATTTAAACCTTAAACTAATTAATTTTAATACACATTTATAAAATAGTTTTTCTTTAAGAAAACTGGCATGGTATTTTTAGGTTAGTACTAGGGTTTGAAGTGGGCTTATGGTTAGAGGTCAAGAAGCTAGGATTGAACTCAGATCTAACTGCTTCAATATATATTTATATGCAGCACAACTGTTCACCACAAATTATTCTTGTTCAATTACTATTAATTGGAATGTATAAAAAAGGTTATACTCCTCTTGAGTTCCTTAAGACACTCATCATGAGTGTCACATTCACAAATAATGAACTTATAGGTGAGGCTTAGGCAAATACATGAAGATACTCAACATACAGTGTCATATTTACTGATAGATGCCGAGTGTGGAGGTGCGTGCATACATATACACATAATACACAACATCATTTAATTTAACCACCAATTATACTTATTAATTATAAGAAATAAATTAATAGAAATGACTTTTATGATTACATTAAAAATATCGATAATTAATTTAATCTTCCATGTTGGTCAGATAAGAATTCATGATTTAAACTTGATAAGGCCTTAATTGTTTAAGATATGATTTAAAGTTCATTTAGTAAAAGTTCTATTACAATTAGAGTTCATAATTTATAGTTACATTAGAGGAGTTCCCGGTTCCTTGTCCCAATTCCCACGAAGTCTTCTATTATTCATATTTTCTGTTCATGATATAGTTATCAATCCAGAGGCATCCTTAGCTGGTTCGATCCTAGAACTATTTTATTGCAGTACCCATATGATTTGGGGTCTGCAATAGTGCCATTCATATTTCAACAGTCTCTTCATTTGGAAATAGTAAGAGGGTGAAAAGTGTGTCTTTTCCTTCTCCTCCTCAATTAATCAAGCTGGATCTGTTCTTAATTTAATTATTTTTCTTTTTATACTAATCCTTCAGATTCACTGACCATGGTTTCCTGTTCTGGTGGTTTTCATTAGGGTCTGAGTGTTAATTGACCTTCCACAAGTAGTAGCGCAATCTTTTTTAAATTTTTTTTTATATCTTATCTGACTTCAATTATAAATTTTCCCAAAGGGCTCATTTATTTTGGATTAATTAAAACCAACAATCATTTTCATTTTGAGTTTTAACACAATAGACAATAATTTAATTATTGTACATTCTTTATCTTTAAATCTTTAAGTTTTTGCATTAAAATTGAGTTTTAAAATACTTTTTTAAAAAATAGTTTTCTTTTAATAATTTTCCATCTGTGTGATTTATATATATATGTTTTTGCAAGCTTTTAGTTTTCAATTTTTAATTCTAACTTTTATTTAATAACTTTTATTTGCGAACATTTATATTTTAACTTTTTTTAAAAAAAAATAATAATGTAACAGCATGTGTGCCTGTTACAATATATATATATATATATCTTTGTAACAAATGGTTATAAAGAGTGCTTAGTTAAAAATTTCAACTTTATTATTATGGACAGGAAAGTCAGTTTTTATGAACCCATAATATAATTTAACTTGCGATGGTAACTAACTTTAGTCTATTAGAAAATACATTTGCTGAATATATATCAGTAAAAGAAATATAATTTATTGGGAGAATTGTAATTTATGGCTGAATTAATTATAAAATATTGTAATCAATAAAGCAAGTAATATATTGCATGACATTACTTTAATAAGCTTATATTTATAAATATGTAATATAGGGAGTGTAACAATAGCTCAAACAAGCTCTTATTGATAAGTGCAAAGAGAGAAAGTTATTTAGATAGAGATTTTAAATATCTTTCTCTTACAGCACTTATCAATAAGAGCTTGTTTTGAGCTATTATCTTTCTCTTACAGCACTTATCAAGAGTTTGTTTGAACTATTAGTAGCTTCCTATATTATAAAATATCATTTATTACTGCTTAAGTCATATTTCTTAATTTAAAAAAAAAAAAGATTAAAAATTATTGCAAAATTTTGTTTGGAAAATAACTTACTGTTTTTAAAAACAAAAGATAACTAAAAATTTTAAAACAAAGTAAAAAGACAAAATATTCTTGAAAAACCCTAGAGTATGCAAATGGAAAAAAATGCTTCTGAGTTGTGGAAAACATATTTTCTTTTTGTAAGCAAGTGGATAATATTATTGGAAGTCATAAAAATCAGTAAAAGATATTAATCAGAGCAGAGTAGACAATATCTTAAATCAAGATAGAAGTGATAGACGATATGCCATTGGATTACAGCTTTTCATCTAAGAAACAAAGTCAAACAAATAAACAAAAATATTACTGTGTTCCTAGTTGTAAACATTATCTGTGAGATAAATATCTAGCTAGCAGAAAAAATGACATTATTATATCTCTTTTACAAGACAAGAAACCACATTTATGTTTAAGCTTTCTCAGGATAATCAAGGCCCAGCCACATGTATTAAGTCATCATTTCTGAGTATGTAGAGCCTGGTAAAGATGCATGCTTAAATCTAGTGTGACTTTTGAAATGTAATCTGGTACTTGAAGTATTAAAGAATGTATTGATGATTTGCTTTTCTGCCTCTATATTTGTTTGTAATAATTAAGTTTAATATTTACCAAGAAAATCTTAAAACCAATCTGTAATTGAATTAAACATGACTATATTAGATATTCCAGCTGAAGTGGAAGTCCATAATAAACTTTCAGAGTAAAAGAAAAGGTTTCCAATATAACTTATGCATAAGATAGATGAATTAAACATTTAATTAGTGATAAGAAATTTAAATAATTCCAATTTAAAAAGGTTTCAGTATAAAAGATTAATTATATGTAAATTTTAAGTTTATTTAAGTGTGATAAAGATAAATGGTTTATTATTATTGTTGTGATTTTCTATCCGTGTTAAAATTGAAAATGAAGTATTCTTATTTGGAAATAAATCATGAAGTTGCGTGAGCAGATGAAATTTTTATATATATGTTAATGTTAACGATATAATGCATGAAAAATTTGTTTATAAATTAGATATTTAAAACTATAATATAATAGATAGTAATTTCACAACTATTAGTGAACAACAAGAAAAGTAAATAAGATTAAACTAGAATTTACATATTAAAATATATTTCACAGAAATTCTTATTTCAACTTTATAAAATATATATTGTGACCTTCTGGTTTGGCACCAGAAATAGTCATTGTAGTAGTGTGGTAGTATATCAGTAATATCTGATATAATCCTCTTAAAAAAATGAAATGACGTAAATTTTTTTAAAATTTTTTTTATTTTGACTTAAAACTGTATCAATAGTAAGTGTAGGTAATTAAAAAGATTTCTTAAATGTTTAGTATCTTGTTTGGGGTATAATCAGTAATAGAATAAGGGGGTGGCTTGTTATATGTAGAGTCAGTACAGTTTAGGTTGTTGCTTACTTGTTTTATTTGCTTATAAAGCAGTACTCAGTTTTGTTAGAATGATTTTCTAGTCCATTTGTTTTGTACATTTTAAATTTATAGCATAAATTTAAAATATCTTTCACTCATCATCATTCACATTGTCATTTCAGTCAGTATAGTATAATACCTATAGCATATTACTACTGAATATTCATGCATTATCCAATTTCATTTTTCATTCACATGTTTCATTAAACCATTAAATATCCCACATTACATTCAAATATTTAATTATATCAATAATAGTATTAAAAAAATACTAACTTAATTACATTTTAAATAAATCAATAAATTATGGACAGGTGAATTATATAATGACAAATACTGTAAAATATTTTATTTATTAAAACAATTGTCATCAATTTTATTCTACTGCTTTAAAAACATTTAATTATTGGTTCAATATTTTTTTTTTCATTTATTTAAAAGACGAAATAATTTTTTTTCATCTCTATTTTTTTTACTGTCTCAAGTTTTGAATATTTAAGTAGGTTTGCAAGGGGGCGGAGCAATTGACAATCTTTTGCTGATGATGTTAACATTATCGTGAACAATTGGAAAGGAACAATATGATGTAATTATTATTAAAAAAGTTTATAAAAGGAATACTTATTACTTTTAAGAGGCCAGTCTATTTTATTACGTCAGTCAGTCAATTATAGAACTTTTACGAGGGCAGTTATAGTTAACCAAGCACAGCTATAACTAATTTATTTAGCAAAGTTTAATAGTGAAATTACTTTTCCTCTTCCAGAGTTCAAGTTAAAAATTAAATTATATTATTTTGTTTGCGAAATGTGCACTTAAAAACCACTAAAAGATACATCAATTTTGCTCCAGCTGATTGTTTAAATTGTCCCAACGTTATGCTAAAGTATATGTAAGTGTTATATTCTATTATTCAAGATAAATTATTATTTAAGAAATGGAAATGCTTAATAGGACTGTAAACTTGTTTTATTTAAATTTAAAATTAACAGGGATGGATAAAAGAATATTTGTTTATTTTATAACAATTAAGTTTTTAAGCTTTAATTATACTATGAAGGGAACAATTGCCACGTGCTTCATTTATGTGTGTGAAAAATGGGAACTGTCATTCGAACATTCTCAGAACTTTAATGTACAAATTTCATGTCAAATATAAAAGAAAACTCAAAATTTAAAATATACACAAGGAATATGTAATTTTATTGTCATATGTCTTAGAATAGCGGCATAATTATTTCTATTTTTACCGTTGGAAAAGAAAAATATAAGATTAAATATGTCATTAAATGTAGTTTAATAATTATGTTCTTCTAGACTAGTGGGAAGAATGAAATTATAAATGGATAAAGTTATGTGACATTGCTGTATTAATATTACCAGTGAGTTTATCTAAATAAATATTATTAATTGAATAACTACGTATATTTCTGAATGGCTTTATAATTGTGAAATCAAATGTTAAATATATCCTAGGAATAAAATACAAACTTCTATTTTACTTGCATTATGAAATATATTGTTTAATTAAGGAAATTCATTATTTACAACGTCAATAGCAATTCATTAGTTGATAACTAAAAACATTGAATATGCTCATATGGATTCAACAAAGAAAAATAATATGGTGTCATTTTCTCCTGCAGGAATTGTACCGTTCTGTGTTAATATTTGTCTTGTGCAGTATAATTATTTTCCTTATCTATTTGAAAACATGACAAGGAAAGTCATGTAAAAACTTTTATAAACTTTTGTTGCATTTCATTTGGAAAGAAAAAAGAAGAGAACTTTATTTTATGTAATGGTATTTTATAAGTTAAGGAATGTTTTATTATTTTAAATATGTTTATTATATGTATTATTATATTTTTCTCCAAGAACGTCTCAAATAGCATAATAGAAAAATACATTATGCTGGTAATTTTATTTTTATTATTGTTATTATTTTAATAAGATAAGTTTGGTCATGCATGTGTTAATGATCCACGCACATAATAAACGAATGGAAGAGTCCATTCAAAAGGGTGAATAATTATTTAAAAAAAAAATTATTATATTAAATCTTACCAAATATATTTCTTTTTATGAATTAGAAAATAATTATTTTCAATAGTTATTTTATCTATAACATACAATATCATTACCTATTTAGGTTCAATTTAACTACAGATTTGTGCCAATATTAATGTATTATATTATAAAAAAATTATTCGTCTTGCTTTGTCCATAGTAATTAGTATTTTATTCTCCAACCATTCTGTGAACATTACCAGGTCCTAAATATTGTCAGATATGAGATATTTATTCTTTATTAATTCTAGCAGTAATAATTAATATTTTAACAGTAATTCTCTGCTTACTGCAATTCTAAATGGTCTGTATATCACAGGCTTATACGTGTGTATGTCTATTATTAAACTTATTTATAATTATATGTAATTGCCAGTGAAAATGATTTTAAATCAATCGGATTCAGAAGGAAAAGAGGATCAATCATTTGAAGAGTTAGAAAGTTGTTTAAGAGAGAATTATTATTTCTTTGTTATGACTGAATGAAAAGTATTTTGTGGCTATATGCTATAATGTTTACAATGTTTATAATATTTTATGGGATTGAGTTAGTGTGTTTGTTAGTTGAACATTTAAGATGGGTAGTTGCCAAGTGTATTGTAGTGTATAGAATTGAATATTCCTTTTTTTATCCATGTATTGGAGTATTTTTGATAGGAGTGGATTGAATCCTCCTTTTATATTTGATATATTGAATTAAAAGTGTATGAAGCTAGAGATGTTTTCTCCCTGATTTTCATGTTGTGATGAGTTATTCCACCAATTATTTAGTCTTAAAGATAGACTTGGAAGTTATTGTCATATTACCTGTTTTGAATTATATAAATCTGTTATCCCATGTGTGTATTGGATGTTTTCCAGCTTATGCTATAGCCTAGTGTTTGATGGTTTATGATAAAAGGAAGAATAAAAGGGAAGTATAGTGTCTTATAAAACAGCTGTATTATAGTTGATAAATAAAGATTGATTGATCTTCACTTCCAACCGTATTATGATTATATTGAAATATCATAAGCAAACCAATTAGATTGATTAACATTATTATTATTATTATTATTTTTTTGACGCACAGCATAATACAGATTCATGCACAGATTGTTAATTTTGATATAAAAAAATTCATTATTAATGTAGAACTTTACTTATCATGTTAAAACATTTGTAGTAATCATTTAAGCTTCATCTCATTGATTTTTATCATCTAATCATAATTTGCATAAATAATCAAGCAAAGATAGGACATGGTTAATGAATACAAGGATTTATTTTATTTTGGCAAAGCAGAACCTAGTTATTCAATAGAATACTTTACTTCAAAACTACAAAGAAAAATACATTTAATTAATAGAAGCATTTATTTTCTTTGGTAAGATGGTTTAATATTATTCTTAGTTTAAATCCTAATTTGTTCAGTAATTAGAATATTAATCTATATTGTTGTTATAAAATTTTTAGTAATAAATGAGTGATATTCAGCAAAAGGCTGAATAAAAGATACTTTAGTAATCATTTACTAAAAGTGTAAGGTCATATTTATTTTGTTTTATTTTTGTAGAAGTCTATCAGAAATCACTGATAGCTAAAAAGACATTTCTTTATAGTAAATAATAGGGACTTATTTAGTTCATTTAATGTTTCAAATAAAATGTTTACCAATCTATCAAAATGTTCTGAAGAACGAAATATAGTAGATGTAAAAGTTAATGAATCATGTTGTATTATATCTTCTTGTATAACATGTACTCAATAATATTAAATCCCTTTGGAATTTGTGTTCATAACAATAAAAGAAAAGTAGATGTTGATTTAACTATTTTTTATTTGATTAATAAATATTTTGTTATCTGAATTTGTATTTGGAGTTTCTTCTATAACATTCATTCGTGTTTCACACTTCCACACATGCTTATACATTTATTTTATTTAATGTAACATAATTGTATTTTAAAATAAAAGTCATAGATCAATTCATAGATCACATGACCCTATCTCTTAAGCTTGTAAGTTATAAACAGTGAGGATTGCCAATTCCTCTACAAGCTTTATGATAAATGCTTAGCCAGAGCCAGCACTTAAAATATCTCTGTCTGGGTTTGAAGACATGTACATGTCTGAAAATTTCAGATTTTCCACTCAATAGATAACTTTTAGCTAAGTGCTTAGCTTTGGGTTGGTATTTTTAGATCTAGTGTCTGAACCTATCCTGACACCTCTCTAGGGGTTTGGGGAGGGGTTCCTGACAGAGATATTTTAAGTGCTGGCTCTGGCTAAGCATTTATCATAAAGCTTGTAGAGGAATTGGCAATCCTCACTGTTTATAATTGTATTTTATTTAATTATAATAAATCTCAAGATATGATGATGTTGATTTCCTTGATTCAAACACTATATGAGATGCCAATTACCTAGTGATCATTTTTAAAAGGGTTTGTTATTTAATTTTTTGTTTAGATGATGAATTGAAATCAAAATGTGCATGATTTCTTTCATTATCTAACTGCAAGTATCTAATTAGGGTATTGTTTGGTTTATAATATTATTTTCATAGTGTTAAATAATAATTTGAGGTATATAAATGTTAGATCAAGCCATACCATAAGTTAATTCCCCGAGATCTTTAATTTTAATTTAGATTAGATAATAAATTCATTTATCCAGATTAGAGTAGTGAATAGTTAAAATTTAGTAGTGATATGTTTGGTTTGAGTTTAGATCTAGTGAATTATACATTACAATTTCTAAAATATTATTTTTTATTTTATTTTAGTTATTAGTTTAATTGTATAATATGATAGAGGTTGTTCAATGCATATGGATGATGGGAGGAGGTGAAGTAGAGAGTATTATTAGTTAATTTTAGCTGGTAGAATTTTACCAATTTAGTTTTGTCTAACATAGAACTTAATAGATGTTTATTCCTATTAGTAATATTTTCTCCCACATCTAATGTACATTGTACACCTCATGCACCTCTGTATCCCTCAACTGAGTTAGTTTTAGGTGAAAGCTTTGATTAAGAGCCTCATGAATAGATTTAGGTAAAGTTAAATAAATATTTTATTCTATGATCCATAGAATTGGCGCTGCCGGGTAATTGTTAGTGTTGGTGATAGGTGTGAGGGGTTACAATATCAATAATGGATAGTGTATAGATGTCGATATTCTTTGTTTATTATGTTATTTACTTTAAGAAATATGTTGTTGGTTTATTAAGAGCAGTATATGCAATTATTCTGTGAATTAAAAGTGGAACAAGAAGAATTACTAGAAATATGAAAAGGTTTAAATTAATATTTGTAGGATAGCCCTGCATCTGAAGATAGTTCTCAGTATCATGGTCTTTTCTTGTGATTAATACAAACGTCAAAGCTATTTTTTAAAGATTATATCTATTTCCAGCATTTTCAGTGTTAGATTATGTATAAGAAAATTTAACCAGTGCTCCAAAAACCTTTTAACGAAGAAGTTCAAGTATAGAATGCTTGGTTCGATCATCACCATTCGTTTAGAAATCCAATATGTGATATCATGCATAATAATTAGATATTTTGAAATTAGCAAAAAAGTGAAGTACATCTATCTTAATCCTTTATAATTGGTATATCAGATACAACTAATAGTTTGGAAAGTTAGTTAAAAATAATATTATGTAACAGTGCAAGTTATTAATACATTTTTTCCTGTTACATTCAGGGAACTAATCATCATATTCTCAATTTCATCAAGAGAGCATAGCTGTTTCTCCTGTTACAATAGAAATGTTTATATTAGTAAAAAAAGGACAAAACAACCTAAAATAAACTATTATAAGACAAAGAACTCTCAAAATTTCTCATGATGTTATACATAATAGAAATGTCAATTTTAAATACATTAGGGTTTCTGAAGATTTTTCATTATTTTACCTAACTTGTTAAAGCCCTCAATTCATGAATTTCCAAGTTTCATTTGGATTTGAACCCCAGATCATGGATATGATTGAAAGATGTTCTAATCATTGTATATATATGTGCTTACATATATATTTAACTAAATGTAAATTTTGGTTTAGATATATGACAATTTTTGTATCAATTTTAGAATAATATACAAGTTGAAATATAACTGCTTATACAAATAGATTCAGTTAAAAAAATCATTAAAAATATTACACTAGTAATAAATACTTTCAATGCATATTTAAAGTATAACAAAGAACATTTTTAGAAATTATAATTGATTATTTAAATAAATCCGTTAGTACATTTTATGAAATTGTAACAATTCAACATTTGACAAATACAAAACATTAATGTAGCAAAATAACACGTGAAAAGTGAAAATCTAGAAAAGCAGTAAGCTAACAACTATATACGAAAACAATTTTCTAATTCGCGTTTGCCAAAAGCCCAAACAGTTGACAGGCCTGATAGTTTTTGCACACATAAACTTACGTTTTTTGCGTTTTGGACGTTTATTTCTACGAACTACTTCTGGTTTGTTGGGAACCATACCAATAATATCCCCACTTAATGAATTGTTTGATAATAAATTTCCTTGTGGAGAATTTTCAGCAGTATCTTCACTGTCTTTCAGGTGATGTGTTTCAAAGTCTGCACTCAAGTGAGATATACCTGATGAATTTTATATATCTCAGAATCAGTAATTTTATAATTTGCATTTCATTAAGTCTATTTACAAAAATAAATTGGAATAATTTAAAATACTTTTTTAAAAAAAATAATGAATATAAAAATAAAATATTTATTATTTGAAAAAGTAAAAATAAATAAATTCTGTCTATAATTAGTGAATTAAGAGGTATATAATGATAATTTTAATGAATTCACAGATTTTAAAAAATAATAAACATATTAATTTATGATCGAAGAAGATATAAAATTTGAGAAAACATTATTGAATGTGTGAATTTATATGCTTCGAGTTTAGCAACTGTTGATTACTATGGATTTTGAGATTTTTATATTAACCACAAATTAACTATGTGAAAACCTTAATTAAAAGTCAACAGTTTTAAGTTTCAATTGGATTTGAATTTCAGATTGTAATCATCGTATGAAGATATACTAAGCACTTTATTAAATGGACTTTTCATATATATATATATATATATATATATATAAAGATTAATATACTGTTACAAACCAAAATATTTAATCAATGAAGTGGGCAAAAATCTTCTGTAAATCACAGATTTGAAACACGTTGATAATCAGATCAAAGTAAATTTTTGTTTTGATTTTCAAAAGAATTTTTTCCCCCTAATTAGTTTTTCATTGGATATTAACAGTATATTTATTTAACTAAATAAAACTCAATAAATATTGAACAAATTATCAATAAATTGATAAAAAGTGCATATCTAAATTTAATGCTTTTAATACATCAATGTTTTTTTAAAATATATTCTGTCATATTTTATGTCCCATATGCTAAATGATCTAAAATATTGGTTAAATGCCGGTGAATAATTTTTTTTTTTTGAAAAAGCAGTGTGCTTAAAAAAAAAAACCAACACTTTACCATTGCACTAAACGAGGACAAAAAGACAAAATCTTCACCAGAAGTATTTTTCAACTGACAAAAAAAATTGTCATATCGTGTCTGAAATTAGAGTGATTAAAATTATATATATCCTATTGTATGTTAAATTCGTCTTAAATTAATTTATTTTTACAAAATTATTTTGTTGTATTGGGAGGGGGCATATTATTTTATATTGGAAGAAAAATTCCAAAATTTCATATTAATTTCCTGCAAAACATTCATTAATTTAGGCCTTATCTCAAATCCTTTTCCTACAATTCTTCTTGGAGACTTCAACTCTACTTATGACTGTTTCAATTCAAAATTTTTACACCTTCTAAATTCTCATTTCATGTGTGCACAGGGTTTTTTCCCACATGATGCATGTTCATTTTATACAAAGAAATTTTCTTCTCTTATAGACCTATTATATTACTCTCCGGAACTGCACTTCTTCATCAATCCATCTTTACAACCATTACCTTTCTCTGATCATCATGCTATTATGCTTGATCTGACATTAGACTTACCCAATCAAACCTATGTACACCTTAAATCTACAATAAGAATTTTGCTAAAATCTGCTACACCAGAGGCGATTATCTCTGAAGCTTATATTTTTTTCAAGAAAATAGACATCTTAGCTCTTCCACCAGCTGAATCTTGGTTTGCTTTTATAAATATTCTTAGTTCTTGATTTCTCATTACACCAGAAAGAATAAAGGGCCGATTGGGTTACTTAAGAAAGCATATAGCTTAATTACAACATTGAAAGATATACCTCCAACACCAGCATCTGTACAGGTTATTATTGACCTGAAGCAACAATATGTAGAGATGCACCAAATCCTAATAGACTATCTGGCTACTAAAAAGGCAAGGCTTTACCTCTCTAAATCTCATAACTTCTCAAGGGGATATATAAGGTGGGCTATGGGTTTTCAAAGTAAATCTAAAATTCCATCAGCAATCACAGTGAATAATATAATTTTCTCGGGTAATAGCATGATTTTACAAATTTTAAATCATTATAAATGCAAGCTAGTAGATGTTTCACAGAATTTGGTGCTTGATACATCTATATATTCTTGTGAGACAATTCATGGTATAAGTAATGATGATATTAGAGCTAAACTCTCATCCATGCCTGATAGAATACACCCTGGAATCCATGAAATACCAAAATTCATGTTCAAACATCTTGAAGCCTTCACAGTACCAATAGTGAGTAGAATGATTGATCTACTTGCCTCAGGTCCCCTTACAATTGATCAACTCTATCCCATTGCGATGGTCCCATTTCTTAAGAGTGCTATTATCCCATCGCCTCTGGAGAACCTTAGACCAATCTCGATGACTCCATTGATTATTAAACTGATTGAAGCAATTATCAAAGATAAAATTCAAAATCTCATTCTGCCTTTTATCTCTAGTTTTCAATTTGTAAAGAAAGGTAGTTCCACAGCTGAGGCACTCTGCCTATTCAGGTTAATTACGGATTATACAAGAAAAAATAAAAAGCCTAAGCCAATAGTTGTCCAACTTGATATTTCAGCTGCTTTTGACTCAGTCAGAATTCCTCAACTAATACATCTTCTAAGTGGTCTGAACATTCCCACAGGTATAATGAACATCATTTCTAATCTTCTATTAAACAGACATATTGCAATTTCATTAAATGGAAAAATTTCAAACTCATTCACACCTACCAAGTCGATTCCACAGGGTTCTCCTCTTAGTCCCTTACTCTTCATTCTATATATAAATCCATTCCTTAAATCTTTAGAGATGAATCTTCCTGGATTGTACATTCCTGGTATCAATAAATCCATTCAGCACATATCCTACATGGATGATGTGGCAGTGTTCTTACCATCTAGAAAATTCATACCGAAACTAATTCAAATTATGGACAATTTCACCATAGAGTCAGGTCTTGCATTTAACCTTAGAAAATCTGCTGTATGGAGACTTTCATCTGGAAAATCCATTCCATCCCTTTTCACAGCTATGCCACAAAAATTTTTGGGCTTATCAATGAGTCTCTCTCATGCAGCAATGAGGAAATTAATACAAGACACTATCATGAATTCTGCAAGAAAAATAATTGATTCACTTTCAAAAGTTTATACATCATTATTTGCAAAAGCAGCCCTACTCAACATGTTACTGTTCCCCAGAATTGCTTACTACATGCCGTTCATTAAATTCTCATCAAAATTTATCCAGAATATAAACTCTCTTTGCTCTAGATTAATGTGGAAGGGTAAAACTGTTGCTATTAGCTTAAGAAGAGTGCAGAGACCAACAAGACTTAATGGCTTGTCACTGCATTCACTTCATGTTCTTTGTCTACAGAAATCAAATAACCTCATTACAAGACTTAATGGGATTTTTCCTGATGACTCACCTTTTCTATCTATTCATCCTACAGATACTCCACCTCAAATTAATGATGGTTGGCTGACACAAGTCTTAATTGACATTGCAATAATTATCACACCTTTAATTCAAATAAAACCAACAAAACTTCGTTATTGGAATGCCTATCTTCTTTTTTTTTCAATAATTATCCCAGATCATAGCATTCTCACCTGTAAAAACTTTGCCATTATAAAGAAATATAAAAGATGTAATCTAGAGCCAAAATATTTGGACTTTCTTCTAAAGCTAAATCTCAATGCCCTTCCAACAAGCCACTTTCTTGTGATGTATAGAGGTTTTTCATCTTTGGACCCTGTTTGCTCACTCTGCCATAGGGAGGATGATACCATATTTCACATTTTCAACGATTGTTCCTCTCTTCAGGGCTGTAGAATATTGATTAATAAAATTTATACACCAAAACATCCAATTATCAACACACTCATAAAAGGTTTTGCTTATGGGGATTTTGCAATTATAAGAAGTGCAACTTTCATTACTTTCTGTGTATGGTTTGTCAGATGCTTCCTAATATTCAAGTCTGTTATACCTGATCCAACATTAATTTTTTTACAAAAATTAAAAGATATCAAAGAAAGAGATTTGAAGTTAGCTCCTCACCTAATAGCAAATTCCACATGGAATCTTATTAATATTGGACATTAAGTAATTTAATGGTTTATAAATGTATTCCCAAATTTAATGTTATTTTATAATTTTTTTCTTTATTGTAAACATAGTTGAATAAACCTGTTTTTGATACTACTAACATTCATCCCTTTTTACATTAAGAGTAATAATTCATTCTATATATTGCAAACCAGAGCCATCTATTTAATATTAATTAATGGACAGAGGTATGTGTATTCACTGATTATTCAAACTTATAATAAATGTTTCTAAAATAGATTAGAGTTAATTATTATTTCTAATACAGTAATGTAATGCTTCATTTAGTACATATCATATAGCAATGAATAAACATGAAACTAAGCTCGGAAAAGAATTATCCGATGAATAGTTTTAGTAAATAATACTGCTTTCATATATAAATGAAATCATTTGAAACATGGCAATAATGGAAATAGTTTATATTATTTAATTAATGCTTAAAGACAACTTTTAAAAAATTTTTTAAAATTATTTAATGTTTTAATATATTTTAGTTACTTCTAACAATATTTTTAATAATAACCAAATAAAAAAATAATTTTATTTTGTATAATTTATTTTGTCATAAACGTTATTGAAACTGAAGATAGCTTATATAAAAAATAAGTTGTTTGGTTTATGCCTTAATTTAGTTAAGTATTTAATATTACTTATTGAATATTTCTGAATTTAATTAAAGTGTATATTATTAAGAAAATTATTATAATATTTCATATTTTGTAAAAGAATAATTATTTAATAAAACAATTGCAATATTTAGAAATAAGAGTTTTGAAAAATGAAACTGATAATATAAATTAGAGGAATTAAATTGTTAATTAAGACTTACAAGGTATACTCATTGAATGATTTTTATATTGCATGCATTATACATCTTATGAGATCCCACTATATATAACTTGAAGATATGTAAAAAAATTTTTTTTTCCAATATACTTGTTTAGATAGCCATCTAGCCATCAATGCAATTAGCCATCATTAACTGATCAGTAAATGAGTAACTAGTTATTTTTAGGTAGATTAAAACTATTTTTAATTACTTGCTATGTATATTATGATTGTCTGTTAAATTTCTCCCACTTTCCTTTGGAGTGCAATATTGCTCTGTGTTTTTCCTCTTACATTAGCAGACAATACATCATCAGAAAACTAAGCACATTTTTACATATTAGAGTAAAATAGATAAGGATGACATCACTGTTTCTACTCTAAACCAGCTCTATAAACATTAAACAAATTAATGATCACTGTAGTGCAATCTGATCAACAATTGGTTTCTAGCTAATTAATCTATTATTTAATAAAAAGTCTTATAGCATAGTAGTTAACATATCTGCCTGGCATGTCTGAGCTTTGACCTTAAGTTCAGGTTGAATGATATTTGTAATTGTTTCTGTTCATAAATACCTTAGGATTTTCTTTTAGCCGTAACCAACCCAACTAGTCTTCCTATAGTAGTTAGTAAATGCACACTTACCAATTTTTAACTAAAGAAAATGCTAGAAGTTAATCTAAATTGATCATATTAGTATAAATATGCCAACTGTAAAAAAAAGAAGAGATTATAATATGTGGTCTTCACTATTGATATGAATAGTATCACGTTCTTATGTACAATAAACCAATGGTTACCTTTGCCTATTCTACTATCTAATGAGAAGTAAATTCTAGCTAAAAACATGTTAAATTTAATTAATAATGATGGACAATCAAATAATCTTTCATTTAAAGAAATCATTCATTTATTGTCTTTTAGTAAATTTTTGAATAAATAGTAAACTTTAAACATCTATTAATTATTTATGCATAATATAATAATAGTTTTCTTAATTCTGAATTTTATTTTTTATCATGTTTAGCCATTTTATTCAATACATGCATAAAATGAGACATATTTTCAAAACAATTGTATATATACAATGGAGTCCATATAACAAACAATTAATAAAAATACATTCATTAAACAGTGTGTGTATGTTTATCAATACATTGAATTTCATATATTTAGGAATAATCTATTCAAGTGTCACACTATAGAGCAATGTTATAATCCTACTTGGCCATTTAAACAGCAGAAATATAATACAAAATAAAATATGCAAATGTAAAAATATTACTGTACTCAACTTTAATACTGCTTTATCAACTAAAGTCAAATTATTAAAAGCACATAAAATATTACATTGATCCAAATTAGTGAGTTTTCATCTTTTCTACAATACTATGAGGTAAACATTTTAATCTGAAAATTCTCTTTATTAAATTTTTTTTATTTTATTATTTTTAGAAAAGGCATTCCAAATTAAATTTTTTTAGATCTCTGATAATATTATGGCTAGTGGCTAAAATTAATTTATATCTATATAGAATTAAAAAAAATACACTCTTTTCATCGTTAAAAGTACAAAATAAACAAGTAAGAGAATTGAATTGGTAACAAAACTCACATAAAATGTTAACTATCAGCATTTTCTGTGACATTGATATTCATTGATTTAATCATTATTATAGTAGGAATTGTTTATATTATGTTATTAAAATGTAAAGTTAATTCCTTTTTTTTTTTCCGTAGGGATTTTTAAAATTACTTAGTTTTTTTATTATATATTATCATTATTTTTATTAATGATTTTAATAATAATTAAGCTGAAAATTTATTTTATTACAAACTTTATTTGTGTTCATTAACTTTTTAATAATGGGAATAGTTTATATTATGTAATTAATGCATAAAGACAACTTTCTTTTTTAGTTTTCAGAATTATTTCTTGTTTTAATACATTTCAGTTATTTTTAGTAATATTTTAAATCAAATCAAATTTTATTTTTATTTTATCATAAACTTTATTTAAACTGAAGATTATTTGGTTTATGCCTTGATTTAATATTATTCATTTAATATTTCTGAATTTATTTAAAGGGAATATTATTAAAAAATTACTATAATATTTCAAATTCTGTAAAAGAATAATTGTTTGATGAAACAATTCATTGCAATATCTAGAAATTAAAGAGTTTTAAAAAATGAAAATAATAATATGAATTATGGGAAATAAATTATTAATTACGACTTATAAAGTATATTCATTAAATGATTTTTATATTGCATGTATTATATACTTTGTGGGATCCCATTGTATATGGTTTGAGGATTGAAAATGGGTAAAATAAAGATTTTTTTTTCAACTTTCAAATCTTATATTCTTATTTCAGACAGCCATCTAACCATTAATGGATATTAGCCATCATTATCCGGCAAATAAATGAGTAACTAATTATTTTTAGATAGAATAAAACTTTTTTAACTACATATATATATATATATATATATATATATATATATATATATATATATATATATATATATATATATATATATATATATATATATATATATTAATTGATGTTCTTTTATCTTTTTTTTCCAGGTCATATCTTGACTTTTAAATACATGATTTTTACAACCACATACAATCTGATAAATTATATCACTTCTTTGCATTTTAGGTATAACACTCTTAGAATTATTAATTAGACTATTTACATTTGGAAGAACATAAAATAAAATATTGTATTTAAATATGTTGTTAATTTATTTAGATTGAATATTATTTGCAAATGGTATACATATCCATTTTTTATTATCTAATTTTGATGTTTTATGATTATTATTATTATTAAACCAATTGAATATACATAAAATTTGGTTTCTAGCATATCCTACTTTCATAAGTTTATGAGTAAAAAGTTCCAATATTTTGATTTTTATCACATAAGTTTTCATAATTTGGTTCTTGTTAAATAGTCACTATACATTGCTTGGTGGTACTGTTTCTGTGCAAAAACACAAAATATGCCATTTACATGGCTGAACTTATAGCATATAGAACATTTTTGTTCACAGTAGCCATTGATGGGCTTCACAATACTATGCAAATAGTGCAGACTTCACAGATCACTACAATATGATGTGAAGGTGTATGTAATTCAACTGGCCATACCTTTTTTAATGTGCATTTGAAGTAATGATCTTAGATCCTAGGGATGTGCTATTAAGTACTAATAATTGTAAGCCCATCCCTGTGCTTCCCTACACAACTCGGAAAGTGAAAAGAATTGCAAAAGGGTAAGGCCAAACACCATTTCCCAGAACTCACATAAATAGGCACGTTTTCGCAAGAAGAGCTACGAGACGAATCATAATCTTGGTTTGATAAGAGTAATGCATCTCTTGGATGATCCTTTGGATTGGCAAAACCATAATTCCTCCTTCTGCATATTCCAGCACTACACACTGAAATTTAATTTAGTGGAATTTAATTTAATTTAGGCTGATTAATTTATTAATCAAGTGTTTATTTTTTAAATTTTGTTTAAATGTTTAATTTACTATTAGAAGAATAATGTACACTTTTAAACAAAAAAGTGTTTTGTTTTTGATGTTTAATGTAGAATGCTAAGAATAATGTCAACTTGTCTGAGGTTGCACATTGTTTTGCAAATCATAAGCTTGGTTTGATCAGAGTAATGCATCTTTTGGATGATCCTTCAGATTGACAAAACCACCAGTTCCCACCTGCACATTCCAGCACTATGCACTGCAATTTAATTGAATGCAATTTCATTTAACTGGGGCTGATTAGTCTGTTAATCAAGTGTCTTTTTTAATTTTTGTTTAAATGCTTCATTTACTATTAGAAGAATAACATACATTTTTAAATAAAAAGAAAACTGTTTTGTTTGTCCTGGCCCGGAAACGTTATATTAAAACATTTTTGCACAGAAACAGCACCACCAAGCAATATACAGTGGCTATTTAACAAGAACCAAATTTATCATCCCGATATAAAAAAAAGATTTCAAAATTGCCATTTTATGCATCAATGGCATATATGATTTAAAAAGAATATATTCCCTTTCTGGAATAGGTTTAATAATCAATTTATAATTTAAAACTAATTGTGTTTCTATATAATTGTAAGTCCAGCAATTTTAATTTTCTATTTTGTTCTTTATCGATATTTCATTTTAAATTATTTAAATTATTCAGCTTATATATATATATATATATATATATATATATATATATATATATATATATATATATATATATATATATATATATATATATATATATATTGATTATTTGTCAAATTTGTCTTATTTTATTCATTTTATAATATGCATGAAAATGAGATTACAACCAAACAATCAAGTGATAATAATTGATTTTAGTCAGCGATGATTAGACATTACTTTATTTATCTTAGCTTAATTTATTTAGCATCTCCATATTTAGGATTTTATAATAAATTTTGACTAAGTGATAATCTAATTAAATATAAATTAGTTTACTATATTGACCTGAGAAGTTTTATAGATTAAGTGAAAGTTTTAATATTATCACAGAAAGCAGTAGTGTTTAAGCATTCAGATATATGAATAAAGTTTGAAATTAACAGCCAAGATTAGAGAACTCTTTATGCAAAAAGGTATATTGAAACACAGTTATTATACTTTTGAAACGACTAATGTAATTATAAATTCATCTTGCTAAATATATAACATACATATTTATATGTGATACCAGTATTGTGCAAAACTAAGATGTTATATAGAATGATTAGATATCCTACAGAATGTATACCATTTTTTGGGAAGGTATGAAATAAACTTATTTCACTCTGATTTTATATACTTTACTTACAATTCTAATAAATTGCCTAGTATTCATTAAAATGACTAGTATTTTTCAGACATGCTTAAATGTAATAAATAATAGCATGAACACTTTACTAATAAAATAAATTTGTGAAACCTAATTTAATTTAAAATGATACATAACAGTAATATTTTTTTTTAGATCTTGAATAATTAAAGAGATGTAAAATGGAAAAGTCTGAACGATGAAGGGAAAGGGCAGATAGTCACGATGAGTATCTTTTATTATACTGAAATAAGACGATGAAAGGAAAAAAAAGATTAGTTTACAAGTTATCTTTTTTGTTGCAGTTTTATTATTTCTCACATTGTATATAAGCTTGATAATCTACATAATATTTAAAAATGTGTAAAGATGATTTTATTTTGAATATTATTTTGAAGTTTCAAACATTTTATAAAATAATTTAATTTCACAAAATGTCAGTAACATATACACAGATATATAACAATGCATTTTAATAAAAAAAATCAATAAACTTTTACAATGTAATTTTATTAGTGAGATACTAAAAAAATTGCAATGAGATGAAAAAATTATTACTGAGAAGTTATAGAGCATTATTAATGTGTTTTTTGTGTAGTATCTAATAAGAAAAATCTTAGCATACTGATGGCAATCATTCTGAAATTTTCTAAGTAAACAGCAGTAGCATGACTAATGTAAAAAAATGGGGAGGAACAGTGACCACATTATAATACTTCCCACTAAGCCCATACCATATCAGAGTTACATTTTTAAATTTTATATTCAGCACAACATTGATCTGACCAACATGTATTAATTAGAGATCTTTAATCACTAGTTAACAATAATTGTTCCAATTACTGATCAATGCTGAGTGACTAACTGAATTGGATATAAATTGTCCATCTGAAAAAAAGCTTCTGAACTTGTTTGCGAATATCAAGGCATGGATACAATAGTAATGTGTGTTAACCATTAAGCCAGAAGGCTTTCTGATAAAAAAAAAGTATTTCTGCTAATATTACAATTACAAAAAATCTACAATGTTTTAAAATTTTAGTAAAATATTATAAAAGTATAATGTTCAATTTTAAATAGATTGAATATGTCATTATGCACCTCTAATTTTATATGTGACAGAAAATACAATAATTAGAATTGCATTCTATTTGAATGCTGTTTCAATAATTCTGATCTCTAGATATATATGCTGCCACAAAACTGATGGGATATTACACAATTTACAACTTTGTTTTTAAGATTAAAAAAATTTATGGAATTGAAGATTATCATTAAATATTTTCTAAAAAAGATTAATTAAATAAAATAAATAAATTCATTACACTTTATTTTTATTATGAAGAAATTTTGCATTATATGTGATAAAAATTGTGCCAATAAAAATTGTGCCCTTTTTTATTGTTTTGCTATTGTGGTCTTTAAGCATATATAATCATATAAAAATCACAAAATATTAGATGATTCACTCAACTTTTTAATCTAAATATTTTGGCAATAAGCATAATGTAAAATTGAAATTTTTTACTTTAATATTTCATATTGCCAAAATCAATATTAGATAATCAGTTCAATTTTTGTTAATATAATCCAATTTTTTTATAGATTACTTTATTGTATAAATTATAGTTCTATATGTATTTACTTCATCATCATATGTAAAATTTACTGATTATTAGAAGATGACAAATTTTTAATTTTTCTGGTGTCATTTATTTAGATATAAATGTTTAGTGTAGAATTTCAAACTTTTTATTATATATATATATATATTTCAAAACAGTTGCGAGTCAATATATATTACAAGTATTTACATAGTAGACAGATAAATACAATAGTTGACTTAAATATGTTAGAATGTTAAGTTTTAAATTTATGGGTGTCCTGATTATTCTTCAATATAAACATAAGTTTAAACTTTAGTACTGTGAAATTGCAAAATTGTTATTAATATTTCTTCCAGAACTAATTAAGCAGCTACATCCCAAAGTTACTATCATCTCTATTTAGTATGGAAAATCTTTTCTTCAGCTTATATTTTATTTTTTAGCAACAAGTCTATATTGCTATCTGAAGATAGACTGTCAGCAAAATGGCATGTTTTGAATCAGATATTGTCTATGAATAGTATAATTACTAAAAACACTATTTAATAAAATCAGTAATAATCATTTCACTATGTTCTTTATATATATATATATGGTCCATTAATATATTAAAAATTACAAAAACAATTTCTTTATAACACATTTTCTTTTTAAATTTTGTTTATTTTTAATTCTATGAACCACTTTTTCATACTTCAGTTTTCCTTTAGCATTTTGATAATATTATATGGTCATTGTCAAGGACTGTTTATAATATATATATATATATATATATATATATATATATATAAACAGTCCTTGACATATCTTGTAAACACACCCATATATATATATATATATATATATATGGGTGTGTTTACAAGAAATTTTCATAAATAATTTGAACAATATTATTATGACATAAATTACAATTTTTTTAAATTTACTTGCTTACTTTCCTATATGTCATCTATCTTTTTACATTATAATTTTTTTAAATTTATATTTTTATATAAAAGATCCTGTAATTATTATAATTATACTTTTATAATTAAACCCGATTATTAACAGTTTCTAGTCAAAACTGGGGTTTTCTTATTTTTATATATAACCTTTTTTTAATTAATCTTTACTTATAAGATCTCACATTTTCCACAATTTTATTTAAAAATTTAATTGATTAGATTCTTTCATATGTAAGTATATATTCATTTTTTTATTTGTTTAATGCTGTTTCAACCTAGTTTTCAATTTATTTTTTGTTGTTCCTACATACAAACATTTCTATTATCTCTCTTACAATCTAAACAATTTTTAACATAAATACCATTCACATTTTTCAATCACTCATTCTTTCTAACATTTATCAATTTATCTAACTGTATCTTTTTTTATATACTGATTTAATTACAAATTTATTTTTATATTTCCTGTCTATATCTGCTATTATTTCTCTTATTTTATAAAATCCACTTTTTGATACCTTAAAACTAGTATAAATTTGTCTATTTTCAAATTCCTTATCTTTCTTATATACTCTTTATATTCTTTTTGTACTTTTTCTTTCACATAATTTATTAATTAATTTAATAGAATAATCACTTATCTTTGCTTATTTTTTATTATATCAATTTATTCTTTTAATAATTTGTGAGTAGAACACAATCTTATTGCTATATTTATTCTGTTATTAATAATATTTTTTATGTAGATAATTTATATCTGATCCCCAATTACTTAATAAACCATTAAGTCTTTTTTTCTAAAAATATTTGTTTCAATATTTATTTTATTATTATTTATCCTAACAACCATATAATCAATCATATTATTCATTTCTTTTCCATAATAAATTGAATCCTACTATTTATTTTATTTATACATTTTATAATATAATCAGATATTCTTTTAACTATCATTAAATATCTTACATAAAGTATTGATTTATAATTGTTAGAATAAAAATATTTATTTTCTTCAAAATTACATACACGTATAAAGATGTTAAAAATTCACTTCTCATGCTAAGACCTTTTATTTGCTTATAAAAATTCGTTTCATATTCAAATATTGCATTTTTACAATATATATATATTCAATAATTCATATAATTGTTTACATTCTATTCTGATCTGTTTTTCTTAATCTTTAACATAAATCTGTATAATTATCTCAATTGCTTCATCTGAATCAATTCATATTTTTGACATCTAATTTTATAAAATATATATTTTTATATTCCTTCATGTTTATAATTTTATTTAACTTCTCAACACTCAAAACATATGAATATAATAAACAAACAAACTATAATATTTTACTTTCAAAACGATGACAATAATATTCCGGTCGATGTTTGAAAATTCATTATTTGATATAATACTCATTATATATATATTTAAAGATTAAATGTATAAGTTTTAGCAATTTAATAAAAAGAATAATAAATTTAGTAAAGTTTTAAAATTAATGTACTAAAGTTTCAAAGTCTATATTTATCTTTAATCCCCTCTCCCAATCATATTAAATTTTCTTTATAGTTATTAATCATTTTTACAGGGTGTAGCATTTTTCATGTCTACTTTCAATTCCTAATCATGACGAAATTAATGAAGAAATATTTATTTCTGAAACACTAATAAAAGAAATTATAAGGTAAACTTAATTATTATTTGAAGGGACTTCCTTAAACAAGAATTAACACTCTATTAAGAATTATATAAAAGTATCAAATGATATGGATTTTTTTTTTTGCACACCCTAACTATTATGTAAATGATTAAAAGCATAAACTAAAATGTAAAAGCTTTTAAAACCATTTATTGCGGAGGAATTTAAATAACGGTTGCCGGTTTTTAAAATAACATACAATTATGATGCTAGATAAAAAAATATATATATCAATTTTCAAAAACGTTTATTAAAATATTTTTATGTAGGGTATCAAAGTCCACATTTTACTTAATAATAATAAATGTGAAATAAAATATAGTCATAAAATTAATAGTATATATATACAATTAATTGAAAAAAAAAGATGGTATTTATAATAGGTAAATCATGATGTGATCTTCGAAGAAGAGTGTGAAAGGGATCAATCATTGTATGAATATGTTTAACCTCATAAAGGGAACCAACAAAATGTTTCATCAGTAGTCTTGATCCCACACATCAAGTAAAGTTGTTTTAATATCATACAATTTTACACGATGAATGCAATAATAAAAACAGGTTAAAAGAAATAAGCAGTATGAATATTTACAAACAGATCGATAGTCAACTAACTTGGGCAAAATTTCACAAATAATGATGAATTTAAGCAAATACTTTAGTGCAAGTATGTCATTATATATTTCAATTTTTTTAAAATCTTTATTTACTTATAATATTATTAAAGTACTCATTAAAAGTTGTCTCTACTTATATAAATACATTAAATAATTACCATTTCAAAATATATATAATCAGAAATTTATGGTATTAATAATGTACATAAAGATCTTTGTCTGAAGATAACCAAGCAATAGGATAGTACAGTACTTTCAATCACTGACTGAGATAATCTATCATGGCTTGCCACCCTAATTTATTCTAGCAGATAAATATTAGTACATAAAAATTTAATTTATGCTGACAAAAACTATCATTAAAATATGGAATGAGCTGACTCAACTATCATATTTGATATGGACCGTAGAGTATGAAGACACATATAAAGGAATGATATTCTTGAATATCTATATACAACTATCCAATGATGAAATAAACTATAAAATGATCATTAAACTTTTCAATGTCCATGGGGCTATTTACCCTCATTCTCATACTGCCATCTCACACAAATTAGCTGGTTTTAGGTGTATCATTCAAGAAACCAAAAGCTTTGCAAGTTTGAAGTAGACAGGAAATACAATATTGAAAATTACACCAAAGACTTAGTCAATGTAGGTTATGATAAAATTGTCTATTAAAATCCATTGCAACATTTTATTCAAAAAACATCAGACCTCTGAACTAAAACAATACTAATGGCATGGGTTAACTTTCCATGTATAGCTGATATATCACAAAGATTAAAAACAATTTGCTCTAATAAATTCAATGTTAGTTCCAGAAAACCCCCCCCTCCCCAATCTAAATAAATGATTAAACAATACTAAAGTTAAATTGTCTCCAGATCAGGCTATCTCGGTCATCTACAAAATCAGTTGCAATGAACCCATTTGTAATGCAATTTATTATTGTGAATACTGTGCCAATAGTGCCATTAAGATAGCACAGCATTGATATATAAATAGTCTTACTAAAACAGAAACCTAACATAAAATCGGTATTCCTAGAGCACGGGATTGATTCTGGTCACAACTTCAATTCCCTTAAACATCAAAGTAGTTTGTGCTGAGCACAACAACAAAAAAATATTCAAAGAATCTTGGCTTATTGATAATAATATGATAAATAAAAAGAATTCACGTGTTGCTTTGTCATGCAAGTGGAATATTTAAAGTTATCAATTTACATGTTAATTACTTTATATGTTCATTCTCTACTGCCTCTCCCTTAGAAATCTGACTTTATCTGTTGCTATGATTATGACTGGCTTGGTCAAAAGCAGTGTTCAACTGTACTTAATTTGTAATATTATTAATCTTTCCTTTATATCTAACAACTCCTATTGGCTTAAACTCCTATTTATTGAAATAAAAATTTTATTGGGTTTATTATAATTTGTGATTTAATTATATCTTATGTTTTGATATAATTTATTGTTTTATATAAACTGTGTTAAGAGCAAGACCAGACAGTTTATTGACAAATATTCAAAATGAACTAATCATAAATTAATTTAAAATAACTATGACTTTTTAAAAATATTTTTATAAATAGGTTTATTTATAAAAAAAAAGTATTATAATTTTTAGTTAAATATGGCTGATAAAAAACGACCATCTCGAGCTCAGTATTGGAAAAGAAAATCAGAAAAAGTTAAAGAACTAGCAAAGCAACAGGATTCTTTCTAGAAATATCTTTACACACACACACACAAAAAAACAGCTAATAAAAATGAACATGATAATTCTTTTGCCAAATTTTATGAAAATTGAATGTTGTTTCTATTATTAATTATCCAAAAATAGATGTGTAAAATAAAAAATATGAAGATAAACAAAAAAAAAAGATACTACTATTCCTGTATTAAATTATAGTGATCCTGCATCTTAGTATAAAATGGAGCACAACAGACTGTCATACAGTTTCCCTAAATATTCACACACAAGAAAGATATTTTCCTCTCTACACTATAAGAAGATAGTACTGAACAGTGATGTAGTGTACTGTCAGTGGTTAATGTATTCAACATCAAAAGATAGTTTTTTGTTTTGTTGTATTCAATACAAAAACTATATCAACTCTACAAAAATCAAACTTTAAAGACTGGAAAAGTATTGAAGTAATCCTTTCTTTACATGAGATCTTGAAAACTATCAGATTTGGAAATAACTTGAATTGTGATTAATAATATAAATAATATTTGGTAATTTCGATCAGCAAACAATCAGAGAATAATAATAATGGCATTAAATACTAGAATGATTGATTGCTTTAGTACATTCCACACAAATTCTTCAATTTCACAGTACTAATAAATAGTTGTACACTGCCATTAATGGTAATTTCTTCAAGTTTGATGAATATTTAGTTATCTTTGATCCTATAATAAAAGAACATAACATATAGAACAGCTGATAATAATTGTAAATTTTGTTGATATTGTCATTCCATCAGATAATCAGATGTCCATACCGGAGATAATAGTAAAAGAGTATTTTTAGGATTTGTTCTTTGCTCCTCTAGAGGTAACTACAGGTTCATTCATAGCACAAACATAATTAAACATCTAAGACAACTGGAATTAAAAATCAAGAATCTCTGTAGTCAAGGATATGATATCAGAAGTAATATGAAAGGCAAAAAAAGGTGTTCAAAAAGAATTCTAGATACAAATCCTCTTGACTTTTTTATCCTTTATAGTATTTAGTAGTCATTGATGCTTCTGGGTGTTGCTTAGAAGTGACCAGCTTCTTTACGTTAGTTCAACAGATTTATAATTATTTTCCTGCATCTACCAATTATTGGAAAATTCATTTGTCTTATATTTTGGACTTGACTATTAATCCATTGAGTAAAATAACATGGGAGAGCCAAATCAATACTTTAAAACCACTAATGTATAATTTTGTCAGTATATATGAGCACTCAAGCAAATTTTTGATAATTGAAAACTCTTCTCAACATAAAGTAAAATTTTTTGCTGATTCCAGTTGTAAATTTAAGTTAATAATATCCCTTGCTGCATGTCATAACATCCTTTATGGAGTAAATATTTTAAGCAAAATGATAAAGAGGAAGGGGATAATTTAAATTCAGTTACAAAAAATTACAAGTAATCAAGGAATATCTTCTAAAATGTAGGACTGATAAAGGTTTTTTTAAAAAAAGAGTGATGCTGTTGAAGTTGCAAAAGAACTGGAGATTCAACCCAATTTTGAAGTAGAAAGAAATAGAAAGATAAAGACAGCAGTTGGAATATGAATGTCAAGATGAGGCTTTGAAAAATCTTCAGAAGTTCAAAATGGAATTTTAGTATTGTGTCTTAGATATGGTGATACAGTCAATTGATGAGAAGTTCCAAAAATTACTGCAACATAATATTATATTTGGATTTCTTTATGATATATATAATATTGATAAAAAACAACTGCTGATATTAGATATTGAGGATCTCTGCAGTGAACTTCAAACAGTAGCTTGAAGACTTCCAAAATTCATGCCATCACAAGAAGTACTTTTTTCTATAGTACAGCAAAAATCTATTGATTGCATACCCAACATTTTTGTTGCACTAAGAATATTTCTGACCTTTTCAGTTTCAATAGTAAATGAAGAATGTAGTTTTTCAAAGTTAAATTTTTTTAGAACACATTTGTGCTCAACAATTTTTCAAAATAGATTAATAGATTTTTTTCATTTGAAATTGATCTAGTTTCTATATTTGATTTAAAGGAATTGGTAGAAAATTTTGCAAATTTGAAAGCAAGAAAAATTAAAATTTGATTTTCATATATATATATATATATATATTGTATAAATTTTTAATTTTAAAATTAAAATTTTATTTAAAAAAAAATCAACTTGTGAAATTAGAGACATGCTTGTAAACTTTGTCTAGAGTGAAAAATAATTTGGCATGTCACTGGTAGTCACATTATCATAATAAAAATGTGATATATATTATTTTGCAACATTTTAAAGCAATGAATATATAAACATAAATTATATATTTTTATTTGAGATGAACTAAAATTTTTGCAACAGTAAGACTAAAATAAAGCTATTTTAATTTCTAAATCATATGACTCTGGATGCTTATAATGATTCAATCTTTTCTTTTTATAGAAATTGTAAGTTTACATTGTGCATGTAATATCTCAAATATACATACGTTAATATATGCACAAATATACAGCAAATTTGTCAAATAGTTGTAAAATTGTTTGAAAATTCACAATTTATTTTAGAACAATATAATATTGGATATTGTTCTATTAAATCATGTTAGCTGTTTAATGGTGCTATTAATATGCAAAAGCACATAAATATGTCATTTATATGGCCACCACCTTCTAGGCTTATATATCTATGCAAAAGAACAAAAAGAGGCTATATAAATGTGGCCACTGGTGCTGATGGCATTATTTTTATGTGAAAAGCACAGAAAGATGCCGTTTCTTGGCAGCCAGCCTGCTTTGTGTTACACACTTTATCCCAATGCTCATAGTTCAAAGTTCATTACAGTAACATGTGAGGGTGTCTAGACTTCAGTCTGCCACAATTCTTCAAATATGCATGTCAAAGGAATTAGTTACAAGTAATCTGAACTACTATTACCTTCTAACAATTGTCATCCCATCACCACATGTATAAAAGTTATGCTTATTAAATATATTCAAATGCTGCTATGTTGTCTCAACACATTTAAAATTTTCCTGACACTGTTTTGGAGTCTAATGCCTCTTTGTATGCTTGAATGTATTAGGTGATAATAAGGCCCACATTAAAAATCATGCTCCACAATTAAACATCAATATTATACTAAATTGTACATCTATTTATTTAAAAATGAAAATGGAGAATAAATAAACATAAAACTTAATTTTTTTTATGTAAAAAGTAGTAATAAACAAAAGTAATGAATTAGTAAAGTGCTTACAAAGTTTATTTAGTTTTCATTTATTTTCAATTTTATTATTAGACTAACAAATAACTAGTAATGAAAATTTGATACTTTTCATTATTCAAGATGTTTTACTTTTATAATATAACAAGTCCAATTTTTTATTACCACCATATCCATAGCCAAGCAAAGTTAGACATTTTACTTTTTTTTTTTTCCAAAAAATTTATTTACTATATCAAAGTTAAAACATTATTTTGAAATATAATTACACTTAATGATCAGAAATTTGTTTCATTGGATAAATTTTATCCATTGCTAAATGGGTCTTTGATTTTAATTGATTACTAATTGTTGCAGCAGGAATTGTCTTTAATTATCACCAGTTTCATACCCCTGTATTAAGTTGTAATTTTGCACATAGATACAATGCTTTTTTAAGCTTTGACGATATTTGTGATCTATTGTAAGTATAAGAAATTAACAATATCTGTACTTAAACATGTAATTCAATACTATACACCAAAATTATAACATATTATTGTACCAATGTTGAAAATGATGTTTTCATTAGTGCCCATGCCAAATCAATTCTCTGATAATCTATTAAACATTGCACTAATGGTAGATTAAAATTCTTAAATCTAGGAATAACACTAAATCAAAAGTATATTAACTACAAAGTGTTAATAAAGTCTTTAAATGCATATGATTATATTAACCAGAAATCTTCTGTTTCAAAAAAATGTAAGTTGGCTCATATGAGAGCATTTTAATATAGAAATATTAATTGTTTGGAAATATAACCATGACAAAAAAGTACAGAGACATATATCAACAAACTTTATAAAACTGGATTAAAAAGATATTCTATATAAAAATGTATTGAAAAATTTAATAAGAAATATATTAAAAATATATTGTTTTAGTTCATAGGGCCTCTTTGCCATAAATACCTAAAATAAATAATTTTTCCTTAAGAATAAAACAAGTGTTTGCAGCATTAACAATAGGCCATAAAAATTCAACCAATGACATATGTATTTCATTAAACATTTTGGAAAAAAAACCTGTCCATTTAATTATATATTGATGAGATTGTAAACTTAGATGCTAGGATTGTATAGCATATATATTTATATAATATAGCAAAAGTAAATCCTACATATAGTTCCACACTTCTGGAGTATAATATAGAACAGAATGCCTCTTCAAGATTGAAAATAGTTTAACTCATATCCTGTGGTATCTTGTGCCAAATAAAAAAATTACTAAACCTATATTTACAGAAAATGTTTTGTCAATGATTGCCTCTGTTACATTCTCACTTATATTGTAATTTAAATATTTATTTAAAAAAACAACTTTACATTTTACTTTTATTTTTATCATCAAATAAATTATCTTATAAAAAATGCAGATAGCATATAGAATTTTCTAATTTTATTTTAGTGTGGATTACTTTTTTACTGTCAAAGTTTAAATAAAAAATTCAATTTTTTTTCATTAAATTTCATAAAAACAAAAAAGTACATTTCTTTTTAACTGTAATTATGGTTAGTATTTATTAATAATTTATTATTTTATAGAATTATGTTAATTTTTTTTTTAAATTTAAAATACTTAATATATATATCTATTTTAATTTTGAAAAGCATATTTCATAGCAACATAATAAAAGTATACTTTCTTTAACAAAATATAAAAAAATTATTTCTGAATAGTAATTTTTAAATACATTCACACATTTTTGTTTGAAGAGAGCATTATTTGATAGAAGCATGAGTCATTGCATAATATTGAAAGTAATAAAAACTAGAATATGAATTTTAATGTTTAAATTCTATTTATACAAAGAAAGTTTACATTAATGGGGCTAAATACTATGTGAAAATATCCAAAGTATACTGGAAATGAAATCAATTAAAATATTCAAATGAAAATAACTAAATGCATTAGATACAGAATCAGTTAATAGAATTCTAGCTTCCATAAGTTAAAGATTATCAAAAAATTGAAACTTTAAGCTCTGTTGAGAAACAATCTAATTTTATTATATATATATATATTATAGTGATGCTAAAAAATAAAAAAGTAAGAAGAATCGATTTTGAAAAAGAATTAAAAATTTGATAATTTTTTTTAATATAGCAAATAAAAAAATTTTTTTTTTATTTGCTGAATCAAAAGAAATCTCTAAACTTTAATCATTATTTTTTATTACTTATTTGCACAATCAAATTACTATTTCATTTTGATATTCTCTTTTACATAAATGAAATTCTCTTATCTAACTTTTCATTAATAACTAAATAGTTCTTAAAAATTTTCAGAGATTAAACAAAAACCTAAATAATATATTATTTATAATCTAACTACATTAATTTCAGAATTAATATTATGCTTATTAGTGTTTAAAGTTCAATAAAAATTTTAAACAAACAAAAATTACATTCATAATATTTTTTCAGATTGCTTTTGTTTATTACATTGTTTTTAAAAATAACTAATTTTTTAAAATTGTTGGATATGCAGATGATAAAAATTAATATTTTCTTCTAGAATCATTGACTTTAATAGAAAACATTTTTGATAAGCTAATATTCACAAATGTTTTCAAAAAGAATAAAAAAAATAATTAAAAATAAAAATTACCATAGTACATAAGTTCTTTTTTAAAAAAGTATAAATTATAATATCATATATAACCAAGTTATATAAATAAATATATAAGATTAATAATACTTATACCTTAAAAACCTTTTTCAGTACATGATTTTGAGTCATTTCGGATAGCCAATTGTTTTTTTTTTTTTTTAGACAAACACAAGTGATGAAAACAAATAACATTTCATTTTGTTATCTCTGGGCAAAAACATAATTTCATTTTTTCACCCATTACCAAAGTCAAACAATTTCGATGCTTTTCCATATATCAAAAATGAAAAAATATTAATGCTTATTTTCAAAAAAATGATCACTCTCACAAAATTTAAATTTATAAGTTTTTAATTAATATATATCTTTTAAACCACTAAACATCACACAATCACCATTTTTATGCTTGCTCAAGTTGGTAAAACAGGCAAAACTTTCCATACAGTAGTGCCACTCAGTGCAAGCCAGAGTAATCAATAGATGCAAGAAGGTTTGTGCATAAAATTCCTATCTAAAGTCTACTCATCCAATATCACAGACTAGTTTCTAGCTCATGGCTTTCATCAGTGAGAGACCTTGGAACTGAGAGCATTGCACCTAGATCTTATGATCTAGTACAGCCCTCCAGCAGCCACCTTTTACCTCTACTTAACTACAAAACTATGAATCTAAAATTGAAAACAATATTTTCAATCCAAGCTCATTAGCATATATAGTCATATAGGTCTGAACTCAGTTCAGTACCCATACATTTTGGTATCTTTGGTTCTTTAATAACCATATCCATCACTATCCTATTAGGAAAGATTGGTATTAAACCACTAAACATCATATGATCACCATTTCTTGTGCTTGCTCAAGCTGTTAAAAACAGGCAAAACTCTTTCAATTTTTAGACTTATAGTTTTTTAATTAATTAGAGATAAAAGGTGGCTGCTGGAGGGTTGAATTAGATTCTAAGATCTAGATGCAGTGCTTTTAGATCTAAAGCTCCTCACTGATGAAACGCACAAGTTAGAAACTAGTCTGCGGATATTGGATGAGTAGGCACTAAATAGGGATTTTATGCACTAACCTTGCATCCATTGATTACTCTGGCTTGTACTGAGTGGCACTACTGTATGGAGAATTTTGACTGATTTTACATATCTTTTCTTAGTTCTTATATAACATTTTTATGTATAAAAATAGTATTTAATAAAAATAGAGCTGTGTCTTAGCATAAATTTATATTATCTTTACAATAGTTTTTCCCAATATATGTGATCATTTCAACAATCTGTTAATGTATATTAATAAAGAAATAAAAAAAAAACATTTGATAGAAATTTATATACATATAATTAAAATTATATATATATGTTTAAAAATAATTTAAAAATCAAATTATTTAAAATATTGTAAATAATAAAAACATAGGTATTCTTACAACTTTACCACACAAAAAAGTTTGAATAAAGTAATGTGATTTATTTCATGTATAAGATCTCAAATTATATATGAAAACAATTTAAATTTAAACATAAACATGATTTATTTACAATTTGTATTTATTTATTTACTGTATAGATTTTTTAAGACAATTTAACTAGTCATAAAATATAAGGAAATCTATAGACATTCTAACTAGGAGAGTAGTGATTTCAACAAAAGCTATAATTCTTCCTCTATAGCCATAGATTCAACAGTCATTAATTAGTGGTTCATGGTTTTTGGCCATATTTACATAAATAAGTGGATATTATAATTCCATTTGTGAAACACCTAATTGCAACAACTGCAAATTATCCCAAACCTGTTAATAGAATTACAATTATATCTAGAATAATCAAATTTATCTGACTTTACTGTTGGAAATGAGAAAAAAATTGTTCAAAACAATCACAATTTTGTACCTCATAATTCTTTGTAGATCCTTGATTAAACATTCAAAATGAGATCATGAATTGATGTCTTATAACAAAACTATATGTTGAGTTATTGACAAATCTGACCTTAACAACTTGGTATACATTTTCTAAGAGAAAAGTTCTCTTCTGATATCTGGTGGATGAATATGTGAAAAAAAACAAGAAGTCACTGGGAAAAAGTAGAATTGAGTGTACTAGTAATATTCCACAATAATAATGTTGAATTAAATATTCATTTTTTATTAAATTATATACATATATAAATAACATTTTAAATGAAAAAAATACAATTTTAGTTTATCTTACAACTTACATCAACTAATTAAGAAATTGTCACTCTTCATATAATTGTCTTTGCTATCATACAAATCCAGTATTTTTTAAAATGCAAAAGGTTCCATCTATTGTCCAAAATTATAATTATAGTAGGTTTTATGTGAATAATTTATGAGTCCTAACTATCTATGATGACAACAGATCAAGTAAAACTTTCTTGAGTAATATAGCTTGTAATATAGAATTACTATTATCAAGAATTTTTAGAGTTACAAATGAAAAGTAACATTACCTCTATAAAAATTTAGTTTGCATTAGTCAATAATTCAAACTTTAATGGCTTTTTCTGCCCCAGTTAATAAGTAATTATTTTAAAAATATAGTAACATGATAAATTTACAGATTTTTAATTCTGACATGAGAATATAAGATACACATTTTTTATTCATTATTTTATTAATTTACAGTATTAATTATATTACACAAATCTTTAAATGTAAGTGTATCTAAATCTTATATATTAACTTTATTCTACTCTGCACCAAATGTTTTTGTAGATCATTTTATGGCAATTGGATTTAGAATGAAGATAACACCATAAAAATATTTTTTGTTCAGAATGATGCAAAACTTGGATTATTATGGAGACAAGAATGATTAATATTTTTGATTAAACAAAGCATTACATATTTTTTTGATTGTGGATATAGAGAAAGATAAAAAATATTAGATGGAATCATTAGATTCTAAATTTTGGTGATGAAAAGAATGACTGACAAAAATATCAGTTATTGAAGAAAGTAACACTTTGAGAGAAACAATCAAACTGTTAGATAATTGAATTGAATAAAGTTTTATAAATTAAACATAGCAATGAAATTATATAATGGAAAATATATTGAAGGAAATCATAAAATATGAAGAACAAAAGACAATTTTATGAGATAATTATACTATTTTTGAAAATAAAACAAGAAATAGACATTGAAATAAATGTTCTAATTATATTCATCATCTGCCAGATATATTAATTTGATGGTGGGCATCAGTATACATGAACTGTCTCCAGACCTTTTTTTTCTCTGCTGTCCTACATTTTTTCATTATTAATTTTATCCAATGTATAGTAATAATAATAATCTTCAATAACTTCTCTTTCTCTTTCCTTCTTTATTTTTGCTTTTCTAATATATAATAACCACATTCCACTCTTTTGACACTTTGAAGCAAAATATATTTATTTATTAATATTACAGTTTCAACTGTTCCTAGCAGACTTTGTCAGATCTTATTATCTACTAAACTCTCTTAAAAATGGTGGAGTAAAACAGTTTAGTAGATAATAAGATCTGACGAAGACTGCTAAGAACAGTCGAAACTGTAATATTAATAAATAAATATATTTTGCTTCAAAGTGTCAAAAGAGTGGAATGTGGTTTTTATATGTTAATAATAATAATAATAATAATAATCATAATCATCATCATCACCACATCTAACATACTATCCATTTCAAGTTTGGCAATCTGCCATATCACAAATCCAAAATACTGTAATTTTCATTATTCAGTATAATGTGAAAAGTGGTAGAACCATTAACTAGATAGTCTAAAGATGAATTTGTTAGATTATGTGAAATATTATCTAATTTATATAATAAAAGTGTATGAACAAAATATTTTTAGTGACTTTATTATAATTCTTTATGGTTAATTTGTATAGGCTAAAAAAAAGATAAGAATAGTTAACAGGATTGGTAATATTTTACTACTCAATGTAAAAAAAAATTGCATCCTGATTAAAAAAATGATCTTAAATTAATCGCTATAAAAATGTCTGCCAACAAATATGATTAAAAATATATTAGATGAAACTGATCAAATTAAAATAATTCTAAAAACACATTTTGATATTATGTATGTTAATAATAATGCATAACATAAAAACGTATAATGTAATCCTGAACATTACAATGAGACAATAAATTATGAAGAGAGAACTGTCAAAAAAACTATATTTGAAAAATAAATAGCAGACTATTATGTATAGGTATATTATAAACATATTAATATTTTTGTTTTTATCAGAACATCTTTTATATCACAATATCCATAAGTATAAAAGTCAAACCAATTTCACTCACTATAGATGAACTAAACATCCACTTCATTTTTCAAGAAAGCTAAAGGATAGATTAGTATTATACTATCTTTTATTGCTGGTTGAAGTTTACATAGCTCAGTGAGCAATTTAATTACTTCCATTCCAATTACATATAATTATGCTATAAATATTTATTGTTTCATATATACACACACACACCCACACAAACGAACTAATAATAAATGCTGTTAATAATTATATGTATCATAATAATAATAATAATAATAATAATAATGAAATATCCAAGTCGTAAACAATATCAAATTAAAATAGGATTATGAAAAATTATTTTCTTCTCTTAAATTATAATATATTGTCCTAAGGTAGTGATATGCAATATGGATAGCTTTATTTACAAATAAAAATATAGAATTAATTGATTCATTAAACTTTAATTATTCAAATTCTTTTACAACTGCAAATTTAAAAAAGGAGAAGAAATCACATACAAATCATTGTACACTTTTTCCACAGTAAACAGAGTAAAATAAAAATAATGTTAAATAAATTATACCACAGTCAACAAAAAATAAATCAGTACTTCTTTTCCCCACCAATAAGTAATAGGTAAAAATTCTAAATGAAGCACCTAATCACAAAATATTAACTCAGACTTTATACAAAGCTGTTTAAAAGAATTTAATAACATAGAAATTGAAAGCAGGAATATGAAATTTTTGTCAAATTTGAAGGTAAAATTCTAAATCATATATTGAAATCAGGTTCCAGAATATATATATATGCATGCACATGTGTACAAATATTTTACGTATATATAAATACATATTTACGCATATATACTTATATCTGCATATACATATAAACTGTGTGTAGACTATACATTTATAACAGATACAATTAAATTTAAAATTAAAAAACCAATTACTTTTCTTTTAAAAAATATATTTACATTATTATAAGTTTATTTTATGTACCAGCAATTGTAATTTCATGTTTTATGAACAGAACAATGTAGAAGGATGTAAACTATAATTGTATAATTTAACAATGCATTTAAGAATTCTCATTTGAAATCTGTTTCATGTTTCTGACCTATTATAGCACGTGCTTTATGAAAAATGACTTCAATTATTTTTGTTGGAATGCATACTTGATCTTTGAGATGTTTTTTTAGCTTCATGAATAAGATCAGAATAAACTTTTTAAACTTTTTCTATTTCTGCTAATCAGAATAATTCCAATTCTATGATTCTGAACCTCTTCTATGGCAGGCGTTTCTTGGCCTTTATAATGGGGTACACTACATTATATGACTAATTAAAACAGTTTTTCTAATGAAAATATTGAATAGTGATGAATCCAAAATAAAATTATACTATAACTTTTGGATTATTGCCCAGTTATCGTTATTATTTTTGCTTTAATTACATTGATTAAAAAGATTTGTTGTTATACATATGACAAATATAATTTATATTTAAATTATAATTTTTTATTATTTATTAAAATTAATAAATTTTTTTTATTTATTTACTTAGAACAGTATATGAAAAATCTAAAAGTTGATTGATATCTTTAAAAATCATAACATTTTTTTTAAAAAAATTAGTTTCATATGCACTCATTTCTATATTATTAGGGTTTAAACCCGATATACATGAGATAGATAATAATTTATTACTAAATATGTAATGAGGATTATCACGACAACTTTAACAATGATTTTAGCGATTAAAACTTTTTCAATAAGTCTTTTTAAATCTACCATTAAAACTTGTTTAAGAATATTAAAAGACTAATTCTAGATTGAACACAGTATTCAGTAAAAAATAACCAAACGGTTAGTCATTTTAGAGATCATATGATATTTGAGCATTGGGAAATAATATATTGAACTCACATCTAAAAATCTTCTCATATCCATTGCTTTACCATTCTGGTATTCATACAATTTCTCAATTGATTAATCACTCAATTATTTTATTATAACAAAGGAGGAATCTAAATGAAGAAATTTGAAGATTTTATTCAACTTATTTTAGAACTCTTCAGAAGTATAATTTTACTGGTAATACGTTATATATATATATAATATAGAATGACTATGCTTATTAACAAGTTTAATTTTTTTTTAAACAAATTCATATAATCACTGAGCCAAACCATTGATACAATTTATATAATACATGAATATATATATATAATTAATTTATTATATTTTTGGAAGTAAAAGTTTAGCAGTTAAATCAGATAATTCCAAAACATGACATTTGTTTCAAGATCGAGTGCTCACTTATCCGACATGAATTTTTCAAGGCAAAAGTATACGCGATTTTGAAAAAAGTCCGTCATACTGTTTGAGTTGCATTAGTATTTAGCTTTCACATTTAAAGAAAAAAATATTTAATGTGCAGGGTTGAAACTGGGTGTCAGGCCACTAATAAAGTTCAAACCTGCACATCTTGAGATATGAGTTTAGGCAAAAAAAAAAAAAAAAAGATTGAGTTGGATAATAAAAGGTCAGGAATTTGTTTTTGAAAAAGTAATTTAAAAAATATATTGTGGATTTTTTTGAAAAAAAAACAACAACAAAAAACTGATGATGACTATTTTAATATCAGAGCAAAATACAGAGAAACTACGACAGATACCAATCAATATATATATAATGACTTCTCAAATCTCATTACCAAAGCTCATTAGAATTCACAATAAAGTTATAGATCAAAAATTAAATGTTAACAAATGAACAATGATGCAGTAATACAAATAATAAATATGTATTATTTTAAATCAATACTGCCTAAATTTCTACTGTTTTACATCTAAATGCCAAGGCAAAATTTTTTATCAATATTTATTTTAAAGATTTATTAAAATTTTAAAGTTCTTATAAAAATAAATTTTACCTCTTCAGAGAAATAAGTGAATGTTGAAACATTGGATAAATTATAGTAATAGGTAAACCTTTATGTAGCATTTTCTTAAATATATAAATTTAAATGTATGCAAAAACCAATATATATATATTATTTCTTGTCCTTTTCTATGTATTTGTATATTAACATATCAATTTTTTTAAATTAAATATTGTGATTTTAATTTATATCTATGAAACTATTTTGTAGTGATCTCTATTTATATTTATCCATTTTTCGATGCAATTAAATTAATTTTCAGAAAATAATTTTTAAATTTGTTAAAATTCTAATTCATTTGTTTTATATTTAAATAAGTGATCTGGTTTCTTTATTATATTGTAATATGCGATGTGTCATTTGACCCTTCAAATGATAACATAGGTCAATGTCTAATGACATATAAGGAGAATTAAATTCAGTACAAAAGCATTAAAAATATTCATATTATGAACTTTGCATGTTTGCATTTTCAAGTCATATTTATTTACATTCTATTTTTGTTGCTATAAATTGGTGTCACAAAGCACAGAACAATTTAAATAGATTTCTATCTATATTTCGATTTAAAAACCTGAAGAACACAAGAAAATCATATATATATATATACAAGCATGTGTGTATAAAGTTTATAATATATACAACATTATTTATTAAGAATATTAAAACTTTAAAAGTGCATACAATTTTGATATTTGAAAACTTAATGTTTGATTTGCAATAAATAATAAATATACTGGTTTTTTTTTTGTTATACATTAAAAATTGATTTCAATATGTAAAGATAATTAAAATATTGCCAAACGGTCGCCATCCCACCATCTTTCCCCAATGATGTTTAAAACTTAAAAATAATTGCTTGTAGTAAATGATATACAGTATAAATAATTAATTCGGAAAAAGTGTATAAGATTTCAATCACTAATCGGTAGAAAAATGGTAATATAAATATATATTTTTTATAAATAATTGTAAATATTTATACAGACCCATAAAATAATAATTTAGAAATAATAAAAAATAAAAGAAAATGACATTAAATATTACTATTATTTTGAGTGATTCAATTTTTTATAATGATTTTATAACTACTCTGTGTATATATTTTTACTTATTCTATTACTTATGTAAGATAGATTGTTATAAATTTTCTATATACTTACTGTTATTAAATTTATTTTTGCCTAAAGGTAAAACACAATTGTTTTATTATTAATAGTAGTAATATATTAGTTTGATTTAATCAAATGGGGGAAAATCCACTTTTTGGTATATTGGTTGAAATTCATTTAATTGCTAATGCATTAAAGTGAAATAAATACTAATTATAAAAAAAGGGCACTAAAGTATTAAAAACAAATCTATAAAGTTCAAAATATTGATTGCTAATGCCAGTATATTTGCATTTTTATTTATTTATTGCTGTATATACAGTAAATGTTTAGGATAATAAATACCTTTAGGAATTCAAATAGTTTTAAATATGCCACTTTAAAATATTTTATTTCTAAACTTTTTCTCTGCAATAGCACAATATTATAATAGTGTAGGTTTTTACATTTGTGAACCATACTCACATGCATGAATTTTCCAGATAGAAGCACATCTTAGAGATCACTGGATTAAAGGAATCCCATTGGTCAGCGAACTAATTATTTTAATAGGCATAAGAGGTAAGTTAAATGTTTATTAGTTTTAATTTTTAAAAATATAATTTTTCTTACAAATTTTAGTGAATTATTTTTTATTTTTAAAAAGAGCAGCAAAATTGCTAAAATGAAAGCTACATTGGTAAAGATAACAACATTATTTTAATCAGAAGCCTAATGATTTTGTCACTGCATATGAAAAGATTACTATATTTTAGTTGACAAGATTGAGAATACATAATACTCTTTCAAGGTCCATCTTCTATTTATTAAATATTGCAACATTCCACCTGTAGATTAATATCACAGGACCAGAAAATGATTAGGGAAATAGTCTTTTATAATTTTCATCTGATCATCAAGAAGACTACAGAAAACATTTTGTAAATAATAAAAAAGGTAAAATCTTATTAGATTCATATAATCATCAACTGGAACTTAAAATTCTTTTCATATCACAATAGATTCGTTAAATCCCTACCTTCATAATTAAGTTTATTTTAAATATATAGTATTTATAACTCTTTGCTTTTCAGTTAATAAAATTAGTTTCAATAAAAATGAAAAAAAAAAAATTGTTGTTTGTTATCCTAGTTGTTAAACAATTAAATTGTATACTTAGTGACTTATTACGCTTATTGACTTGGCTATTAAATATAATTTTTGCAATCCTCCAGTACTATGGCAAATTATTAAATATATAGCTAATATAACAATACTTATTTTTTAAAACATATAATCTGAACTTAATCTAAACTGTGGCCTTTTGAATTAATTAATTAATGTAATCAATGCTTCACTTTAAACAAATTTTAATAGGTGAGAATAATAATATGCTGACCATTGCTAAATCATGATACTATTGTTATAATAAGAATGGAGAGAAGTATATGCAATTGTTAAAACTATGAGTGCTAAACGTAAATCGAGAAAGCAGTTCACTTGTGTTCATTTGTGCCCATTTTTGCCTTTTAAAAGAATTTTAGTATTGCATTAGAAAATACAAAACAAAATAAATATAGAAATTTTTGCTGCTTTTATATGCTTAGTATTTGCAATTAAATCACAGAATAATATTAAGTACAAACAACTTAAAAATGTTTGTACAGTAAAAACATGACCCATGCATATATATACATTAATATATGCATAAACTATTTATGTGTAGAGACATACAATATGTATATGCACACAATGTGCAAGAGCATTTCACAAAAAAACTATTAAAAAGCTTATTCAATCCTTAGAAAGATAATGTGATAATCATTATGCATGGCCACTTTTCACCGTTCATTTTCAGCAATTTGGTAGCAATAAAAAAAAAAAATTGAATTTATCAGTATTAAAAAACAAGTCACATGACCAAACATATTGCACTGTATTCCTACACACAAAAAAAAATAGTATTCTTATAAATATTGACAGAAAGTTGAAAAAGTATGCTTACTGTCTCAAATATATCCTACTGAGTAACTACAATGATAGATATTGCTATTCATTGCTGATTGAAGTTTTCTAGCAGTTTACATCACAATAAAAACAAAATGTTAAGACAGATTAACCAAATCTCTCTGCGTGTATGTATATATATGTACAAAATGGAGATTTTTTTAAATTTTTTCTTTATTTTACATAATACAATTTATTATGACATATATATATATATATATATATATATATATATATATATATATATATATATTCACACATACACATATATATTATGCAAATATAAAAATAATACATTTAATGGTGATATAAAATTTCATATTCCTGATATTATGCATAGGTAAAGATACTTGGCTAGGGAAGACAAAGGTGTATTTAACAGGCATTGTAAATTATATATCTTAATTAGGTGATATGTTGATGTAATATACAACTGCCAATTCAATGATTAACTTGAAAGAAAAGCAAAACTAATTTGTAAAAATAGATGTATGTTCTATAAAACAAAAGCTTATACACCATTTTATGTAAATTGCACAATGTAGTATTTTAATGATATTATTACAAATCTGTATTTCCAGACCAAGTTTGAATAAATGCACCTTTGTGTTTATATGTACTTTGTTTTTTGTTTTATAAAAAAAAGAATGAAGAATCAAAGAACTGATTCTTAATGCTAATTTCTTAAGTTGTAAATACAACTTTAAATATATATATCTAATATACTGATTCACTTCACACTGTTCTTTTTCAAAAATACTTAACAAAAAGTTAAATTACCCAAACATATATGCATATTAATAAAAGCAAACTGTTTAGTGGTAAGTAGAAAGCAAAAAATAAAGTTAATGGCATTAACATTAGATGTAGAAAATATATATATATATATGATTAATTTTATTAATCATTTTTTAATTTACCCATTTAAGTAAAGTCTTCATTTAGAATTTCTACAATGTAATGGGTAACATCATTGTTATCAAAAACAATCCAAAGCACACAAATAAAACACACAATTGTAAAAAAAGGGATTTCTTATAATTTTTCAACTCAGGCACTTATATTACATCAGACCTTGGTGCAAACAGCCAAGCTATATCACAAGATGGAGCTCCAGTTCAGAATAATACCTAATATTTTTTTAAAAGAGTAAATGCAAATTAGGAACCTTGAATTAAATAAAAACATACCTGAATGGAATGGATTTATATAAATAATAAAAGAAAAAGAAGCACCATTTTTGGAAATTTCTCCAAAATGAGAAAATAAAACATTTAAATTATAGTATATAAAACAATTTGGCTATTTCTTTTGAAGTAAATCGCTACTTGGCACTTTTTACACCAGGGCATGATACTATATAAAGCTGCCTTCAATTTTATTTACATTTTTTTTAATTAAAAAAAAAAAGAGAGAAAAATGAATAAGAACAGCTCATTGGTTAAAAAAAATAAATACAAGGATTATAGAAAAAAAAAAAATTACAATAAGATAAAAAGAAAAATTCAAAACTTCAGGGCTGTCCAAAGCAGAACATCGCGGGAGTATTACTTCATCACTTGGCTTGTTTTATTACTAATTAAAAATTAATATATATATGAAACAATATTTTTAAAAATCAATTTTTTTTTTTGTAAAAATACTTATTTGGTAAAAAATTTTTTTAATCCCCTGGTGCCCAAGCATGCAGTTTTTATATAAAAAATATATTTTTACTCCCTTATTTAATTTGGATAGCCCTGATTAATAACAGCTAGCTCAACAAAATATTTTAATTATTATTGAAACTTCTATGTCTGGAGCTCCATCTTGTGGATTAATTCCCATAGCCCAAATTATGGAACAAGTGCTTTAAGGAACAGATCACTAGGTGTCACTGTAAACATTACTTACTGATTGAATTTTTGTTTGGTAAAGGAATGTAATCACTGTTGCTACTATTTCTTTTTTTCCGCTGCTTCTTCGCTGATTTCCGAAGACAGTACATATAACAGCCCATAGAGGTAAAAACAATCAGTAATAGGATACCCATAATTATTGCCACAGCTAAAAAAAATATTAAAAAAGTTTAAACAAAGATATACTAAGGTTACATATATACTATGTTAAAAAATCATTTTGCACGATACATAAAATACATTTTAATTTTTAAAAACAATCTATCATTTGGAAGTACAGACAATTCCAAATTAAACATTCTTACAACTTTAATGACAATATAATTTACAAATGCAGTTTTTGTTAGTAATTCTTAATCAGAAGGTATTCAGCTTTTGATATATGCTATTTAATCATGCTACTGACTCACCAATGCTATAGTGAGTATGCAAGACACTCTCAAACATAAATGCAAGATAGAGCCTTTTAAAAGATAAGAGTAACCATCTAATCTTTATATCTCAGTGCAATTATATAAACCAATCTAAAGCTTTTCAGAATGAGAGCATGAAGATTACATCCATTGCATTATTAATTTATAGTTAAACTCAGCAAAATTTTTCAAATCTACAACAGATAAATATTAGATGATATTAGAATCAATTTAAATTAACAACATAATTTAGCAGCACAGTTTTCATTAGTAATTCATAATCAGAAGGCAATTAGCCTTCAACATGGGATGTTTAGCTGTCCTTAAATCTACAGTTATGACACATATATATAGCAAGGCTGCTATATCCATTATCTCACAGTAGATTCATTTATTAGCATTTGGAAAATTGTACAATAAGAAAAAAATAGCAAAAAAGTAATTTTTAATTTTTAGTTCAGATTTCAACTGCAATATAATGCAACTGAGTGATGTAACAATTTATTGGAAATAAAAATATCTGCCTATGGTAAAGTAACAATATTAATTAAAAATACAGGTATTAATTCAATACCACTTAAATATTTTATTTAATCATCACAGAAGAATCAAGAAAAAAATAGTACTTTATTTTTTTAATTCTTTTTGCTGATATTTTAATTATTTATTGTTTGTAATAAAAATTAGATTCAATTTTATTGATTATCTTATGTTCAGAATTCTATTTTAAAAATATTTCTAACAATAAATGTACATATATGTGTACAGAATAACCACGATTATGATGTGTAAGCATTGAAAGTATACTTGGTCTTCAATTGATTCCAATAAAAAATATATATAAACTCTGTTTGGAACTTTATATAAGTATTAGTAGTGGAAGAGTACCAAGATAATTTTACATATGTGTATGTATGTATATAGATTAAAATATTAAGTCAAGGGAGTAAAAGAACAAGGACATTACTTAAAGGATGTAGATTTTGTAATTGCTACGTTTTTTTTTTTTGTTGCAAATATTGCTTCAGAACTTCATGAAATACTACAAGAATTACCAGATAAAAGCTAAAAAAAAAAAGGAATAAAAAGGCTAAAAACATTAAAATAAAATTAATTACAAATACCTTGGACAAATTATTAATATAGATGGAATAATAATGCAGAAAATCAATCATAAAATTAAACTTGGGTGAATATTTTTTGATAGGAATAACTTATTATAAAAATAAATATGTTTAAATATTTGAAAATAACTTTTTAATAGATATGTTTTATCAATTCTTTTACATATGGATCTGAGATTTGAACATTTGATGAAAGAAGAATACAAACTTCAGATTACATAATAAAGTATGAACAGATGTATATTGGGAGTAACAAGAAGGATTGAAAGTGAGATAGATAAATGTAAACAATTACCACTAATAACATTGAATACATTAAGGGACTAAAATGAAGAACATATTGCTAGAAGAGATAACTGATAAGTAATAGAAGTCTTAAAATTGATCTATGAGATTGTAAAAAAAAACTAAAACAAAGAAGTCTATTGGAATATTATGGAGAAGGAAAAAAAAATTAGAAAAACTGGATTAAATTTGGAGACTTTTTGTCTTGCACTACAGCACTGCATAATTTTCTATTTTTTTAGTAATTGTTTTTCTTGCTGTTTTATATATATATATATATATATATATATATATATACAGCAATAAAAATTATATATATATATATATATATAATTTTTAAATGGAAATATATTACAGTTATATGTGTATATTGTATATATATATATGGATACATATCATTTCATTATCATTTTCAAACATGAATCCAAGGACATAATGAAAGTCCGTCAGAGTTTAATTCAATTTCTTCAAACCTTATTTTACCTTTTTAACATCACACCAAGAAATTTCATTATTTTATTTATCCACTTTTATTTTAGCTTCTTTTTAAGTTTTTTACTATATTTTGGGACTCAATAGGAAACTTCTACTGCCCACTTATTATTAATTTTTCTGACAATATACCTAATACAATTCTCAATTCTTCCAAAGATATCAATGATATCTGCTCCTCACCCAAATATGTCACTTTAGATCCATTTTTGCTACTGTTAACCTAATTTCTCTACACTTTTCTAAATAGTCTGAAATCTCTGGATTGCTCTTCTGTTAAGATCCAAGTCTCAAATTCATAAATAAAAATTGGTAAAGCACATTAATTAAAAATCTTTCTCTTCAAACACATATGCACCTTTCTTTTTAATTAAGTTATTTATAACAAAAACAATCTATTTAAGTTTAATTCTATCATTAATTCTAGTAATTACATTTATCCATCTGTATTAATAAGCTGACCATGGTATTATGTATTAGTTAATAATTTCTAATTCATGATTATCATTCTTTATTTTCTTTTGAGAAAATGCATTAAACATTACCTTAGTCTTCTTAGCATTTATCTTTAATCATACTTTTTTACTTTTATCTGATAAGTCTTGCAACATTTTCCAAAACTCTGAAGCATTATTTGCCAATACAATTACACCATCTGCAAAATCTAGATGACTTAAATAATTTACTCTTCACTTAGCTTCCCATTTTAATTCACAATATAATTCTTATAAAACTGCAGCAATAAGTTGTGAAGATGTGGAATTACTTTGGCATATACTTTTATCAACATTAATCTTCTAAGTGCCTCTAAATAATATAATGGCAGATGTTACATTTATATAAACATTAATCAGAATATGACTAGCCTAAATCTATATCTTGATATTTCAAAGCTTTAACCATTATGGATATCTTTAAAGAATTAAATGCTTTTCATAAACTATAAATCCAGAATATAATAGTAACTCATATTTATTAGTTTTCTTTAACTTAAATCAATATTTGGATGTGATCCACTTTACTTACCCTACTTTTACATTCAACTTGCTCTTTTGATTGATTAGAATTTTATAAACAAGTTGTAATTATCTTGGTAAAGATTTTGTATTAAACTGATAGAAGAAAGAGATGTCTGTAATTTCTAATATCCTTTTTATCACTTTTCTTCAATATCAATATTACACCTGCATTCTTTTAATCATTTGGTACATTTTCGTCATTTAATATTTGATCTATAGTTTTGTCAACATTTTTTTATTTATTTATTCACCTGCTTCTTTTAAGATAGCAATAATAATTGCATCAATTTCCTGAGCTTTTCTTTACAGATTTAATCGCATATCTCATCACTTTGTTTAAAATGCTTGGCAAGTCAGAAGATGAATAAATTGTAGTAATTAATTTGTTTTCTTGTTCTTTACAATTATATAATTCTTTGTAGAATTTTTCCACATATTTTATGATGTCTCTATTTTTAATAATAGTTTCAGCTTTTCTTTTTCTTATATATATATATATATATATATATATATATATATATATATATACAATAGTTTTTAATTAATATATATATATATATATATATATATATATATATCCATTAATTAAAAACTATTGTAATAACAATAATTTCTCAAATAAGAAGATACATTTGATCCAGAAATATATTTAAATCACAGAGCTAAATATTAAATATGTAGGTGGTAGTTGGGATGATTATAATTTAAAATTAATTGCAGTTGTTTAAAATTCATTTGAAATGATTCCTGGTGATGAAATTATCAACAAAATATATAGTTCAAAAATGAGCTTTTTAAGTCTATTAAAATGAGACAATAGTTCTAATGATTGTGAATTTTACACAAAAATATAGTTCTACATTTTACAATTTCTTACTATCAATATATTAATTAAAAATAATATACTGATAATGAAAGTGTTGTGTTGAATACTTTCTTTTTCTTATGTAAATAAATTCACAAAGAAATAGAAGAATGAAAGCAAAGCATGTATTTTTGAGTTGCAAGTTATTTATTACAAATGGAAGAACATTTTATTGAAAATAAAAATTAACAGTATTCTATTAAAATAAATAGAAATTCATAAGAAGTTTAGACCCTAGACATGACAAATCTAGAGAACCAATCCATAAACAATGAATTCTAGAGTTTGCTAACCTACTACTGCACTAAATTATGCAAGTAATGGGAAACGTTTTCTAGATAATGTCAACCAAATCACCACATTACTATCATTATAGAATTCTAATTTCTTTGCATAAAGTTTCAAATAGTTAACTCAGATTAAAATAAAAGTGTTAATGTTGAAGATGACTATGTAAAAAAAGTAATTTAAAAGTGTGGTTATAAAAATTTAATAATGATTTACTATTTTTTTCAAATCAGAATAAATTATGTATTGAACAATCCTCATTTAAATTTTAACTAATGAGCTAAGCAGATCAATTAAAAGTCAGGTCAGTTTTAAAACTAATCTTCCTTTGTCATATACCAAATATCTACTAAGGTCAGTATGGATACAGCTTTATACAAGACAGTTGGCAATAAAGAAATGTGAATCCTAATTAGATGCTGTAGGCAAGTCAAGTATTTTATATAAACTGAAATTGAATCAGTCAGTTACCATAATCTTAACAAATGGCTCCAATAAAAAAACTATATGAGGTTCAAGTTGAATATATGATATATGGGTTATGAGATCAAGTCACTACAACACTACATAGAGATTCATGAGATGATTTTAGTGGTGGAATGCATAGGCATTAAGTGCATGAACTATAACAAGAAAAAAGTGCACAGGATTATCAGTGATAGAAAAAAGTCAAAATAAATTATTGCAATATTTTTTAAAAAGAAAGATTTATCTGATGCAATAAAGATTTGTAAAATTCATGAGTTGATATGTGCAATCTTTTTACATCCATCAAGTGATATTATTAAGAAGGGCTGATATGTCTATACACAATCATAAACCCCAAGCATATTTTTAAATAATATTTCATTATTGTTGTTGATTTTAGTCTGTAAATTAATTTAGATTTTTATGGAAGCAAATTTTTTAGTAAAGGTCTCTCTTGGAGGTTTACATAAAAGAATTAACCAAAGATTACGTATGTCACAGAAAAAGAAAATAAAGATTGATAATTATAAATTAGAGGACTTTAAGAATTACAAATACCTAAAATAGATTATTAATACAGATGAAAGCATAACAGATTAAATTTATCATATAATTAAACTTGAATGAAGTGCTTTTGGTAGAAATGAGTTAATAATAAAAGGAAATATACCTATAATATTTGAAAAAAGATTTTTAATAAATTCAGAAAATTTAGACCATTTAATGAAGAGATGTATGTTAAAAATAATAAGTATAGAAAATGAAATATATAGATGAGAGAACAGACAGGTATCACTGCTATCCATTGAAAGAATTAAAAAACTGAACTGAAGCTGAAATGAACATATTTCTACTTGGAGAGATCTTCATTCTTCACTGTATTAAATAATGATTGAAAATGATGATGATAAATGCCATAAGGACACATTATATACTGAACATATAGGCAGATTCTTTTTCATACTAATATCAAAAGCTTAAAGCCAAAGCAGTCACTAAAATAAATCATTTAAACGAAATTCAAAATTAAATAAAACTAGCTAAAATTTAAAAAATAATAGTAATAATATATATATTTTTACCCAAACAGATTAGTTTCACTAGATTTTTTATGCGCAAAGAAATATAAATAAAACCAACAAATATATTGTACATACAATTGTAGGTGTGTTTGTATTTCTTGCATTTGAGAAATCTGTTTTGGCAGATAAATCCATTGGTTATTTAAAACATTTTCAGTTTTTTTTTTTTTTTAAAAAAATTGATTAGTCTTGTTTAATTTGAATTTGGTGTTAAAATTTATTTTGCTATCCTAAAATAAATTTAAGTTTATTAAAACCCCTATAAAAAAAATCCTCGAAATTTGATGGTAAAAAAAAAAAAACACTTTTGTTTAGAAACAAATGTAAAGATTCTCATTAAAAGTTTTGAAGTCTGATATCAAAAGTCTCTCTCATAAGTTAAAAAAATGCTCTACTTTAAGTCTTAAATTAATCTTGACCAGATATAACTATTTGATTGATAATATAAAATATCTCTAATAAAAAGAAATTTATGATCTAAAGGCATCAACTTTGAATGAAATTTGTGCTGAATTAAAAGTAATAATGTTTGATTTTCATTAATTTCTATTCAGTAGTTTTTTTATAAAAAGAAAATAGGGCAAAAAAGAGTGTAATACGTGAATGTGAAAAATCTACTATTTGGTAGAAATTCTATTTGGTTCATGAAGTAGGTTATAAAATTCAAATAAATTCATGCTACTAATGTTGCAATAATATAACTCTTGAATTATACTCTGAGTAATGCTAGAGATAAATGATTTCTTAATTGTTGCTCAAGAATAGTCAGCAGCAAGATATACACGCAAAACTCTCCATACAGTATTGTTACCCTGTGCCAACTAGAGTAATTGATGGATTCCAGAAGGCTTGTGCATAAAATCCCCATCTAGTGCCTACTCATCCAATATTCCCAGAATAGTTTCTGGCTTGAGGCCTTCATTACTGAGGAGCCTTGGATGTGAAAGCACTGTACCTACATCTTAACAGTTATGTGCTAGCATAAGAGATGGTGATCATGTGATGTTTAGTGGTTCAGCAAAATATACCATGGAAGATGTGTGTCATTTGTAAGCATATCAAACCAATATGTGATTTTGTGAGTTGTATACATTGTAGGTGATAAATGTTGTCTGGAACAAAACCATAAAATGAGTCTGATATTTAAAATTGTTAATGTAAATATGAAACATTCGTGCTGAGTAGTAGTTGGAACAAGAAGATATAATGAATAATTGATCAAATCACAACAGTTTACTTACTATAATTCATAGCTAGTTAAGATAAAACAAGTGATATTTTGACAGTTACAACATATATTACTTTCAGTGATTAGAAAAAATGTATGGCATATCTCCTGTGACCTTCTCACTATATAATTATGGCAGTGTCTTTACCAATATTTTATCATAAATTTCATACACAAATCGGTTGCTATAAAGTGCACCAATGTGTATTAACCGTTGCAATTATTCTATTATAATTTTGCATTTGTTAGTAACAATCCTTTGAAATATATGGTAGTCATTTAGTAATTAATGATTTTCATTTATAATTCCTTTTATTAAGATTTAATATCCTATTTTTAGAGAATGAATATTATTCAACTTTGATTATTTTGGATTCTGTATTCTAATTTTGACTGTTTTAAACATATTACACTGACATCAATTTCTGAAATATACTGCTTAGTATTTCATTAACAAGTTCTCATAGTGATGAAGTAGTAGAAGATTTTGATATGGATGTACAAAAGATTTTTGAATAGACTAAACAACATTTTAAAATTGTTATGGGAGACTTTAATGCTAGAATTGGTAAACAAATGAAAGATGAAAATGCTGTAGGTAATTTTGGTTATGGTAATAGATATGAGAGAGGACATAGATTTGCGGAGTTGCAGAAAAAAACAACAACTTCATATTATAAATTCTTTTTTTTGAGAAAAATTTTAAAAGGAAATGGACATGGAAACATCCAAATGCAGGTACAGCAGAATTGAATTATATTTTGACTAACAGAAAATACATATTTCAAAATTGTAATGCTCTTAATAAATTCAACACAGAAAGTGATAATCAATTAGTAAGATGTAAGATACATGTTAATGCGAAACTAGAGAGACAAAAAATTATTAAGAAAAACAATATTTATAGCTGATATGTCTAATCTTCAGAAACATTCTAATGAATTTAAATTAGAACTTGCAAATCAGTTTCAGGTATTAGTAAACTTTGAATATATGATTTAGATTTGAATGAAATTAATAAGAAAATAACTGATACACTTTTAAAAACTGCAACAAAGATAGCTGGTAGAAAAAAGCAGCAATTGATCAATAAAATTTCTACTAAGACTAGAGAATTAATGGACAAGAATATGAAGATATATAAAAATAATGCATTAAAAGGATTGAATATCTCGAATTTTGTAAAATGGTATGAAAAAGAGTTGATAATGATATAAGAAAGTATAACTGTGAACTAGCAAGAGAGGCTGTAGAAGAGAATAAATGTCTCAAGAGTGTAAAACAACATTTTGGGACTGATAAGAAACATATCTGCAATAAAAAAAGAGATGAAACTATTACTAAAAAGAAAAATGACATCTCCTAAATCTATTATACTTTCTGAATTGTCTAAAATTTTAAATGAAAAAGTGAGATATGCAATTAAATCTATGAAGAAAGGAAAAATTCCAGATAATGATGGAATTATAATCGATATATTAAAAGAAGCAGGTGAAGAAATAGAATTTTTTTTGTCAAAATTATATACCAAATGTCTAAATTATAAAGATATACCAAATTATTGGAAGAATGCAGTATTAATATTAATATTTAAAAAAGATGATAAAGAAGATATTAGAAATTACAGACCTATCAGCATTTTATCAGTTTTATACAATTTTTTTACCAAGATAATTACAGCTCATCTACAGAGAACATTGGATTTCAACCAATCAAAAAAACAAGTGGGATTTAAAAGTGGTTTTAGTACAATAGATTATATCCAAGTATTGAAAGAAGTAATAGAAAGGATCAATGACTATGAGTTGCCATTATGCTTTGGATTTGTAGATTATGAAAAGGCATTTGATTTTATAAGCATTTCTTTAGTGATCAAAGCATTGGATCATTAAGGTATAGACCCAGAATACTGTCATATTCTGAAGAATATTTATAAAAATACAACAGCAACAATTAGATTACATAATGATATTAGGAAGGTTAACATTGAGAAGAGTGCAAGACAGGGTGACTCCATATCTCCAAAACTTTTTACAGCAGTGCTGCAAAAATAATTTGTGGATTAAAATGGGAAACAAAAAGAGTAAAAATAAATGTAGATTATTTAAGTTATTTGGAATTTTCAGATGATGTAGTTGTTTTTGCAAACAATGCTTTACAGCTTCAGAAATGTTACAGGAGTTATCAGATGAAAGTAAAAAAGTAGGACTAAAGATAAAGTATTAAAAAGACTAAAGTAGTGTTCAATGGATTTTCTCAAAAGATAAAAATAAAGATTGATTATGGTGAGTTAGAAAAAATTAACAACTACAAATACCTTGGTCAGATTATTATTACAGATGGAAACATAATGAAACAAATTAATCATAGAATTAGAAATAACTTAATACTAAAAGGAAATATGCTTATGTGTTTGAAAAGGAATGTTTTTAATAAATGTGTTTTACCAGTTCTTACTTATGGATCTGAGACTTGGACACTTAATAAAAGTGCAATACAGAGACTTCAGACCACTCAAAGAAGTATAAAGAGATGTGTATTAGGAGTAACAATGGGTAAGAGAACAAACAGGTGTTATTGACATCATTGAAAGAATTAAAAAAACTGAAGTGAAATTGGGCTGGAAATATTGCTAGAAGAGATGATGATAGATTGACAATAGAAAAGAGACCACATGTGAGATGGATGAAATAAAGTGTCCAGGGCGATATGGATAAGAGAAGCTAGAGATTGGAGAAGATGGATTGAACTTGGAAAGACCTTCATACTGCAGTGGATTGATAATAGTCGACAATGATGATGATGATTTAATTAGTTTTCTATTTGCAAAAAAAAAAAAAAAATTTCCCAGACCTATGTTTGATGTCAAAAATATAGTGATAATATGATAGACATTTCTGTTTATAATCCAACATATATAAATAATGTTATAAAAATATAGTAGTTTTTGTCAAGGTTATCAAAAGTGAGTACAGAGACCTTCTTGCCTTGGAAATATTAACTGAGCCAATTTTGATAAGGATTTGTTTACTGGAGAATGAAATTTTAACCTAGTAATTATCATTGTACAAATTTACTTCCCATCTAAGTTCTTAAACAACAGGTTAATTTCCGTTTGCTTAACACTTAGCTTAATTATACATAGTACTTGGAAAATTATTTGCACCAAATATTATATACACACATCACATATATATTAGGGAATCCATATAAATACAAATTGAAATAAGTACTTTAATGCTATCAACAACTAAATTTATTAATACACGTGTAACAACTGTAACGTAAAACTGAACCCAATAGAAGTATTTACCTTATGAATTTGAAATATGAAAATTTAAAATACTACAGATGAATAAATATATACTTTTTTTATATAAATAATAATAGAAAGAGAATCTGCACTGATCAAAATTCGAAATATTTTTTTATTAAACATTTTTATTTAACAGTATGGCTATAAGTGGATTAATTTGACTGCACCCCCCCCCCCCCCCCCCGAAGTCAATCAGCCACATATTAGAACTAGGCTCAAGATTCATTGGTGGAGTCAGGATTCACAGATGAAAGTCATCCCTGATGTTGAAGCGAAATTTGAAAATGTAGTCGCAAAAGATAGTGATTAAAAGAATGGCTAAATTGCTTAATTCATATAACTAGAATAAAGTAAATAGTGATTGGATTGTTAAAATAAATGAAATAAAGATCAGTAATATAATATGTATCAAAGAAGATAAAGGCAATAGATTGGTCTTGTTAAATTTTGGTGACTATGATCAAAAAATGAACTTACAGTTTGCAAAGTTGCAATTTAAAAACACAGACACATATGATTCAAAATATTGCAAGGACAAGTTTGTATCCACTATTTTGAGAAGATAAAGTGACAAGGACTAGATGTGAGCTGATGATCTTGCTTTGTAAGCTTTTGCAACAATACCTCATATATTTACTAATATCAAGTGACATAAAGAAGGCCAACTACTGAGACTGATAATTGATTGAAATGGGGCATATTATTTCAAGGATGTCAAGAAAATGGCCAACTGGTTGATTGAAGATTTTGAATTCTGCTCATATACTACTAAGTCATCATTCAAGTGTATGAAAAGAATTAAAAGCATTAATTAATAAAGATAACAAGCTGGCCTCATTAGACATTAAGAAGCTATATGGGTTGGTGCTTCGTGACCTTTCTATCCAAATCATACAAGATGCATTGCAGCAAAATAACTATAATCAATACAAAAAAGAGTTCATAATCGAAGTACTAAATTGGATTAATAATGAAATTGTAGCTATTGCCAATGGGAAAGTTTATAAAATAATATGTGGGTGACGAATGGGATTACAATTAAATAGTATTGTTTGTAGTATGATTCTTTCAAAATTTGAAAACAACATCAAAATATTTGGTCTCTGAAGCTAATGACATTTATATAAGATATGTAGATGACATATTCATATGTGCTTCAAAGGATCAAATTAACAATATATGTATAGAACTGGATAAAGTGATACTTCTAGAATGGACTATAGAAAATGAAGACAAAAAAAATCAAAGAATAACATTTTCTAGTTATATATATCCAAAAAAACAAGATTGAGCTTAATTATAAAATGAATGCAAAACCAATCCAAATGAGAGGTATCATCCATCCCAAGTTTAAAGTTCCATTTGAACATAAACTAGCAGGTCTGAAAGGTTTCTTACATAGAAACAAGAAGTTATACAAATATGTGGCTGACAGAAAAATCAATATCCAGTTGTATATTAAGGATTTAACAGTTATCAAATATAACTATATTAAACTAATAAAAACAATTGGGGAATTTTATAACCCAGTTAAACCATGAATAAGCTTGCCACAATGAACCTTTGAAAGATCTGCACAGACACATTCAGAGTTGTCTTTAGATTGCCCCCTTCCTTACTTCAACAACCTTTTAAACAATACAAAAGACAGAATTTCTTTTGAACATGCTACCCAGATTGTATATAAAATGTCATGCCCTGAATCAGTCTTTAGTTTGTGTATTACAAGGAATCTTGTATTAACAGATCAATGAGACACCTAGAGCACATATTTATATAATAAAGCCAAGTTAAATTGTGAATATAAATCATTTTTGATCATGATCTGGCAGTTATGGGACACATCTTTTCTTCCTCTAATGTTAGAACAATATCTGCAGAGAGAAATGATAGGAAAAGAAAAATGTAACAACACTTGGGCTATTGCATAGGATCCTCATTCAATCAATAGAAAAAGTTTCTGTGTCCATTATTGAAAAAATGGAATTTGCGTACCAGGCCTCATTATATATTAGTCTTCACTACAATATATATATATATATATATATATGTAAACTTATAAATAAATATTAAAAAATGCAGTAATTAAAATTTTTTAAAAAGAACAAAAAATATAAATGTCACTCCTCATAATCTTTTCCACTAATACTTTGAAAGGTCAACCTTCCTATAATTCTGTGATCTTAATGTTTGCTTTCTGCCTATTGATTAAATCTTGCTTGTATTTATATATTAATATAGCTTCCTTGATTTTCCTTTTATTATTATTTCTTTCAGTTTGCAATAATAATAAAAAAAACCAAGGAAGCTATGTTAATATATAAATACAAGCAAGACTTAATCAATAGGCAGTCAGCAAATATTAAGATCATAAATTATGAGAAAGTTGATCTTTCAAAGTATTAGTTGAGAAAGACTATGAAGGATAGTTGAAAACACTCAGTTGAAAACGCTCTTAAGAGATGTTTATATTTTTTGTTCTTTTTAAAAATTTCTATTCAGCACTATGATTCTAGCAGCAATCTGTCAAATGCTAACTCAGTGCTTTTAAGAATTATTTTAATGTTATCTTTACCTTTTCATATTAACTTGAACAGTACACATTTTGTATAATTACATAATTTTATGAAAAGTATATAATTATTGAGATTAAGTTAAGACTTATATATAGAGCTCGCAAAATAAGCTCTTAACAAGCTTTGAGAATATCCCCAACCCCAGACCAGTTTCTGCTACTGGTGTCATCACTGAGATGCTAGGATATTCAAGCATTAGATTAAAATACTAATGCTTGAAAATCCTAGCACCTTAGGATATTCAAGCATTAGATTAAAAATACTAATGCTTAAATATCCTAGCACCTCACTGATGATGCCAGTAGCAGAAACCAGTCTGGGGATATTCTCAAAGCTTGTTAAGAGCTTATTTTGTAAGCTCTATATATAACATTTGTAAATACACACTTATTAAATTTAGGTCATATGACATCTGACATGATTTTTTTTTGTAAGTTAAGACTTGTTTATTTGAGTTGAATCTTGGAACTGATTTTTTAATCTACTTGTACTGAAAGGATTTTCTTCAAATTTGTACACATGTTCAGTTTTTATGGGAATGCAATATTTCAGATTTGTCCAGTTTAACATTATTGATGGTCTGCATTCAATTGGTTTAATCAGTTTTGAGCTATGCACAGTAGACAGTGTGATATTTTTTAAGCAAATGCTTTTATTTAATTTGAGGAAGAAATTTTAGGGACATTTACAGTACATTAAAATAGAAAGAAAAAGAAAAATGAAGGATGAAATCTGAATTATCCTTTGGATTGCCTATGTAAAACTTGATTTTTTTAGCTGCTGCTTTAATAAAAACAAAAATTTTGTAATCAATTTTTAAACTACTTCTACAAAATGGATGTTTTAAATTTGCATTTTTCTTTTTTTTTAAATATTTGAATGAATATAAATAGCATTCCTGTTAATGAGAAAAAAACAAATTCAAAAAGGATTTCAAAAGTTAAAGTGATGCAATATGTTGGGTGTGCCCAGCCAAAGAGGTTGACAAACTACATTTCAAACTGCACTGAAGTTGGTTGGATAAGTTTTGAATGATGTACAATAGATGGCACTATATATTTTAAAAATACACTTTTATTTAATTTTATGATTATTGTTTTAAAAAGTGTTTATATTTAATTAAAATAAAAGGAAATGAAGAATAACATCTTAATTTCTCTTGACTGTTTATCTAAAATTTGCTTTTTCAAACTGTTGCCTTAGTATACAAAAATCTTGGAACAAAGTTTAACACAAGTGAATTTAATTTCAAATATTGGAAGTACTGTGACATGGTAAAATTGAATATAAATAGCTTTCCAGTTTATAATAAATGATTTCAAAAAATTGAAGTAATATAGGGATAGGTTCAAATAAAAAAAAAGACATTTTCTTAAAAAAACATATCCATAGCAGCTAATTTTGTACTGGCTAAGTAATCTAGTAAATTGTGCACTAAAATGTTAATCAACAGTATTTGGTTCATTGGCCAAGACTGGAGCTTTTACATATAAAGTTAAAAATAAAACTATTTATTATATTACAAATATTTGATTTAAATCTTCACTTGCATGAGTTTTAAAATGAGTGACTAATGGATTCTCCCAAAAAAAGTTTGAATTAGCCATATATAAACGAGGCTGTATTTATGTCTGGATAATAATAATTTTTTTATTTGAAAATGTTATTAGATTTTTTAATCCTTATGTACACCCAGGCCAGTTAATTTTGGGGATAGCTAAGCAATCTAATAAAGTGGAGGTGATACACTGGAGGTTACATATAAAGTTGAAAATAATGGGGTTTTTATTATAATACATATAAGCATGATAAAATCAAATGTGAAAAAAATCTGAAAAAAAGATATAGGAAGTGTATTCAAGCTCTTCAAGTGTTCATTCTTTTGTAAGAAATGAATATAATCCTGCAGTGTAGATTTTTCTTTTGCTTGTGATAAAAATATTGTAAATTTATTCTGAGTAGATATTTTTTTAGTATTAGCCTAAAATTTCTACTTTTGAATATTAGTCATTATATATTACAATGAACATTTTCAGATATATGATCAAATTAAATTTTTTTTGGGATGATATTATATATCATCCAAAAAAGATTTTAATATATATATATATATATATATATATATTGTAACAGTCAGAAAACATGTGACTCGTAAACATAGTGCAGAACTTGACCACCACACAGAACAGCAACACCATCGAGGTAGCGAAGCCACCCATGTTACTGAGTTCGAACATAGTTTATCGGTTCCACAATACAATCCACGAAACAATGCATCTGATGCGATATTAGTAAATATTTCCTTAGGCATGGTGGTCAGGGATATGCAAGAGATTCATGATTTTATTCTCGAGTTAGCCAATAATCAAACTAATATTAATTAAACATTCATATTTACATAATTGAGGAAATATTATATAGAATGGGTATCGAATAAATGAAACGTAACTGCAGACGTATAGTTTAAAATTATTTATTCACACATTTTAATAAGAAAATCATTTACTAACAATATTTTATGGATTCAAAGCTTCATTAGCAGGATTTGCAATACTATTATATTTTAAAGAATACATTTATTTATTTAGACATTATTTTATATTGAGGACTTCAGTAGCGGTATTTCCGATACTGTAATGTTTAGAAAAGGAATACATTTATTTGTTTCGACCTTATTTTATCTTGAGGACCTCAGTAATGGTATTTCCGATACTGTAATGTTTACAAAAGGAATTCATTTATTTGAAGGCATAATCTAGCTACCTAAAATTCTCGAGTAAGTATTTCTAATGCATGCCTTGGGGAATTTATACCTTTGCAATGCAAGAGTCTAAAGTAAGATTTAAGAGTAGCGGTGGACATATATATTTATTTAATTAAAATATTTATTTATCACTAAGGGCAAACATTTATTTGAGAGTGAATTACAAAGATAATGCAGAGGCGGAGTGATATATAGAATAATAAAATTAAGAAAGGAACACGTGATACGCTTTAGAAAGGTGATATGGAATGGCAGTATATTGAAACTGCAATGCCACGAATGAGTTTATAAGACTGTCGGGCTGGTCTCTGCCTCAGCCCGACAAAGTAAGGTGTCACATAAGCATAACCAGGGACAAGCAGTCTGTGTCACAATTTGCCGGCTGGCTGCATGAAGGGTCAAATCCTACGGGAGCATTTATTATGTCCGCTTGTGTAGGACGACTGGGGTTAATTTCAACCCTGAAGAATCCGGAATATTTATGGCAGAATAGATCATCATGTCTTTAAAACATAACACATGTATAAGTATAAACGATTATGATAAGATTTAAATAGATTTCTAATTCAGCCCTACATTATCAACATTTACTAAAGAACGTTGGTGACTCTCAAAGAAATGTAATTTTCTGGAATTATTCATGATGATTTAATAAATACAAAACATATATAAATTGGGAATTATTATAACTAATACGTCAGCCATTTGCGAAGTAGTAGACCCTTGCATTACAATAAATAATGCATTGAATGCGTGTCGATTTATATGAAAGTTAAGTTAATTATGAAAGCAAATATTAATGAAAATTTGACACGCATTCATTGTTCCAAGCGATCATAGATTTAAACTTTGAAAATTGAGACAATTACGAGCATGCAATAATTAAATAATAACTATAGATAAAATGTAATTTGAGAAGTACGCACCCAAGAAAGATAGAGTGAGGTAAGCTAGATTATTAGAGAAATTTACACATTAAATTAATTATTCAATTTTAGTTACAGAAATGATAGTTTTTACATTTTATAATTTAGATAAGTAATATGAAGAACTGCTATAGCATATTATTAGAGTACTCTAGAGTTTGAACACAGACAGGTACCTGTTTTATAAGAAGTTTTCTGATTCCATTAGTTTAGCAGCAAAAAGTTCACGAGTGGCAATTCTTTCTTGTATTTAGATATTTCATTTACTTTCACAGCAGCAGCAGCTTTCTCATTTATTTCAGGCAGCAGATCTTCATGGTGAATTTATGATGGGCAATGGAAAGTTCGGCATCCGATAGACCATCTCCCGATGGAGAATAATCTAGGTGCTTTACTCGGTCATACCTTGGCAGGAACAATTTATTTTTATATTTTGGAGACTCTCAGTGATCGAGAGCAAAGCTAAAGTTTAAGTGAATGTCTCCAGCAAGTCTAAGATGGCCTCTTTTCTTATCTTAATCTTTCACATTTTTGTTAAGGTATTTTTAGGTTCTACTTAATCTGCCCTGAGGATAATCAATGCATTTTGTTGGTTTTAATTAAAAAAAAGCTGCCGTTCTATTGTTTACATTTTACATTTACTAATTACATTTTGGGGAATTTTTCTTTAATTAATCTATTATCTATCACTGACCGATGCTTTTAAATTTCAAAGACAAAAAGGGAACATAAGATTATTTTAACTTTTAATTAAATATTACATTAGATTTTTTTAGAATTATTATTAAACGAAATTTAAACAATGCAATAAATACGAACTTTATAATCCAAAATAAATGATTAAAATTATACAAAATTATATAACTAAAAGAAATCTAAATTATTATTTTATCCCTATTTATTGCCTTTAATTTGAGATCGAAATGTGTGCGTGTTTATGCTGAATTCTACATATATTTATACATTTTTAATATTGCTACACACACAACTCGATACCAAAAAGTTTAAATTTGGCCGGGATAGACTGGTCAGTGAGAGACGACAGAAAAAGGTGAAACTTAAGATTCGAATACGAATCTTACTGTTTCAATATATATATATATATTAATGTGTGAAGTTTATTAGATCTAAATGCCATACTTATGTAATATATCTTTCTTATTGAGAATAAACATAACAATAGTTATGAATTTCTTGAATGTGAAATGCTATACTGATGATCAAATATTTTATTGTCTAATTATAATATCTCTTCACAGCAAGAAGGAAATGAATACAATCTCTAACACTTGCAAACACTGAGTTTATAATCAGTTGAAAAATGTTAAGAATGGTCTTCACATACATATGATAAAGGATTTCATTTAATGCAACAAAATAATGTTTAAATGAGACCTGTTAGTGAAATTATATCATTTTAATTATCTTTAGGAAAAAAAATAACAAAGCATCATATTTTTGATAATAAAACAAGGCTCAAAAAGTACTTTTCATCGAGGCATCACATATTATATGAATAGGCTTTTAGATGAATAGGATAATCCTTCTTTTCATTCAGATTGGCCTTCTAGTGGTAATATCCATTCTCTGATATATGGTGATCATAAAAGGCATCAAAAGAATTGGATTAACATCTAATAATGTAGGCACACTCTCACCATGAGAATATAATAAATAATAGTAAACTTTCTCATAGTACTGTTCACATTGCTAATTTCTTACCTAGAAGGAATGTAAATTAACCTCTGTAATTGATTAAGAAAGTTGTCATTCATCAGAAAGAAAAATAAATGTAAACTATCATATACTTTCTAACAATTTGATGATGATTGAACTTTTGGAAGTATAAACTGTCCCTTCTCCTTTACAATATAGTTTCTATTTCATTGATAATGAATCCAGATTCACATTAACAAGTTGCTGAATCCTTTGAACATTGAATTAAAATTAACTGATCCAATCATTAGAACAAAATTAAAAATCTTGTAAAATAATTGGAAGATTAGTAAAAATTTTTTAAGATATTTGTTTTTCTTTTTTAAAAAACATTGAAATAAAAGTTGGTACTAGAATAGTTAAAATTTATCTGAAAAAAAAATTAAGTAATTTGGACCCCCAAGTTGTAAGCATAGCATATGAATATACAAAACATAATATACATACATGTAAATACTTTACATAAAATTAAGATATTATTTTTATAGACACTTCAGAAAATTTTCTCTCTCTCTCTATATACATATATAAAACAATAAAAATAATGATAATAAACTATTATATATACTGTATATAATAGTTTATTATCATTATATTTATTCTTTTTATTGTTATTACAATTGTTTTTAAATTAATGGACATTTTATTTGTATTATATACACCTGGGTCTCATTTTACACGATAGATAGGTTCCTCAGAAAACATGCGCAAACAAAATTGCGCAAAAATAGACGAAACTTACCTTGAAAAAGGGGGGATACGGACTGTGATTTTTCAAAAGTTGCGTAAAAGCAAAGCACCAACAGAAAATTACTTTAAAATTTGCGCAAAAAAAAATAAAAAAATAAAAAATGACTAATAAAAAATTTCAAATTTGAAAAAAATTGATACAAGACAAACTTTTTTTAACTATAATATTTAATTTTATTCAAATTAATAATTTTTATGCTTAATTTACAGTACAGTAATTTATATTTTTTTATACATGTTTTAATTATTATCACTATTTGCCAATAAACAGGTTCATTTGCAAACTGGTAAAAAAATCAGATTCTTCACAAGAGGAAATACAACTTGCACCAACTTCACACTCATGTTGTGTTAATGGTTTTCTGCTGACAACGTAATTAGTAATTAATCTTTGAGACGATGATTTTATTAATTTTTTATAAAACTTACAACTAAAAATTAAATTCTTATTTTTATCTATAATTTTTTAATTTTCAATTCTGTTTAAAAATCAAATTACGTTTCACATCACATTAATTTCAAGTCGCCGTAAGTAATTTTTAAATTGTTAATTACAATTAAAAATCAGATTTTAATTTTTAATTGTCAAATTTAAGTGTGCCAACTGCTATTACTCACCTTTTAAAAATAAGCTTGTGGACACTAAATGATTAATAATTGATTACATTCTTTTTTAAAAAGCAAAAACAGAATGTGATTTAAAATGCAAAATTAACATGCACAATGTTTGAACAAATTTACATTATAATCTTGTAAAATTTAATGTGTCTTACATAAAATGTGGAAATCATGATTTTAATTTCATTATTGCATACAATCTTACTATTATAAAGCACTGAAAATATTGAAATTACTAAGATGAAAGTCGAATTCCAATAATGTGCTATTACTTTCAATATGACGTAAGTGCGCGAAATTTATTATTTAAAGTAATAGCACATTATCGGAGTTTGACTTCCAAAGAAACATAAATCACATAACTTCAAAATCGCATTAAATAAGTCCACGTAAAAGGTGTATATATAACAAACTATGCAACAAAAGTTTACTGGAAGGATTAGGGTTATTATTGAAAAGTATGCCAATAATTCCTTGGTGCTGAGAAAAGAGTGCATACCATAGTTTATGTAAGTAAAAAACAGCATGATATAAAGACAGGACTGCAATTAAACCAGAAATCTGAGATACACATATATAGGATTCTTCCATGTATCAATCAATAATTTAAGTAAAAAAATGAAAAGCAAATTAAACTGAAAAAAATACAAAAATAATAAGAACAACATAGGATGATTAAAACATAAAAAATGAGAACAGATAAAGAAGCAAAAAAGCAAAGAAATGTAAGAAATTAGGAATAAAATGAACGAAGATGAGAAAGTTGTAAATGGGCAATCCACAAACTTTTGAAACAGAAACATTTCTAATTAAATAAAAAAAATGACAATGACTATAACAAAAAAGATTGTTTGTATTAATCAATAAAATTAGAATTAATGAAAAAAAATTGTGACAATCCTCATTAAAATTAAAAGTTAGAAAAGCAATACTTATGTTATTTATGCAGATACAGAAATGAAGGTATATTTGTCTTTAAATAAATATTTCATATTTGTAATGAACCCACTCTATGCAATCATGGATGCATGCAACTTGGGGATTGGGAGATCCCAGGATTTCTTACAGAATTCCTGAGCAATAAAGCCATATATCTTACTCTGCATGGTTTTCTGCAATTGGTAGAATGTCTGATTTGGGATAGGAAAATTCCAGTATTGATTCTGGCATCCATGAGATTCGAGCATTAAAGCCATTAGCAATTTTTAAAATTTCTCACTTTTTAGTCAGTTACCATTTGAAAAAACCTTAATGATTCGCTATTTTTGTATTATTTCTTATTAGCTAATAACAGCTAGATACCAACAGGCCAATAATGGATGCCTGATTATAGTATGATTGCATAAAAAAAATTCTTTGTTTATCTGGCCAAGAATTGCTGAAGTATCGAAAAAAGTATTTTCACAGAGAGGGAGAGAGAGAGGGGAAGAGGAAGAGGGGGGGAGAGAGAGAGGGGGGAGAAGAGGGAGGGAGAGAGAGAAAGCGAGAGGGAGGGAAAGAGGAAGAGGGAAAGAGAGAGGAAAAAACTTGTTAGTTAAGAATATTAAAAATTATTTTTGATTACAGATGAGTAAAAATTGTTTTGTATTTATTAAAAAATATGTCATATGAAAACAATTTTTTTATTTTATTTGCATTATTATTTTTTTTTATAATGGGACTTTCTAACTACTTGAACAACCTTCAGAATACAAACTAAAGTAAAAAAAAAGATTCTTACTTGCTGCTTTTGCTCGATCAATATCGGGAAGCTCAAATGGTGGTGGTGGTTCATAATCCTGTCGTTGAGGAGGAGACATAGTTCCGGGAGGAAAAGTTAAATCCTATAAAAAAAATTTTGGGGGATATTATTTATACATATAAAAAATATTTATTAAAGAAAATGAAAAATGGTTTGAATTATACACGTTTTTAAACATAAAAAAATAAAAATAGAAAAAAATCTTAAAGTAGGATAGCTGTGAGCCTGCAAAAAAATACATATGAGAGGGCTACTTTGTCATAGTATACAGATAAAAGTAGTAATCCATTCAATCCTTTTCTTTAGAGGAACAATGATCTGAAATGATTGATAAAGTTTTCTAAGATTTAGATAATTTCCAAGAAGTATAAGAGACCTATTGGATAAAACATATGAAGAAATTCATTCTCTCAACATGGATATGTTAAATTTTTCTGAAATATTCTGCAGCATTTCTTTCATCCACATAGAAGGGTTTAGAGTTATTTTTTAAATCTTTGTCCATGAAAAACTCAAGATCTCAATTTCTTTCAAAATAGCCTTGTAAAATTTAGGCATAGCATTTTGATCTCAATTCTCTCTACAATATTAATATTTGTCTCCTGGTGGAAGTTTAGCAATATTAGCATAAATGATATTCATTTTGCTATAAGCTTTTTTTGCAAAGGTAACTATATCATGTTGCTTATATTGAAATTGTTTCTATGATATATTCTAACAAATCTCTTTTTATTTTTTAAATATTTTTAAGATCCTACACAGATGATTTATTCATATAATACAACTTTGGACTTCATAATGTCAATTCTATGATCTATAGAAAGTGATTGCTACACTATTGTTTTACATTAATGTTATCAAACAGTAGAGACTTCTATTTTCACTCAAACCATTTATGTAAAATAATTATTTTAAATCAAAGAACACCAAAGATCTTTTTATTATATTTAATTAGACTAACATTTATTTCTGATATTGGTACTTTTGACAATATTTTCATTTTTAATTCTCAATGTTTTTAGCTCAGTATTTTATTTTGCTTATGTGGACATATACTTTTAAAACATTAATGAACAAAAAAAAAAGTAATCTTGGTAAATAACTCATTCACAAGTCAATATTGTTGGTTATTCTTTTAAAAAAAAAGATTTAATTTTTCCCTCCTGTGATTCTAGCTTAACAATATTTGCTTAAATTCAAAAAAAAGATATTTGAGTTTAAAATTAAACAAAAAATTCATATTATAAAGAAATAATTTATAAGTACCATGGATTTTATAGGTCTATTGACCAATATCCCACATGGCATTAATGTTCATTGAATTAGAATTTTTTTAAAGAAATTATCAATCTATATTGAAAATTTGTTTTTATAAAAAAGTATATTGTAATAAATATTTTATTTCATCATTATCTTGTAATTAGAAATACGCTAATACATTGAAGGTGAAACTATTCCATATAATTTATTTAGGCTGAGCACTTTCAGAATTTCATTACTCCATAATCATAGCCTTGTAGATTGTCAACACAATTGTATGCAAAAATAATTTTTTTTATATTATACATTTTCTGGAAATAGCAAAGCATCTTTTTTATTTATAGAGTTGGTGTCACTGGTAATAAAAAACAAGCTTCCTTGATCTTTCTCTTGATGTCATTCCTCTCTGTACATAATACATCAGCTTTGGAGGGCTCAAATCTATGATTAAGCTCTTGCTGTTGGTCAGAAAACATGGAACTGTCTTCTTTTTTGGTTATTGCTCATGTCATCTGTGTTGAGTCAATCTATTGTCAATTGTGGTATGAGTCTTACCATAGTAAACAGCACTACACCCCATCTGAGGGTATGCAATTCGATATACCACCTGGTGGTTGCTTTAATGTTTCTTTTGTTTTTTAGTATTATTGATGAGACTATTGGTGTTTGGAGAGGTTCTAAATCACAGTTTGAATTCTTTATGTAAGGTTTTACTGAAGTTATTCACCACTGCAGGAATGTATGGCACATTTAGGTGGTGTCTATCTTCTTTTTTATTGTTTTGATGAAGTCTTTTGTGAAAGCATTCAATTCTATTGGCTATTGTTCTGTAGTTGAAACCCATGCCTATTAAATCTCTGAAGTAGCTGGTAATGTTTTTTTTTTTATCAGATTCTAATTTACATAGATAATGATTGTGAAATAAAAAAGTGGATAGCCCTACAAGATTATGTGATTTGGGGGATTTTGAGAATGGATGGAGGTAACTTCTGATATACAAGGGCTTGAACATCATGCAATAATTGAATGCAGTATTCTCTCTGTTAATCTGTAAGTCAAGGTACTTAACTACATGTTGATTGTCTTCATATGTGCAATTAAAAGTAAGTCCAGAAAGAGTGTGGAATTCATGTAAAATATCTGCAGTAGTGTTTTCTGGTGCTGCTATAAATATCACATCTACATATCTGATATAAATTGTACCTGTTATTGATATTTGGAAGCACTTATTATTCAAAGTGATTTAAAATAATGCTGGAGACAATCCCACTCAAAGAGAGACCCATTGGCCAACCATTGTTCATTCTATACCAATTGTTTTCATATGATGCCAAAATATTTTCACTCAGCCATTTCATAAAGTCCACAATAAATTGTGTTATAGAGTTGGACAGACTTTCTTACTCAGCTCATTTGATTATTCTAATTGATAGCTGTATGTCAATGGAACCATATAGTTCTGCAATATCATCAGCTGTGATTCTGAATCCTTGAGGAATTACTGAATCTTTGATTCTATCTACAAATTCAAATGATAATGCACTCTGGGACTTTTCTTCACACACATGGGTGAGCTACTAAATCACTACTGATATATTAAGCAATAAACCTAATATAACAGTAAATATATGAGTGAAACATATATAATATTAAAATAATATCAACAATAAATATGTGAGAATTTTATATTTAATATTAACAATAAAAAGTTAATAGGGAGATTTGTGTCTTCTGGCTCTATTCAAACATTTGTCCTTGCCAGTCATTGGAAGTACAGTTATGGATTTTTGCTTACTTTTCCAGTTTTTTCATTAAATAATATGAAGAAATAAAAGAGAAAAATGTACTACTTGTTCACAATATTTGTTAATGAAAGACTTTTCTCTTGTTTGGTTGTACTATTGTACTATTTTCTTCTTAAAAACTCATTTTTATTTTGTAGTTTTTCCATAATAAAATATGTGGAGCAGAAAAGCAGCAAACAGAATGTCTACCTACCGATCCTGATGACATTACATTTAATTTAACATTATATGTATTTATTGTTTAAATAACTCCTAGATAACATTTGTTAAATAATTTTTTCTTGCTTGCTTATACTATTTGTACAATGTTCATGTTGTATTATATGTTAATTATACTTGTAGTATAATAAAATTGTATTAATTGATAATTAAAAAGTTGTGCTCTTCTTTATTTTGTAACCTTTATTTTCATATTAATTAGTCTAATATGATAGTAAATATTTGAGTAATATATATATTATATACGTATAGGTGAACCAATTAGTCAAGCATAAATGGAATGAACGAATTCCACATTTCTTCTATAGGAATAAGATATTTTAGATTTTTTTTTGCTAACATTTCAAATGATATTAAAAATCAAGGCCAAGGGAAGTGATAGATGTTTCTCTGTGCAGAGATTAAGACGTTTAATGATTTTAGAGAGGGAAGGAAAAAGGCGTCGTTGTTATTTTTTTTTTTTCTCTGTAGAGGGGAGATGTTGTGAGTGTTCAAATTGATGATCCAGGTATATATATATATAAAAAAAAAAAAATAAGAAAAGAAAAGAAAAACATAGTAAACCATTCAGCATAATATAAATTTAACTAAATCGGATTGATATTATTTTATACTTTTCAGATATGAATGCAGACACCATAGTAACATTATTACATACAGTTTAATGTTTACATATATGTTGTGTACAATTTATTTATAGATTTTTTATAAAAATATTATTATTAAAGGGAAGTATATAGATAGGTGTAAATCATTGATGTATATCAATAATTTAAAAGGTTATTATATCAATTTTGTATTTTGGTTTATAAAATAATATTAAAAAAAAAAAAAAATTGTAATCGAATTTGGATTTAATCTTCACGTATCTTCTTATCTATAACCGTGTGTGGTCGCCAGGATAAGACAACGTCAGAAAGAGAACATATAAAAAAGGACGTTTCAGAAGATAACAGGAGACACAAGCTTTATCATTTTGCAATAGTAAAGGACAGATTTATTTTCCGTGTCTTTAAAAAAAAAAAAAAATGAATTTTTTTTTAAATATTTTGGATGTAAAACTATAAAACATGAAAAAATAAAGGAATTGTCTGCCCGTTCAATCATTCAGCGGGCAGTGGAAAGGGAGTCTTGGAAGGCGGCAACAATGTAAAAAAAAAAATAAGAAGAAACCTATGAAGTAAGAATAATATATAAAAAAAAAAATGGATTTGCATAAACATCGGAACATGAACCCAATGGATCACTTCACCTCATAATGGGAATAGTCAAAGTGCACTCACATCTTCAGGAGAGAAGAGAAAGGAAAAAAAAAAGAAAAAAGGAAAAAATTGAAAAGGAAACTTTTTAATGAAGTATTGCAGGGTTTACGATTACCATTTCTGACGGAGAAACTTTTCTATACACTATGATTGAGGTCGATCGATAGACCAGTAAACAGTGAACGAACTGATTTATAAAAATATGGTATGATTTTTTTTTATATAAAATGTACGTGTGTTATATATTTTTTTTATGTAGTAAAAATATGATGATTTTTTTTTATTGTCTAAAAGTAGTATAAGTTATTAGATGAAAATGATCGGAGAGGCTCAAAATATTCTTTATTTCATATTCATTTATCCGTAATTATTTTGATAAACAAATAGATTTTGATATCCTCCTATTTCACATTTTGGTATAGGTTATATGTATATTTTATTTTAGTAAAATATCTAGGGGCCTTTCCCGTCATTTATTCATTTATTTTTTTTTGTTTGTGTCGTTATTGTTATTGCAACACGTATATAGAGAAACACATAGCAATATGATCATTTTATTTAATCAACCCATCTAAAATATAAAGTCATTTCGGATGTATTCTATCATGAATATTGTCAATTTTTTTTTTTTTTATAATCTAATAAATTGAGTTAATTTGAATATCAAGACTAGTTTAATTATTTTGTCTTATTTGGATTGCGTAAGACGGCGTAGCTATTTGAGTAGCGGAATTCAGGCTCAGCTTGGTAAGCAAATTGGAATATAAGATAAGGTATGTTTAGCTTACTAGTAAATTTATTTTGTTTCTATATAATTTTCATATTTATATTTGCATGCGAATATTATACATACATATTATCATTTATCTTAGTTAATAGTACAAAGTCAATCATTTCATGTTTGTCTGATTCCGTTATAAAGATCTAAATTATACTTTATCGTTTAGTTTGGAATAATTTGTCTTGGATATTTTCTTAGACTCTTATAACATGAAGAGAATAGATTTCATTGACCGATTCAATTGAATATTATTTCAATCTATATAAATATCAAATATAATCATATGTTTTAATTGTTATCAGTCAATTTTACTCAATTGTTTAAAATTTTCAAACAAGGTGTATTAAGGCTCACAGTTTAATAAACATCCAATAGAAGCTCTATATGTCTTTTATATAATGTGATTGGACATGATAAAGTTAGAAATGAGCTAATAGAGTGTTTATCTGTCTATTTAGCGTTTGCTAAAATAGATATATGCATATTTGGGTTCAGGCATTATTTTGTTTTGTTGTTTAAATAATGTCTGTTTGCAAACAAATGTTTTGTAAAGTGCTATTACAGGTACTTAGAAGCTTATCCATTAATTCATAAAAGCAGCATCTTTAAATAATAAAGTAGAGTTAAATTACTGTAATAAGTAACAGGCTAATAAAATATATATATGTGTTGGAGTCTGTGTTAGTTATTAATGGGATTTGGTTTTGATTAGATTGCCAATCAAGTAATTAGCCTAATCCTATATTATTGTTTAGGGCAATGGTAGTTGGTTTCACTGCTCTATACAATTTATATTGTAATTGTGACGGATTTGTTGATGTCTGGAGCAGATGGTCGCATTATCTCTTCATTTTACATATAGCTTAGGTAAATGAAACTTTAAAAGAGATTATTTGTGCTTTGTGATGGTTTATTATATAATGGTGACCCGATTGAGCTAGACCAGATTAATTTATATTGGATTTTTAGATTTTTTTATCAGATCAGATTGATCATCCTAACCATCACCTTCATCCATCAATTCAGTCAGTTACAAATTGGCACCAACGTTTTGGGCCTTTCTTTCTTCAATTGAAAGGGAATACAGCATTCGACAATTCCGACGGTTACAAAATGGCGCATCAACTCGGGCCGAAATAACCAATTAAAGACCCAAGTTTGAGTCTCATATGGATGCTAAAACATAGTATTATTTTTATATGCATTGGTGGAGTTATATAGTTGATTATAATATATCATGGGTTTAAATAAGATATTAAAATATTTGTTGTTGTCGTTCTTTGGGGATTTTGTTAGCAGCCGCAGGATTGAACGGATAGATATGTTTTATGTAAGAATAAATAAAAGTAAAGTATTTTGCAATTTATTTAAAATAGAGATATTATATTTGACAGAAATAGAAAATAAAAATGGAAGGCCATAAGAAAGAAAAATTATCAAAACCTGAAGGAAATTTGTATCCAATTCTAAAAGAATTAATGGAAAATATGAATGATATGAAAAGTGATATAAATGATAAATTTAGTGATATGAGTAGAGATAATCAAATATTAAGAGAAGACATGAATAATAAACTGGGTGATATGATTAAAGAAAATAAAGAATTTAGAGAGGAAGTAAATATTACAATTGGCTTATGCAAAATAGAGCTAAATGCTACTAATGCAAAGTTTGAGGAATTAAAATATGACTTAGATGCTCAATTAAAAAAATCTGATAGTAAATGTGATAGCAGATTTAATGAGCTAAGGGACCAGTTAAATAAATCACAAGAAAGATTAGAAAATAGATTTGAAAACTTGAATGAGGAAGTTAAAAATTGTAAAGTTGGGTACAAAGAATTAGAGAAAAAGTACACAAAATTTGAGAAAGCTTACAAGGATGGTCAAGAGGCTTCAAAAGTAGAAGTAAACAATCTTAAGCTAGAAGTTAAGGATCTTCAAAGCCAGATGAAAGTTGAATATAAAGAGGTGTGCAAGAAACATAATAAGGCTGATAATGAAATAAAGAAATTACAGAAAGTGTATACAGAATCGCAGAATAGTCTACTAGGTGTCCAAGAAGAGTTAAGCAATATTGAGCAAGGGAAGGCAAGAGAGTTAGACGATTTAAAGGATAGACTAGATAGTCACCAATCATCATTGCAACAGTTAGAAAAGTATGCTAAAAATCAAGATGAGGTTTATAATGAAATGAAAGATAATAGCAAGATACTAAAACAAGAAATAAGCAGGCATTTGGAGGAACAGGAAATAAATCTCGATCATAGGATATCTATAATGTTGGAAGATAAAATAGTAGGAATAAAGGATACTATGGTAAAGGGTAATGATAGTCTAATGGATAAACCATATCAATATTTGACCACAGAAAATAAGTTAAGTAGAAGTGATCATGATATACTATCAATGTATGGGGATGAAAATAATAAATTAATACATAGCCCAGAAGAAGTTAAGAGAGAAAAGATAGATGGAAACATAGCAAGGTTTATTCAGCTCAAAGTCTTCAAGGGTGATTATGATGAAAACCCTATAGAGTATCTAAGCGCACTGGAAGAGCTATTCTCATTAAGTAGATTAAGTGAAATGGAAAAATTGTCAGTGGCTAGTAATCATTTGAGTGCATCTGCCAAACATTGGTGGAAGTCCTTGTTTAATAAGCCCGAAACATATGGGGATTTTAAATATATATTGTTGAATGGTTTTTGGGGGGAAGATAAACAGGACAATATTAGGCACCAGATTAGCCAAGATAAATATAGTGTTAGCAAGGGTAGCTTGACTCAATTTTTCCGGATGCAGACAGCAAAATTGAAAATGCTGACCGCATATCCGTTGTCGGAAAACCAAATAATTCGTATCATTAGGAGAAACCTGCCACGCCATATTGAGCAAACTCTGATTGCTGCCGATAGGCATACTGTTGAAGAGGTGTCCGATATACTTGGATCACTTGAGGCAAGTGAAGCACCTACAGGGAGTAGTCATAAACACCACAGAAATGATCCTACTTACAATGTTTCTCCCATTAAATGTTATAGAAATAGAAGGACCTTAGATAATAGAAATGATAGGTATTATAGAGGCACTAAATATGCCAAATCGTTAGCACCAGTAAATACAAACAGGACCCATCCCAAAGGTTATGATAGAGCAGAAAAGGGTGCATGTGCAGCAGGAAGTTATCCTGTCAGCACATCACAGAACACACCTGTGAAAATGCTAGGGGCTAGGCCTAAGACTAAACCTTTAAATTAAAAATGGCCTCGTTGGAATGTTCCTCACTGTGGGAGCCTCATAGTATAGTGAATTTGGGGAGCCATGATATTTTTAGTTATTTGGAATCAATAAATTTTGAAACAGAAGATAATGATTATGATAGGGATTTGGAAAGTTATACCCTTAATTATTGTCCAGAAATTGTTATAGTTATTCAAGGTACATCAGTAAGGGCTTTACTTGATTCAGGGAGTCAAATTTCCCTTATCTCTGAAAATTTTTATAATAAGATTGCTGAAATCGATTCTGAAATCCCTATGTTGCCATTGAGACAGACACAGGTTATAATGGCAAATGGTCGAAAGGCTATCTTGACAGACCATGCTACATCATTCCTATCTAAGGAGTGGAAAGGTTGGATTGAACGGCAGGGTATAAAACATATTCTGTGTTCAATTAGGAACCCTCAATCTAACCCATGTGAAAGAATTATGCGTGAGCTGGGTAGATTATTTAGGGTATACCTAGGAAGCAACCACCGTGTATGGGTGAATAAATTAAAGGATGTCATTCACTATATAAATATAACACAGAATGAATCCACTAAATACACCCCAATGTATTTGCATTTTGGATATAGAGAGCCCATATTAATTAAAACACCATTACCGATTATAACTGAAGAAAAAGTAGATTATGATCATGACTTAGCAAAGGATAGCCAGAATTTGAGAGAGATGGGACAGAAAAGAATTACCCACGCCTCTCATAAGCCTTGTAGATATAAAGTAGGAGATTTTGTATTTGTAAGAACTCCCCAAGTCAGTGACCCGCAAAATTATAAATTCAAAAAGTTTTTGAATGTGCATGAGGGACCATTCCAAATAAAAAGAAAAGTGGGGGAGAATGCATTTCTCATAGAAACCCCAGAAGGTGAAAAAGGTACCTTCAATGCCCGAAGCTTAAAACCAGCAGCCCCACCCAATTAAATAAGAAGACATTCACTAAAGTAACTTTATTAGTATGTCTTATGATAGTTATTATTATGACCAAAAGTCATTAGTAATAGTGAGAAATATTTATAGTCAAAGTACTTTTGAAAATTTTCATTGTATAGTATGCAAGTACTGTTTAAAATTAAACCTTGTGGAATTGACTGATGATGGTGAATGTGTTATTTAATACATTGGAGATATAGAGTGTAAGATTTTAATGTCTGTGCTATTTGTAAATTGTAAATATTTGTATGGTTAAGTCTTTTCTTTGAGGAAGTTGACAGAACTATAGATGTGTGTTGTGGCTCGTAACTCTATATAAGATTATATTGAAGTCTGGAGTCGACAGATGTCCCGACTTATTATTATTATTCGTTGGCAGGTAGGAAGAAATCCTTGATGGCAGGATTTATCTGTTAATATGAGTTATAATTTTAAAGAGAAATGTTTAGTAGTTTCCCTAACCTGTATAAAATAAAGCTATTCAAACATAAATGTCCCTGATTAGCATCAATGTAGAGCACAGATTGGTTTGTAAAGTAGTTGTCAGATCCTCCAGAAATTAAAATTAGATTTAATTAACATTTAGTCGATTTACTTTAGTATTAGAAGTGACTTAAAAGTGGGATATCTCTGTTGTTTTGAATCTCCGGCTCACTGTATGAGTTAAGTTTCATTTGTTTAGATTGTTTTATAGGAAAAGTGACTTTAAAGGTTAATATTTTCAATGTCCAAGACAGGAATTGAATAAATATGGGATATTAAATAACTAAAGTTCCATTCTCACTTTATGACAATATTGAATGTTTAAAATTTAGGCCCATAGTAGTATCACGGAAGTGAACTACAGATATGTCTAAAGGAAATAATAATAAAAGCTATTGTTGAGTTTTAAGAAAACAAAATAGTGAATATGTATATATTTTAAAAATGCAATGAAAATATATGATTGTTAGAAAGTAACTAATAATATTTGGCTTATAAATGAATTTTGTTCCATAATACATTTAGCTTGTATAAAGCAAATACTAAATGATTTTCTTGTTTGACTCTAATTTTAAAGCATTATTGTCCGGAAAATTGTAAATGAGAATATAAAGATGTAATAATTTGATCGTGAAAAAAAAAAAAAAAAAAAAAAAAGGGGAAATATATATACGTATAGGTGAACCAATTAGTCAAGCATAAATGGAATGAACGAATTCCACATTTCTTCTATAGGAATAAGATATTTTAGATTTTTTTTTGCTAACATTTCAAATGATATTAAAAATCAAGGCCAATGGAAGTGATAGATGTTTCTCTGTGCAGAGATTAAGACGTTTAATGATTTTAGAGAGGGAAGGAAAAAGGCGTCGTTGTTATTTTTTTTTTTTCTCTGTAGAGGGGAGATGTTGTGAGTGTTCAAATTGATGATCCAGGTATATATATATAAAAAAAAAAAAATAAGAAAAGAAAAGAAAAACATAGTAAACCATTCAGCATAATATAAATTTAACTAAATCGGATTGATATTATTTTATACTTTTCAGATATGAATGCAGACACCATAGTAACATTATTACATACAGTTTAATGTTTACATATATGTTGTGTACAATTTATTTATAGATTTTTTATAAAAATATTATTATTAAAGGGAAGTATATAGATAGGTGTAAATCATTGATGTATATCAATAATTTAAAAGGTTATTATATCAATTTTGTATTTTGGTTTATAAAATAATATTAAAAAAAAAAAAAAAAAAATTGTAATCGAATTTGGATTTAATCTTCACGTATCTTCTTATCTATAACCGTGTGTGGTCGCCAGGATAAGACAACGTCAGAAAGAGAACATATAAAAATGACGTTTCAGAAGATAACAGGACACACAAGCTTTATCATTTTGCAATAGTAAAGGACAGATTTATTTTCCGTGTCTTTAAAAAAAAAAAAAAAAATGAATTTTTTTTTAATATTTTGGATGTAAAACTATAAAACATGAAAAAATAAAGGAATTGTCTGCCCGTTCAATCATTCAGCGGGCAGTGGAAAGGGAGTCTCGGAAGGCGGCAACAATGTAAAAAAAAAAAATAAGAAGAAACCTATGAAGTAAGAATAATATAAAAAAAAAAAAAAAATGGATTTGCATAAACATCGGAACATGAACCCAATGGATCACTTCACCTCATAATGGGAATAGTCAAAGTGCACTCACATCTTCAGGAGAGAAGAGAAAGGAAAAAAAAAAAGAAAAAAGGAAAAAATTGAAAAGGAAACTTTTTAATGAAGTATTGCAGGGTTTACGATTACCATTTCTGACGGAGAAACTTTTCTATACACTATGATTGAGGTCGATCGATAGACCAGTAAACAGTGAACGAACTGATTTATAAAAATATGGTATGATTTTTTTTTATATAAAATGTACGTGTGTTATATATTTTTTTTTTATGTAGTAAAAATATGATGATTTTTTTTTATTGTCTAAAAGTAGTATAAGTTATTAGATGAAAATGATCGGAGAGGCTCAAAATATTCTTTATTTCATATTCATTTATCCGTAATTATTTTGATAAACAAATAGATTTTGATATCCTCCTATTTCACATTTTGGTATAGGTTATATGTATATTTTATTTTAGTAAAATATCTAGGGGCCTTTCCCGTCATTTATTCATTTATTTTTTTTTTTTGTTTGTGTCGTTATTGTTATTGCAACACGTATATAGAGAAACACATAGCAATATGATCATTTTATTTAATCAACCCATCTAAAATATAAAGTCATTTCGGATGTATTCTATCATGAATATTGTCAATTTTTTTTTATAATCTAATAAATTGAGTTAATTTGAATATCAAGACTAGTTTAATTATTTTGTCTTATTTGGATTGCGTAAGACGGCGTAGCTATTTGAGTAGCGGAATTCAGGCTCAGCTTGGTAAGCAAATTGGAATATAAGATAAGGTATGTTTAGCTTACTAGTAAATTTATTTTGTTTCTATATAATTTTCATATTTATATTTGCATGCGAATATTATACATACATATTATCATTTATCTTAGTTAACAGTACAAAGTCAATCATTTCATGTTTGTCTGATTCCGTTATAAAGATCTAAATTATACTTTATCGTTTAGTTTGGAATAATTTGTCTTGGATATTTTCTTAGACTCTTATAACATGAAGAGAATAGATTTCATTGACCGATTCAATTGAATATTATTTCAATCTATATAAATATCAAATATAATCATATGTTTTAATTGTTATCAGTCAATTTTACTCAATTGTTTAAAATTTTCAAACAAGGTGTATTAAGGCTCACAGTTTAATAAACATCCAATAGAAGCTCTATATGTCTTTTATATAATGTGATTGGACATGATAAAGTTAGAAATGAGCTAATAGAGTGTTTATCTGCCTATTTAGCGTTTGCTAAAATAGATATATGCATATTTGGGTTCAGGCATTATTTTGTTTTGTTGTTTAAATAATGTCTGTTTGCAAACAAATGTTTTGTAAAGTGCTATTACAGTTACTTAGAAGCTTATCCATTAATTCATAAAAGCAGCATCTTTAAATAATAAAGTAGAGTTAAATTACTGTAATAGGTAACAGGCTAATCAAATATATATATGTGTGGAGTCTGTGTTAGTTATTAATGGGATTTGGTTTTGATTAGATTGCCAATCAATTAATTAGCCTAATCCTATATTATTGTTTAGGGCAATGGTAGTTTGTTTCACTGCTCTATGCAATTTATATTGTAATTGTGACGGATTTGTTGATGTCTGGAGCAGATGGTCGCATTATCTCTTCATTTTACATATAGCTTAGGTAAATGAAACTTTAAAAGAGATTATTTGTGCTTTGTGATGGTTTATTATATAATGGTGACCCGATTGAGCTAGACCAGATTAATTTATATTGGATTTTTAGATTTTTTTATCAGATCAGATTGATCATCCTAACCATCACCTTCATCCATCAATTCAGTCAGTTACAAATTGGCACCAACGTTTTGGGCCTTTCTTTCTTCAATTGAAAGGGAATACAGCATTCGACAATTCCGACGGTTACAATATATATATATATAATATTAAAATAATAAAAACAATAAATATTATACATATTTAAATATAAAATTCTTATGTATTTATTGCTTGTATTATTGCAATATTATACATATTTTATGCAAGTATTTACTGTTGTGCTAGATTGATTGTTCAATATGACAATAGTATTCAATGGTCCCCTATGTATGGAAAAAAAAGTTCCAGAGCACATACTAAACACTACTGAAAGAAGATCTCTATCTCAAAAATTAAAAAAAAAAAAGGAAATTAACTAAGAATTATTGAAGGTTTATAGTTGTAAAAAAAAAAAGGTTGAAATGTACCAAATAATCACTATTACAAATTAATAAAAATAGTGCAGTTTTTTTTTAAAAAAAAAATAAACTTTTCAGTAATCCAAAATAATCATAGTATTTTTTTTGAATATCTTTATATTTTAGTTAACATTTCTTATCAAAACAGTGACAAATTCTCCATATAGTAGTAGGAAATTATGATCATGTGATGTTTAGTGGTTTAATAACATTTCTTGTCATTTAAATAATAGAAAAATTGATAATGCTCAGCCTGTAACTGAGACTGTCTATAAGCAAAGGTTTGCCCTGAATATAGCTCTTATATCAATGAAGAATCTTTTTATTTTTTTTTATCCAGAGATATAATATAATAAACTCTTGATTCAAGGATCCCAAAAAATAAATGACATATATAAGTGAGATGGTACTAAAAATCTATTTAAAATTATTAATAAGAACAATTTAATGATTATTCCCCAAAATATTTCTAAAATATAGCTTCAATTTAATAATTTCAATCTTTCCATGTCTATTATTTGGAAATATATATATATATATATATATATATATATATATATATATATATATATATATATATATATATATATATATATATATATATATATATATATAACCCAGCACAATATATATGTAAATAAAGTAAATTATTCCCCCTTAGGCTATGAATTAAAAACATTTTATTCTTAATCTTATTGTTCAACATTTAGAAAGCTTTTAATTCATAGCCTGAAGCTGAGTGATATATTGCATATATGTAATTTTAATATCATGGTAATTATGTATATTTAAAATAATAGGGTTAATATTAATTACAGAGATTAGTTGCAAACATATTTTTTTCTATTAATGTTTTTTATTTCAAAACTGTTATTAACATTTGCTTCAATTTAAAATATGCAATTGTTTGCTTAGAGTCAATCCAACCCTTGTCAAAGTTGACAATTACAGGAGATGTGGGAGCAGATTTTATTTTGATTCTGAATGATCCTAAATAAGATCAGACAAGGTTTTTAAAATTCCTCCCATTAATTCAATAAGAATTACTGGAAGTGTCAGAGCAAACTAATTACAATATATATGTATACATATAAAATAAAAATAATTTCACATAATGTCAGATTAAAAATAAGCTGTGTATGTGAAAAAATATTGAAACAAAAATATGATTTGTCAGTGATAGATATGATAAAAAGATAGATCAATAAATGATGAAGTTATGAAAAAATAAATTATATTTTTAAGATGTTGATTTTTGGGCCAAGGAAAATAGAGAGAAGCATGGGAAAGCAATAAATGTGAGAATGAAATATCATTTTATTAGCAAGTTGTCAAGCTTTATCATTATTGTTATGAAAAATATTCCTCCAATGTTGTACCATTTTTAGTTTCTATAATATCTTTTTATTGCATATGATTATATTCTGTATATATCTTGTTGATATAAAAGTCTTTTTTTCACATGTACATGCCAGAATATTGATTCTATATGCAGTATAGTATACAAGATGTATTATTTGTTTACAATAACAACCTCCAAACCCCCACCCAAATACATTTACAAATAGGCTTGAAATAATATGAGAGAGATAAAAATGTTGCAGAACATAAAGTATACATAGAAACCTGGTCAATTTTCTCTCAATCTTCAAAGCTATAATTAAAGAATTTATGTATATATGTAATTGCTATGCATCTTTGTACATATAGTTCTGACTCCTAGGTAATAACTAAATACTTTACTGGACACACACACACACACACATATATATATATATATATATTGTGCACTTTTTATTAGTCCACTCTATTCTAAAATAAAATTTTGTTAAACCCAATAATATTTACTTATTAAACTTAAACAAAGGAAGATAATAATGACATATTAGATTATAGGGTTTAAACTTGGGTTTAGTTAATGGCAATTTATAAAGAATCTGATAGGTAAAACAATTACCTCAAGATACATATAAATAACAACCTATAGAGTCATATATATGCAAATAGATGGACAATTGATATCATTTAGTATTTAAAACCAGTGAAGTTCAAATTGTATCTTGTAAACATGATGCGTTATAGGGACCAATAATTATTGTCTGTGTGCATTTGATTTTAAAAATAGAAATTGTTTATAGTCAAATTGGTATGTTATACTTAAAAGTAGGTAAATATTTATCAATTTTACAAAAATACTGATTTTTTTAAAAAAAATGTATCTTTATTTAATTTCTAAAAAGTATTATATCTTAATATTTTTTTTTTAAAAAAGAAAACTGTCATTTAAAAAAATAAACACAAAACTTGCAAGTAAATGTGTGTTGTTCTAACAGAAAGGTGGGGAAATATCAACCAATCAATTAGTTTCAAGTAATCTTCTACTATAAAATTGAAGAAAAAAAAAGAGGGAAAAGACAGAAAAAAAAAGTTTTTTTCCTCCATCGTAAAAATAAATAACTAGATTTTTTTTCTTGTTATATATTTTTAAAAAAGTTGGATAAAAAATTTATAAAATATTATTACTTGCAAACAGGAAAAGTAATGAATTTTAACTCTGCATCTATATATTCGATAATTATAAGCTTCATGTTTAAAAATAATAGAATAACTTAATCAGTTTCTACTGGGCAAATCTACAGGCAATGATTCCTAATAATCTGTTGAAAGTTAATATCTTGTGGAAATAATCGGAGATGAATAAAATGTGCATATTAAAAGAATATCAACAAATATACTCACTGGAAGAGAACAATAATTTTTCCATGTTTAAAATGAATTTCAGTGATAAACAAAAGGAAATAGGTGAACACAGTAAATACTCAGCAAAGACAAATAAAAGAAAGGTAAATCTCTGGGAAACAGCTAAGTATACATTTTGAAAAGTCAATAGAATTAAATTAATAATAGGTGAAAAGTGTTCATTGCCATTAAGGCTACGTATAAAATCCTGATTGCAATAAGTCTGATTGGAGGAGTAAGTAACTCTGAACAATACCGGTGGGAATGTTACTTTCTATAGTGTTTTAAAAGAAAAAGTTGAATGATATATATAGATTTGACTGAAATCATAAGCGTGCTGTATAGTATAGATGGACATATCTGTCATCTAGAATGGATAAGGCAAGCCATAAATAATTTTCTATTACTAAACAAAAACAAAAGGAATGACTACTGTTGCAATAACTCAATGCCTTATGAATCTTGGAATAATCAGAGTCTTCAGAGAAAGAAAAAAAAATAAAAGTGATAGTCAGTTTATGAAGTGTGGAATGATCAGAACGCCAGGGAAATTTAAAGTTTTTTTTTTTTTTTTAGAGCTGGTAGTTTAAAAAGAGAACTTGTTCCTAATGTTTGTATTTATATGTCTTAATTTATGAGTTGTTAATACAATGGGGGGACGGACGACACACATAATAGTTGGAATTAATAAGTGAATTAATTGTTTATATCAGTAGTTATTTAAAAGTTATGTTGTTACGTTGTGATTTGAATAAACAAATATGATGAATATCCTAAAATGAAACATATAATAATGTATTTAACACTATATATATGTGATTAAGAGGGCAGGGTGTGTTTACATGTACTAATTAATAAACAAAAAACGATGATATTTTCTTATGCGAAATATATTGATATTAATTTTGTTTTTCTTGTAAATATCAGAAATATAACACTCTTTTCTCAATTGTTTTATATTGTTACTTTATCACTAGGTATACAACTTTATTACAATTATTATTTTGAAGTTTGAAATTAAAGCCCATGAATTTTAAAAAAAGGGAGAATGATTGTTTAATAAAAAACTGGACGTCTGATATATAAGCATATACATAAAGGTAAACACCCCAACATACTATGGGAAAGTATTAATTTTGTTTCATTATAAACACCCCGAATATTAATTTTACATTGTTTTTATTATTATTATAGTATGTCTGTATACAACGTTATTATAACAGTTATTTTAAATTAATTGTTAATGGAAATGTTTATTGTAATGATTTGTAAATAATGTTATTAAAATTATTGTTTTGAAAGTTTACTTAAATTCTAAATGTTGCATTTCTTTTCCGGGCCCATTGTCACAACATCACATGAACTCAAAATATACAGGTTGAAATTAAAATGAGAAATCAATTCAGTTTAGAGCAATCTAACAGTTTACTAAGCACACATCTCTTAATAGAAATTTTTACTTGCTATATGCTGCCTTGATTCCATAGGTCATTGATGACATTTCCAATTATTAAGGTGTGTTTATTAATATAAAATTAAATGATAAATTAATTATTAGTGTAAGTATTAGTGTTAATTACAGTTTAGTTGACAATATTATTTTAATAATAAGTATTAAAGAACATAAATATAAAGCTTGATTATAGATTTAAATTCGAAGCCTTTCTTAATTTGTGCACTACCCATAGAAATCCGGAAAATCCTCTTGACATTCCATAGGTAATATGAAGAATTAATAAAATCAATGATTATCCTGAGATCTTTTTATTGTCAAGTTATTCTTATGATTATTGCCAATCTTAATTATCAATAATAATAGGAATCAAAGTTTATCTGTAATTGTATAACAGATTAATTGAATGAGTGATTGAATTAAAACTTAATAGTTATAGATATAATATGATATAATGGATATTATTGTTAGCCATGAGAGTATGTAAATACTTAATAAGGAGGAGTATCTGGGTATTCTCACACCATTGAATAAATATTTTATATTTGTTTAATGTTAAGGGAATGTGATCTGTTTTTTAGGTAAATGAGTCTCACATTGGTTATATTTAAAATACATCTTATTTTAAAAATGTTTAATCATGTAAAAGTAAATTGGGATAAATAATAGTCTTGCCTAAATTCAATTATTATAGTTAAAAAAAATGGTTGGGAAATAGTAAGTCTATTAATAGTACCTATTCAGAGTCCAAGTAGGGTTTTGGCATCTCTGCATAGGGTCATACCGCCTATACACAGTCCACAATATATATATATATATATATATATATATATAATTTAATATTACATATGGATAAAGGAAAAAATGTAAACAATGTAATCAATTTTTTTATCAATAAAGTACCATTGAAATATATATATATATATATATAGTTGAAGTACTATAATAAATTATATTATGGATATGGCAAACAATGACGAACTATCATAGATAAGAAATATAGTAACCGATTGCTTAGATTTTTCATTCTGCTTTAGAACTGAAAACTTTAACAAAACTCAGAATTAAATTCTTAATTTCTCTTACTTTTTATTTTTTTGACATACATATACAATTTTTTTTTTTCAAAAGCAAGATTAAAAATAATTTCTTTTTGTAACACCCTGCCTCTGTATTTTTGCTTTCCCACTTTGTTATATGAGAATCTTTAATAACAGTAATTAATTATAAACTTTTCTAACACAAACATTTAAAAATGTAAAAGAAAAAGGATGATGAAAACACCATTAGAATATAATTTTATGTAAAATAAGAATCTTACCTCATAATCTTCAAGTGCAAAAGTATATCTTTGATCTATATCATTGGCAAGTTGTCCACATTTATCAGCTACTACATGAATTTTACTATTTATCTGTAAATTATTAAATAGCAACACACTACTACCTTCATCCTGTTGAAATAGTGGATCTGAAAAAAAATCACGTATTTTCATATTTCTAAATTAATTGTAAGTCTATATATACATAAAAAATAAATTATTACTAATATAATAATATAGAAAAATGATTTTAGGAGCAAAAATTAATTGAATTTATAATAATGAAAACATGATTAATGTTGATATGAGATTGAATCATGTATATAATTAATATAAATTAATATCATATTTAGTTTTAAAATCTTTATATATATTAGTAATAAAATAAGTTATTATTTGTTAAAAAAATTAAACTATCTTTAATTTTATGTAAAAAATATTATATGTATTATACTCTTAATAATAATTTGTAGTCTCTCTCTCTCTCTCTCTCCCTCCCTCCCTCCCTCTCCCTCTCTCTCCCTCTCTCTCCCTCCCTCCCTCTCTCTCTCTCTCTCTCCCTGCCTCCCTCCCTCCCTCCCCCTCCCTCCCTCTCTCCCTCCCTCCCTCCCTCCCTCCATCTATCTATCTATCTATCTATCTATCTATCTATCTATCTATCTATCTATCTATCTATCTATCTATCTATCTATCTATCTATCTATCTATCTATCTATCTATCTATCTATCTATCTATCTATCTATCTATCTATCTATCTATCTATCTATCTATCTATCTATCTATCTATCTATCTATCTATCTATCTATCTATCTATCTATCTATCTATCTATCTATCTATCTATCTATCTATCTATCTATCTATCTATCTATCTATCTATCTATCTATCTATCTATCTATCTATCTATCTATCTATCTATCTATCTATCTATCTATCTATCTATCTATCTATCTATCTATCTATCTATCTATCTATCTATCTATCTATCTATCTATCTATCTATCTATCTATCTATCTATCTATCTATCTATCTATCTATCTATCTATCTATCTATCTATCTATCTATCTATCTATCTATCTATCTATCTATCTATCTATCTATCTATCTATCTATCTATCTATCTATCTATCTATCTATCTATCTATCTATCTATCTATCTATCTATCTATCTATCTATCTATCTATCTATCTATCTATCTATCTATCTATCTATCTATCTATCTATCTATCTATCTATCTATCTATCTATCTATCTATCTATCTATCTATCTATCTATCTATCTATCTATCTATCTATCTATCTATCTATCTATCTATCTATCTATCTATCTATCTATCTATCTATCTATCTATCTATCTATCTATCTATATAATAACAGTTGAGGATTATTGAAGTTTTACCATATCTGCCATACAGGTCACCACCAGGCTATTGGAACCTGGAAAATTTATATAGTAGGCAGATACATGCTGTTAAGATCTAATTTTTACATATATATTTTATTCTGACCGTCAGCCCATGCCACTAGCTCATGGAGATGCAGAGATTTAATATAAAACTTGCTTAAAAGAAGTATATTAATATTTTAAAAAAAAAGAAATAAACCACTGCCTGTAATTAACACACATATAAATAAAATTGAGTAATAAAATTTATTATTTTAGATTGGTAATTAATTTTTAAATTTAAATTTTTATTTTAAACAATCTGCACAGATGAATTTAATGATATTTTATTAGAGTGTCGAGTATGAATAAACTACATAGATTGCATTTGAAAAAAAAATTCTATCCCTTATTTAAAATTAGGCCAAAAGTTCACATTCAAACTAACGCCAATCTATCTGATATATTAATGTATTCAATGCAGCATGAATACGATGGGACAATACCATACTGTCAGGAATGCACATCTGAACAGCATGGTTATAGAAGACATTGACTCTCATCCAGTACAGGAATGGTACATCTGTCTGGTGAGAAGAACAATAATAAAAAAAAACTCCATAGGAAGGGACTGCATTTTCCGTCTTACTATCCCATTTCATAGGCTAAAGAGGTGATCCAAAAAGCAGGGAATACCGTCTGCTTTCGATGCTCAGTGAGAAATGGGCCTTATTTTGCCCAAGTGCGGTGTATAATATGATCCTGAACATAGCGGATTTTATGCTACATTTACTAATTACACCAATATATCCAATCGATTAACCCAATTTAACTATGAAACAAATAACCTAAGATTAATCCTTCCTTAATTAATTAATATAACATTACAAATCTATGCAGCCATTCATGCCTGACTTAAATTTAACATTTATATAATTTAGACAATAAATATTAATAAAAAAAAGAAAAAGAAATGATTAATTAAACATATGCAGAAAAAATAATAATTGATTTGAATTCTTTAGGTCAGATGAGAGTTCTTATTTTCAATTACTCATTGCAAATTTAGAAAAAGTTCCTATTAGATAAGCAAAAAGAGTTTATACTTTCCGGATTCTGCAGATTTAGAGGTCCATCTTTGTGATCACTTAGTAGCTTATTTGTTCTTTTTTTTTTTTAAAAATGAAGCCACTACTTGCCATTCCTTTTGGTCCATAACTATCATAGGGAGGCCTCAGCTGGTTGTCAAGAAATTAAATCTATTGCAGATTCTTATATCGTGAAATCTGCAATACAGCTACATTTCATATATAGCTTCTAGTCAGCATCTCAGACAACAACCCCTTTTTAATAATAATATTTTGGCTTTTATATTTTTATTAGCCCCTTATCAGCAAATTTTCAGATTCAATGAGCAAGACATCATTAATCCTAGCGTCTCTTTTTTGGTTCATGCTGTGGCTTGGTGCTTCCATTGGTCAAGCTAATTCTTTTTATTCTCTTATCTGACCTTTTAAATTATTTTAAGTGCCACAAGGGCTAGTTTGCTTTAAAACAATCATTTAATTAAAAAAAAAACCAATCATTTCCATTTTCTAAGATTAAACGTGATAGAAATCATTTACTTCTATTTTAAAAAATATCAATCTTTACTTTTTTTTACAAAAAAAAAATACTTTCAAATACTTTTATTTTTAAAATAGTTTTTAAAGTTGTCCATCTGTGCGATCTATGTATACGTTAAACAACGTTTAATTTTCAGTTTTTAAGTTAAGTTTTTTTTAATAAATCAATTTTTATTTATGATATTTTTATTTTAAAATAATGTAATGACATATTATATACCATTACAATATATATATATATGTTAAAACGAAGATTTGCACGGGTTAAATATATAAAATACATATTTTGCGGGTTCATCCGTGTTAAAAACTTTTAATATCAATTTACTGACATTTCGACTTGGTCACAAGTCGAAATGTCAGTAAATTGATATTAAAAGTTTTTAACACGGATGAACCCGCAAAATATGTATTTTATATATATATATATATATATTCTTGATCCATCATATATACTTCTGTTGTTTTTCTACATCCATTATTTGATCTCTATAATCCTGAAAACAGACCTATAGAACTATACATTTTTTTTTTGCAAAAGATCCATCTTTTTTCAAACTATCATTCATTGAGCAGTCACACTTGCAATATTTCATCATATGAAAAGTTTTTTTTGATTTGAAGTAACATATTTTTTCTCTTTTAATTTTTATAATAAAGAGTTAATTGTTTCTTTATTTTAAAAAATAAACAAATAAATAAAAACAATTAATTTCAACCTTAATACTTTCTCATTTTACCACTAAAGAGAAGTTTCCCCTCTTTATCTGCAACTTTTGCCTTTCCTTTAAAAGCTTTGCAATAAAACAATTAAAGAATAAAATTTATCTAAAATAGATAAAATGATCAATTTAATGTTTTTATTTTATGTACAAAATAAAAAAACTAAATAAAATTATTAGATGCTTAAAATATTAACTCTTACCCAAATACCTATGAATAAAGAAACTAAAAAAGACAAACAACTCTCTATATGCATTTCCTAAATCAGAAATCATCAATTGGTCCAAATCATAATCTCTCACATATGTATTCATTATTTGTTCAATATTTTAAAATTATTACATTTTGATTCACAAATGTCAAACTTTCTATAAGAGATAATCATTAGTTTAAAAATGGTTAATAATAATCATTATTGTATTTATCTGAGATGATAAGTGTCAAAGTTGTGAATGCAATAACTTTGAAACCTATAAATTAAAGTATAATTAAAAATAAATTCCTTTTTATATTAATTTAATGGTGGGATATGATGATTTATTATAAAATCTTATCTAATCATTATAATTAATATTAACTTTAATTTTTTTCAAACATATGTAATAACTTAAAATTACATATTAAAACCAAAATGTAAAACTGCAAAAATTCAGTCATTCAGCTTTATTTCCAAATTTAATCCAGTTTTTTTAAAAAAAATTCATAATATTTTTTTTCAAAGCTTATTTTACTTCATTGAATTCATAGAAATATTATGTAATATATCTTAAATAAATTACATAACATATATATAAATTGTAATAAAATAAAACAAGCTTTGAAAAAAAAAATATGAATTAAGAAGTAAGAATTTTAAATATACACACATTTTTAAAATAGTAAGTGTGAAATTACAATATCCAGTCCTACTTAAAGATTACATTTTATGTGTAATATATTTTAATGAATATTGTAATTATTAAATTGCTTCTTATCTTAGATTGATATTATATTGTTTTCAATTATTTATTTTTTTGCTTATTTGAAAAATAATGCACACTGAAAGTTGACTGATATATATATATATATATATATATATATATATATATATATATATATATATATATATATATATATATATATATATATATATATATATATATATATAAGAATTCTATAAAAGGGATTTCTCATGAATGATAAAAAATTGAATTAAAAAAAAAATTAATTAGGAAAAGTTAAAAAACACAATGCTAAAGGAAATAGAAGAATTACAAGATAAAGCAAAGAATATAAAAAAATAGAGTGATATAATAATCAATCTCCTGGAAGAGAGAAATATTTGAAGAAAAGCATGGCAATTTAACAAGGAAGACAGTTTCACTTAATAAATGATACTTGAATAAATATTCCATTTATTTTGTTAGAATACATTTTTCAATGAAACATTAATATGACTGCTTTAAATTTTTTTTTGAAGATCTTATTTCATAATCATAATAAATAAACAAAAATTATTATTTTAAAATGATTAGTATTGATCAACATTAAATAAAAATTCAATGATTAAAAATCTGTTAGTTCTACCAAATTATTAAATAAAAATTTATTATGTAATAATAAATGATTAAAATAAATAAATATCTTACTTGCTATACAACCAGTAAAATTATCAAACATATTATACTCCGTTTTGTGAGATGGTACTCCTCCTAACATGAACAATGAGGGAAAAAATTGTAATGTAGTACTCTGTATATGGAAACTGTGGTTGACTTTATCAACCTAAGTAAAAAAAAACAGTGAACAAATTAATCAAGATAATTCTTTTATTAGAAAAGATGTATATATGCAGAATATTAAAGAATGTTTAAATATAATAAATAAATAAATCATTTTCAATTAAACATAGTTAAAGAAACATAGGTGCATATATATACTGATAAATGGAACCGAGCTTATTAATTACCATATATGGAAATGAATTCCCAAAACACTAATTAATTGTGTAGATCTAAAACCTTACAGATATGGAAATAAATTCCTAAGATTAATTAATATTATAGACCTTAAGACCTTAAAAACTTACCATATATGGAAATAAATTCCTAAGAGAGTAATTAATTGTGTAAATAAAAAGCTAAGGAATTTCGTTGTATGATAACAAACTAATTAATAGGAACTAATTAAAGCCAAATAATTTACTTCAGAAAACATAAAAAAAATAAAGGAAGAGATGATATAAATAGTTAGAGAAAAAGGACTGCTCGCTTTTTCGGTGGTAGCTGCTACTGTTAGTGCGTCCACGAGTTGAACAGCAGTAGATCATCATCAGAAGATTTCTTTTTCAAGGATCTCAGCTTCTGTAGGTCATTAAGCCAATTAGTGCTTTTAACAGACCATTTTTGTCTTATTATTATTTGTGAAATGCCTCAAGAGGCTCGTCAAGGGTTGTGTGATAAAAACTATAGACATTAGTGAAAGTAAAGTGAATAATAGTAGCTAAACTTTGTGAACATTATTTACTATTCAATAATTAACTAGGGAATTAAACTCACTTAAATGCAGACTTTATATTAGTGTTAAAGATTAGTATAGAAATTACTTTTCTAAATTGTTAACAAATTATTATTGCTAAATATATGTGCTGTTATTCTGTCAAGTTTTATTGTATATTTGTTTGCTGGTCATGCAGTCATAGTTGGGGACACATCAAAATATATATATATATATATATATATATATATATATATATATATATATATATATATAGACGGTACAATATATATATATATATATATATATTGTACCGGTCAAAAGGAAACTGACACATCAACAAACCCAAACTCAAAGTCGGATCCAAACTCAGCTGAACCAAATTGAATTCAAACCCAACTCACGAGCTCAGATCAAATCAATGGATGACATATATTGACGGTACATGACTATGTGCCAAGGAACTAGCTCAATGGATGCTGATGATTAATGAGACCCCTGATTTAACTCTAATAAAGTATAATAAAATAACTAAGAATCTTTATAAGTCAACTCATATATATATGTTCGGGTTGCCAATACAGACAGTGAGCATTAATATTAAAATACTTATTGAATAAGAAAGAAAGTTAAAAACTAAATGTGTTAATAAAGTGTTTAATAATAATAACAATTTTGTTCAACTTTTAGATTATGATTACATAGATTACCTCTAGTCTTTAAATAAAATTTATATTTACAATAAGAGTGGCGGTCCTTATTATATGCCAATGAATATTACGCAATATTTGAAAGTCTATGTCTATGCCCCCAACAAGGAATAAAAGGCAGGTATTCATTAGTAAAGAAAATTTTTACTTTAATTTTATACGAAAGAATGTGATATTTATTTTCACATTCGCAAATCCATTCATGAAGAGCAAGATACGTATTTTAGGGCATAACTTTAATCTTTATCGGAAAACTTATTTACTGAGAATTTGTTGGACTTTAATTTAAATCACTTCATCATGAATTATGAGCATCAGAGCGGGCTTTACTGGAACAGAGAGGTAACGGTGCTGACGAATTATGAGCTATAAAGTGAAACTGAAAGATGATAGCTAGTCGATGATCGAAGTCCTATGGTGGCTTGCACCTGACAAGTCTTATGCCCTTTGACTAATATGAACAGGAGAGGAAGTGCTTTCTTCCTCGATAATTTAAAATAACAGAAATATTATCACCGACCAGCCAAACGGAGTGGAAGATTGCCCTACATCAGCAATGTTCGAAGATGATGACTTGATAGTCATCGTTTGAATGCTAAAACCCATATAGAAAGCTCTACATGATGACTTGATCAATTTAATTAACGTCAAATGAGTTTTTAACTAAAATTATTTTAAAGTATTTGTAAATCATATTAATTATGCCCCAATCATCGTGCCCTTCCTGAATCTTAAATAACAAAGTTGAATTAGAATATATTTGATCCTTTATCAGCTCTTTTGCAATAAAAACATTTTAAGATTATATATGAATAAATACATATAGGTGAATACAAAAAATAGCTGGGGCATAGATTAAAAAAGGAGCTAATAATTTATTATTAGCCAATTATAAAAATAACACACATTTAATAATTTCTCTTGACTCGATAATTGATAGAACGGTAAATCTAGTTCTAATGGGTGAGAATTACTATTAAAATTAATATATTATTATTTGCACAAGGCAAAGGAAACAAAGGAAATCATCAAGTCGAAAGATTATTGGAATATAATTAAAAATAAATGACATTAATAAATCACACGATAAATATATATATAATATAGTAAATGAACCGCCATAGTAATGAAGGAAAGTTAAATTTAAAGATTAGAGATTGAGAGAATTACTAATTTAAAAAGCATAAATAAAAGTTTTACAAAGATTATTACATTATAAATGAGAAGAGCTCTTAAAGGGAGTGTAAAGTAAAGTTTGGAACTGGCCAGAAAGTTTAAGGTTCATTATAGAAATATATATTACCCATTTCTTCCAGGTTAGATCCTTAGCTTACACATCCGAGTTGGTAAAAATGTAGGCACACATTTGGTTGATTACTTGAACAGCATTTTATTTGATTTTGGCAGCATGATTTGTCTGGAAAGAATTTAGCAGCTTCATTGAAGATTCTGTAAGGGCTTCAGAAACCGTAGCCAGATTCCTGATGTTCTAGCCTTCACCATAATCGAAACACTATTTAAATTCATGTTTTAAAATGCATAGACTTTACTGCACTTCTCTACAACAAAGATGGCTTCCTTCTCAAACTTTTCAGAGCTATATATACTGTCCTCTGATGCCTTCAGGCTAGCGCTTCTTTCATTATCAATGTTTTTAGATTTACTGGTTGTTTTTAGATACATTCCTTCGATAAGGCTTTCAAACTCATTTACTTGAATTCATTTTCTAATTAGCAAATGAGTTCTTAAAATCAGAAAATGATTTTAATTAGAAAATCTTTAATAAAACTTTAACTATTGTTTTTGGAAAGGGAAAATCTGAAAGCTTATCGAAAAAATGTAGCTTTTAATCAATAAAATTTTAACAAATTATTTAAAAATAAAATCAAACATTCCTGACACAATGAAACTTTTAAACAATTATATGTATTTAAATATTTACAAATATATATGCACAATCCACGCAGTTATAATATATAAATTCATGAATAATTCTATCATGAATTTATTAATAGAATTGATCAATTTAAATCTGAAACTAATTATTTGAATACACATTTATGAAATAAGTTATTCTTTATGGAAATTAGCATGGATTGACATATAAAGCCCCATTGCATCGGAAATTTAAGGTTAATACTAGGGTTTGAAGTGGGCTTATGGCTAGATGTCATGAAGCTAGGATCGAACTCAGATCCAACTGCTTCAATATATATATATATATATATATATATATATATATATATATATATAGTGAGATTCTTTTTCAGGTAACTGATAATTTTCAAGTAAGAATATATATATAAAATAAATAAAATGTCCGTTAATTAAAAAAGAAAATTGTAATTATAAATTAAATAATAAATTTAATGGTTTACAAACCATTACACACAATCCTTAAAATCTGCATAAGTACTTTCGGATTGTGTGTAATAGTTTGTAAACCGTTAAATTTATTATATATATATATATATATAACATAATCAGTCCAACACCAATCCAATTAGCTATACAATTACTAGTCAGTAAACAGATATCATGATTATTACTAACTAAAAAATAAAACTAGAAAGAAGCTTTACTATCAGGTAGGTGACTGGCTCTGCAACAATCTTTGGTTACCATGCACACACACATGCATTTAAGTAAAAGTAAACAGCTTTCAATAAGCCATTCAAGGGCTAAAATCTCTTCACCAGCCCCTCATGAAACAACAGTGGAAAAAAAAGCTACTCACAGAATTTACCAATGCAGAGTATTTTTTTCCATTTTTGTAGATTATCCAAATTTCCATTTATCAGCCAATATTAAATGGCAAGCCAGTAGCTAGTTATTTGGGAAAAAATTCAAATCTGTTGAAGAAATTTTCAAGTTTCTATAGAAGTTTTGAATTCAAGTACTAAATATGGCATACAATTATATTATAAACTCTTTGTATAAACAACTATATAGTTTAAATCAAAACAAAATAAAAATTGACAAAAAAATACTTTTCAAGATACTTCTAATTAATATTATCATGTGATAAAATGGAAGGGGGCTTCTTAAATGAAAGTTTGAAGTTTCTATGCATATGTTATATGCCCCCAAACTCTGTTAATCAATTTAAACATGTCTACTATTACATATCACAATAAAATAATCTATTTCTTATTATTCATTTTAATCCAAACAATTTTTCAGTCCTACATTCATTTCATTTGTTTCTTCTATCCCATCATTGTTGTAAAAGCTTAATGTTTATTGATGTTTATTATCATCATCATTGTAAAAGCTGTATTATCAATTCCACGATTAACCAATATCTATTTCTTTTATTTCCTTTATCTTCAAATTTTCTCTCATTCTCCATTCAAATTTACCATTAACTTCATTTGAAATCATTTATTCCAAAAATAAGTATTAAGTACTCTTTTTTTTCCATCCCCAAATGAACTATATCTGCCATCCAAATTCTTATTCCATTTTTGGTTTCTTTCTATGGCATCTAAAGCTGCCCTATCACCACATAAGAAAACATTTCTTTTATTACTATCATATATGTTTTCATATTTTATGTTTCTATATAACTACAAACTATACTTTATTCATACTGTATTTGTTTATTTTTTTAACACTTTATGTTTTTTAATTCTAACCAATTTATCTATTCACTTCCTCCAACTCTCATAATTAGTGACTTGTAATACCTTCTCTATATACCATTCCTATTTTTTTTAATTTTTATAAATACATAAAATTAAAATGTCTATTTATTAATATTATAAAACTTTCCTTGATAAATGTGTTAGTCACCATCTCTACATAATGTAATTAAACACAATTTTTTATTAAAATATTTTCATCCATACACTGAATCTTCCAAGCATCTTAAAATTTTCTTTTAATTTCCTTCATTAAATAAAGTAACCATCCAATTTCCCCAATGAATAATTAGTTGCATGTATGACTCAAAATTCACCATCTAATCTTTATCTATTTTTTTAGTATTCTTATAAAAATTTCTCAATTCCTTAGCCAGTAGACCTGATATTTATTACTTAAAAACATGCCAGATTTTTAATTAATCCAATTTATATTTTTCTTTTCTTCTCAACTCTAATTCCCAACTATCTATATATTTCCTTTTTCCATTTAAGAAATCTAAACAGCTATATTATTCACTTCTTAATTTTTCCATGAAATACTTATATTTTTCTTCATTGAAATTATTTTTCTCACTTCTTCCTATATGTTCACACTCTAATAACTTATCTACTATTTTCAAAAAATGCCATAAAAAAAAAGTGATCACATTATGTGTTATTTTAGTTCAACAATAGTATTTCTATCTCAACTTTCAATTCTAATAGAAAAAATAATAATAAAAATACGATAGAATGACAGCCTGTTAAGCTAATTGCGCAGACGCTGTGAGAATGTTATTAATAAATGAATACCTTCGAACAACCACATGATATAGTATTTTATATAAGAGTAAAAAGGAATCCTCCTACTCTTACGACTCAAATGTTTATATATGAGCAAATCTAAAGTAGTTGTAACGAAGGCGTGACTACATAATAGTCACTTTAAATTACTATATATAATGTCTGTATGAATGACGCCAATGAAAAAATAATAAAAATAATAATGGATATTCAATTCAATCCAATCTCACATTAAATTTCCATTTTATTCTACATTCTCCAAATGATGATTGTAAAAATTAACATTGTAAAGGTTCTTAATCATTCTTAGCAATTCTAAATTTATTCTCAGATTTTCAAGATTACTTATAATCTATTTTTATCCATTTCATCATAAGCATTTTCTATATCTAAATATGAATAAATAATGGCTTATTATCCATTTAAAACATTTCATCAGGGACAGTAAATAAATTGTTTCTATTCTTCTCACTAAATGAAATTTATTCAGAATTCCTTTTCAAGATTTTAAATTTATCCAAGTTCTAACACTAACCATGAAGATATATGTAGATATTTTATAAATTATAGGGTTATTGCTATTAGGGTGTAATTAATTAACATCCTATAATCAAATCCCTTTTCTTTATATACTATTCTTACTCATATGGAATCTTGTTAATCATACTTTTATTAAAACTTTTAAAATGATACATCCATATCTTCTCATACCTATTATCATTTTAGTTTCCTTATCATCTAGTTCTCTTGATTTTTCTTTTTTCATTCTGACTATTGTCCTACTAAACTTCACATTTATCATTCTATCTATCTTCATAAAGTAATTTGTCTAATGATAATGTTTATCACTTAGAGACAATATATTCACCCCAAGATTTTACCAAAAATTCATCAACTAATTTTTCAAATTCTTCCCTATCTTCAATTTTCACTCTACAATAAATAATATACCATCTTTTATTATTATTCATTCTCTTTTTCATATCTATTAACTTTTTATTAAATTCATCTCACTTTAATTCCATTCTATTTTTCCTTTTAAGAAGCTATCTCATTTAATCATTCTCTCATTTCCCATTTATTTCTTAACACTCTCTTAATAAAAAATCTGGTAATATTTAACAGACAAAAAATAAATATCAAGCAATACTAGGATTTTAGCTATCTATCAATATCACACACAAATATATATGTGGGTATACATTTTCAGATAACTAGATTAAAGGAATACTTTCAAGAAATTTATGACAATATGCACAATATTTATGAAATCCGTTTTCTTAATATGATTACAACATTATGAATAAATAAGAAATATTTATATAATATTGCTACGTATCTTAGAGATGTAGAAGTATTTTAGAATATCAGCTGAGTGGTAACCATAACAAATGAATCAACCCAAACTAAAATTTAGTAAGAGTTTATTTACTCACAAATTATAAACACACACACACACACATACACACACACATATATATATATAACTGAAGCTAAACATTATTTTGGCTGACAGTATATTTTCAAAACATCTTTGAGAATAAATACACTAATAACAATTTATATCTATATGTCCATTTCACAGAGTTTCTTGCACACACACTTAACTATATCTACAGTTTTATATTGCACAAATTCTGTATATTTGATTTAATTAATGTGTATTCAACAGAGTTCAGCACATGCTATAATATGTAAATTTTCTAGAGTGATTTCAGTGGGGGATAATTCATCCAAGTGTTGTCCAGCATCAATTATATCAGTAACTATTTATATTTACAATAAATCAATATCAATATACATAGTTACTTATATCTACACACACACTATTACAACAATTCAAACATTTCAACTCTTCCCATCACTCTTGGAATTCATCTTTTGATACATAAAATAATATTGCAGTCTAGTAAGTTTCTTATATCCTAGAACAGGTTTAGACAAAGATAATTTTTTTTCCCCTCCTGTTCAGTAGTTTCCTCTTTTTCCAGAAAAAACTTCAGAAGAGAGATAACCTATTACTGGTAAAGTCTCTAAGTCATCAGATGAATTATATTGGATTACTATGCCAGATGGCAGTAGAACTAAGTCTGCATGCTCATCTTGTTTTATGCAAGTACTATCTGAGTTAAACAGAGAATAGGAAATAACATTTATTTTATCTAACAAACCAGGATAATAAATTCTCAAGTGGTTTATATGTCTTCTATTAGGAGTCTGAACTTCTCATAATTGCTTTGATATAATTTTAGTTATTATTGCAGAAAATATTTTTTTTTTCTTTTTCAAACAACCTGTATCCATGAAAATGGGCATCACCAACTTTGTAATTTTCTTCACTCACTTAGCTTAGCTTTGATGTACTGTTTATAGACCTTAAAACTGACAAATGTGTTTGGAATTTTTAATACATTAATATCTTAGTTGGTATCCTTTTAGTAGATTTACAAGCGGTGAAATATTGTTAAAACATAGTATTGGTTAAAGCTTCACTAATATCACTATAAGAAAGCTTATTTAAAACATTTTATAAATGCTGTATATGACCTTTTCCACTAGGCCATTAGACTTGGTGATACAGTGCTGCCAATATATGATGTATGCCCTTAGTAGTTAAAAAGCTTTTAAATAGAGTGGATGCAAAACCAAATCCATTATTGAAGACTACAGTTTTGGGAAATCCATAAAACACAAATATTTTGCTTAAAGTTTTCATAGTATTTTCTGCATTTGTATTTTTTAATATTTCTATAATCTTTCCACTTAGAGCATGAATCTATAAATATCAAAAAGATGTTGCCATTAAATGGATTAGTGTAATCGAAATGAAGTCTCTGCTACAGTCGAATTGCAGTAATTCAAGCTTTATTTTTTTCTACACCATCTTAGCAGTAGACTGGCAATCTTCACAACATTTAGATATTTGAATCATTTCTGGACTGCTGTTTGGCTACTACATATGTTTAGCAAAATGTGTTTTTTGTCCATTTTATTTTTTGCTTTGATTTGTTTTTTTTTAGCTTCTCTTTCGTGGGTTTTCAAAGTTGCGAATAAATCCTTTCTTAATATTCTTATCCTTTGCATGATAAACATACAATAAGTGTCCAGTTTATCTGCAAGTATGATTTTTCACTTTTAAATTTATAGATCTTTTTCAAATGATGCTTTTCATCCAACAATAACATTTAAAGGCTTTTTACAGTTTGTAGTTTTAACATCCATTTTTTTAGCTGTCATTTTAAATGTTGACATATCTCTGTTGATTTGAAACTCAGTACCATTTCCCATAATTATGCATTTGTCAATTGACTGCTTATATGTCAAGATTGATTCACTGAGAAGAAATTGCTGTAGCTTGTTATCTGTCATTTCCCCATATTAATTGATTGAGAAGCATGTTGTCCAAGTCAATGCTAAAGTTGTATCCTTTTGTTAACTCTATTAATGCTGTGTCATATTTCTTGATATTTTTCATTTGGTGCTTATCTTTTATTTCTGAAATAAAAGTGTGATACCCATTTGATGTCACCAGTTAAAAGTGTAATGTTAATTTATCTTTTAACTCAGATATGCTTCTTCCGGAAGCTTTGGCTCACAAAGTTTTTTTGTTACTTGCAACATTTCCTTGCCTGACTAGCCACATCTGCATTGCAACCTTTAGCTCATCATCATCTACTTTGTTTTATCAGGTATACTTATCTATATGCCCCATGTACAGGCATCAACTCATTGTGTTGTTGATATGTCATTGTACGAAGTTTATCTATTTCATACAAAAAGGTTACAAATCTTTCAATTGCCCCAAAGTACTATTATTTCTATAGATTCTGCTGTCACCTGTGGCAAAATTAGGCTGCTTACAGGTTCTTTCAACAGCTGTCAGACTAGTATTATTTGTACAGGTTATCATGCCAACTGTGCCAATTTACTGTGAATTCCAGGGTATGTTAGAATACCAGCTTAAGCACACCCATAATAAACAAAACAATATAAATTAAAACTTGATGAAAGTTTATTTATTCATAATATATATATATATATATATATATATATATATATATTATGAATAAATATATATATATATATATATATATATTGTAATGGGATGGATAGATGAAAAGAGGTTTGAACTGGGTGATGCCAAAATCATCATCACTCCCAAGTCAACAATATTTCAAATAAAATGATTTAATATAAAATTTACAAGAAGTATAATATTTAAGGGGAACATGAAATCAAGACTTCTCTGAGAAATCAACCAGCAGCTAAAAGCATAATTGACCATCAACCAGCATTATAAAGTAAATAATACTAATAATACTCAAAATAAAACATTCATAATCATAAATGATCATTCAATCAAAATATAATAAAATCAACAGTCCATCTTGTGACTGTATTTGAACAATAAAAAATATAAATCAACAGTCAACCTTGTGACTGGATTGGAACTGGGTCTTCAGTAGAGCAGGCTAACTATTGAGCCTTTGCTATCTTGGGCAATTATTTAAACATAACTTGGATGTACCAACATAGTGCTAATCCATTAGAATATACAATAATAAGAAAATCTAAACAATAATTCTGGGACATTTAAAACATGCTAATCATCATCAATTTTCAGGCCACTTGTAATGGCCAACTATAAACTTAACTTCTAATAAGACTAAACTAAAATAAAATATAGTGCATGGGTTTTAATCTTTTGTGCCAACCAGTATGATGATTGATCATTTCTGGATGCCCAAAAGCACTAAATACACATCCACATTTATAATTTCATCTCATGCTAGAATCTAGCTCAGAGAACATAAGCTCTATTACTATATGTGACAAACAGCTCATGCAATACAATTTTAACAATTAAATACAAATTTATTTTTAACAAAAAAATTAATATTTAAAATCTTATAGGTTAAGGGTTCTGATTTTGAATAGTACACAAAATTATATACACAACTAAAGTTATTATATTGATTTACAATATTTCTTAATAAGTATCTACTGAAGCAATGGATCTGTAGGTCAGATCCATGCTTCATGTCTTTCTACATTTCTAAACTAGGATCAAACCAGATCCACATGTGTAATGATGTTTATAAAACTTTCCGACTGCCATCTTGTATGTGTTGAATTTCTAGACCAGTTAATAAATAAATAAAATCTAAAAATTTTCTAGTTAAAATTTTAATTATAAATATTGGAGGGGCCCACACACACATATATATATATATATAATTACAGATGGAAACTTTTATAAAAATCAATAAATAAATTTTTAATATTCAATTTTTTTTAAAAGTCAAAGTATTTTATTCTAGAGATTCTTTAGCGTAAAACAAAAAAAAGTCCATTAACAAAATAGTAATAGAATTTCTAATTAAATTAAAAGTAAAACAGAAAAGATATTGGAAAGAAAAATTTTTCAGATCTATATTAAATTTAAAATAGACTTGAAACAATAAAATCATTGGGTTTATCAGGAGAGTGGATCTTAAGAATACAATACAAAAATATTTTAAATCGATGACTATGGTCACCTCAATTTTATATATCCATTTGACCTTGGTGAATGAAAAAGGGGAATTTTCAAAAAGTATTCTGAAAATGTATAAATAACCCATGAGAACAATAGAAGCGAGTCATAGATTCGTCCAGTCAGTGCAAGGCAAATCCACACTGGTTTTATTTTTAAACAAATATAGATATGTGTAGCAGTATGATAGTGAAATAAATCGTTTTTAGCCTGCCCATTTCCCTGTTGTCCCAAGTATGATCACCAAAGTACCATGAAGCCAGAGAAATTTCATCAAACATTTGAATTTTGGACTGCCGAACTGTTGAACTCTTAAATCAAACTCATAGCTAGCTATGCCTGTGCAGAAATAATAAAAGACCACTCCAAATTTGTATTTCATCATGGGATCTAGATTTCCAAAAAGGACTCAGAATAAATTAGGTAATATTTTTTTTCATTGTTCATTTCTAACCACCTGATTTATTCTTCAAATTTTAGTTAACCTTATAATTTAATTTTGCTATTTTTGAATGAAATTCCCCCCTAATTAGATGCAATTATTTTATTAATTAAACTCTGTAATCTTGACTTGCTATAATTTAAATTTAATGTCTCTGCTCTAACTGTGTCTATCTTAAAATTATGCCTCTATTAATGCAAAACTTTTCTCATAAAGTGGTTTAGAAAGATATTTATTATTTACCTATGAATGTATCTGTTAAACATTATAAATGTCTGATTTTAAAATGATATCTATATGTCAATTTGTTCCATCTTGATAAAAGTTTTTATGATTAAATAATTATGCTTCCTATTTCCCAACCAATGTCTGTCAATAAATAAATAACTCTTTTGATCTAAATGATTAGTACTTGGAGCACCCTTTTTGTCCAGGTGAAATAATTTTATTTTGCTTTATATATTTTGAAAATATGTTATGCGTATACGGTTTAGTTTTGGGGTAGACACTAAGTCAAGTGTGAAACTTTATTTAATTATATTATTTCATTTTAAAAGAATGAAAGGGAGGGGGTTTAGAAAGTTTCTTCTTGCTAAACAGTAAGAGAAAGTATAAAATGTTAAATTTAAAATATTGGTGGGATTTTGTTTTGAAGGGAGAGACATGTCGCCCAAAGAAATGATATTTGTAATAGTATTTAGACTTATTTTGTGTTGATTCAATCTTGGTCAATCCATATAATATCAGTGTAATCTTTCATGGCTCAATACAATTTAAATATCTAATTTTAAAATCTATTTTTCCAGTATTTGTATTTTGCCTCACCAGCACTTTGCTCAATTGCCTGTTTTGTCTTTTGATTGCTAAATTAGCATTATAACACATGATACATTCACAGGCTAAAAATGTAGGTCAGGATATGAAAAACAAAATTAGAAAGACCCAGTGTAAGCTGAGTTTAGCAAGCCTTGGTGATTCCTGATCTTTCACCTGTAATATTTTGAGGTTTGCTAATTGCGCAGACCATTCATCTTTACTTCTTGGCGTCACTAGAATGGGGCAGGGGAATTGAGTTTATGCTGGTTATATCATGTCAAATCCTAAGTCTGATTAATTTCTTTGTTTCTGAGCACATTATTGCAGGTTGATGATGGTCTGATCATATTAGTTTATGTTTTACTATCAGTGATGTATTTAGTTGCAAATATCATGATCCGCTTACATTTAAGCATGTCACTCTCTTCGAAGCCAATTCCTAAAAATACGATCAAATTACTTTTCTCTTAGAATAAATTTTACTTATATTAAAGTTACTCAAAATAGAGCTGTTTAAATATTTGTTTCTTATATCACATACTTGAGTGGGTGTCTACCATAGAACTCTAATCATGTTATCCATTTAAATTGGCATATAAACTATATCGTTCCCTACATGAGACATAATAAGTGATAGGATTAAAATTGATGTTAACAAACAATGAAATAAATCAGTGATACATTAAAGAATTATAGAGATGTTTTTATTAAATATATATGTAAATTTGATCTATCTGTAGTTCGTTTCCATTAATTTTATTCTAAAAATTAGCATTTCTATTTAATTATTGTGCTGATATCTGATGACTCAAGGTCACACATGCACCATTCCTATTTTGAAATTCATGAATAGGTGTAATTAGAATAAAGGTTAGAGTTAAACATTAGAATTTAGTCGAGACTCATGCTTCATCATTGATGCTGCCAGCTGGAGTTTAGAGAAGATTAACTGCTTGCCTCGAAAATGTTGTTAATTAGTTGGTAGATTTAGATAGTGGGTAAACAGGTTAGAATCTATAAATATTCTTGATCTTTGATCTCGCTTATGGTTGGATTCAAGGTACTTTTACCCAGGCTGGTGAAACATGTTGAGTTAACATACAATTTCAACCAGTACACTACAAACACAAGCGCATACATATATCCAGACACAGATGAGCACTTTATAATATACAATGAAGACATTTCAATTAACATAAAATAATTTTAAAAAATGATTAAATTTTACATATGTATTATACTTGACTGCATTATTGCTGATTAATTTCTATAAAAAAATTCGTTTTTCCATCAGGTCACTCTTAACTAATTATAGTTTTTTTTAAAAAAACAACACACAGTATAGTCAATTTTAAGACAGGCCACTATTGGATTTTTAATTAATTATCAATGCTTTTAAACCAATTTAAAAGATTTGCTTTTTCAATTTTAATTCAAACAAAATTATGCTTGCATTTAAATTATATATTCTTTTAATGAATATGAAAATTATTTCTTTTCAAAATATATATAGCAAATCATCTCACTTTTAGACATTTGACTCAAGCAAATTTTACTTTAAGTTATCAAGGTAAAATGTCTTTTATAAGGAATATTAAAAAAATACAATTCACTGTATATACATTTATCTGTGCTTTTTTGCATATAGACACAGCAGCATATGTATAACTACTTCTTTATTCAACTGGTGTTCCTATTGGGCAAGCTGGTTTTTTGTCAATCCAGGCAAATGTCATCATCAGGTAAAAGTAGGTAATTCAGGTATGGTTTAGCTTTCTCCCTTTAGCAGTTCATTCCCTAGATTTGGATTTGGTAAGCTTCAGGTCAGCAAGCTATTTTGTCTTCATTTGTTCAGGCTATTGATTCAGAAGTGACCCAGCTTCAAGTAAATCAAAACTACTGTGAAGGAAAATAGTAGCAGCTCCTGGAACTACTGTCCTGTCTTCAGCTACATCAGTTTATGGTAGCTATTCTGCCAGCCATCTCTACAGCTACCTTTACTGTGGCCATTCTCTGCTATAGAAACCAACTCTTCACAAAATATTTTAGCCAACTTTACAGCTAGCTCTTCTGCTAATCACTTTTCAAAAACATTAAAGCAAAACTTTGCAGTTGGCCTAGTTGGCCACTGCTTAAAACATTAAAACCAGACTCTTCTGGCTAACTTTTACAAAACTGCCAACAAAAACTAACTGATATTTTTTATCAGTCTTTTTATAATTTTGGTTAGGTCAGGTGATAAAAACATAGCATATTTTCAATCTGTCTAATCCTTTTGAAATCAAGCTTAAAATTTTTATCAAAGTGTGATTGGAAAAAGTTGATTTCAATTAACTTTAATTTTTTGGAATCTACACACATGTTTTTACTCAGATAATAGAAATTTACAAATTAATTAAAGATTTAAAAAATAGGCATTTTTATAATTATCAAAAAACATGCTTATTTTTAATTTTTCAAAATCAGAATAAAAATATTAATTTTTATTTATCAGACCTTTTTTAAATATCCAATTTTATATATTAATTTCATAATGAAAGTTTATTTTAAACCCAGAGTTATTTAACCCTTTACATATTATTATTTTATTTTAGGAAATATAGAAAAATATCTACAAAAATTTATGTCTGTATTTATTTCTATTTTTCCTTTACTTTATATATATATATATGCACACTATTGTGCCAAGGCCAAATAAAAAATCTTTCGTAAAAGAGTTTGAAATAAAAGTTGGAAAATAATTGATTAAAAGTGGGAAGGGGGTTTTCTTGAGAAAGTTAAATTAAAAGTTTTATAAAAGGAAGTAAAGTTTTTCTTAATTAGTATTCATAAAAATAAATAATTTAAAGTTTAAAAAAATATAAATCTCTTTTCATTCGAGCTTATTATAATAAATTATATATGTGCATGCAAGTGTAAATAAATGTATGCGTGTTAGAATAATATTAACAAATATAAATGAAAATTAAAAAGAAATTATTTTTAAAAAACAACACATTTATGAAGGCTACTACTGATTAAACAATCTTCAAAAACATGTCAAAGGATTAGTTACTAAAGGAATTTCGACAACACATATTGCTGGAGGATATTAAAACAAAAACACTTCACATATATAAATAGCCAGATTTTTATTGGGCAGTTTCAGTTTCAGCCTAGTTTTCAGTGTCAGTCTTGTTTCAATTCAGATAACAGTGCAGTTTATATTATGTATCCAGAAACAGAAATGCAGTGCTGAGCAGCTTTTGGGAATATACACTCTTACTTCAGCCCTTTAATCCAACAAGTTCATCAAAACCTGCCTGTGAAATAATGTCTGCATAACAACTCAGAAATCCTCCATCAATGTTCAACTGTCTCCAAGAATAAAACCAATGGATTAGCATCAAATCTCCTCAAGAAACATCAAATCTAACCGGTTAGATATACTGTCAGAAGCAGCCAACAACAAGCAATATCCACATTCCAAAAATCCTAGGTAAAACATTTTATTATTCTCATTTATACATAGTAGCCACCGCTGTAATTCGTAAATCCTACAGAGACAAGTAATTTGAACTCTTAAGCATGCATAAAATGAACTATTGATGTTCGTGTTTGCGAAAGTTAGATACTTTATCAATGTCAAATATTATTTTGCTTTCTCATAAGACATATTATATTGTGTTAAATTAAAATGTGTGTGTGTTATATTAGATTTAGAAAATATTTAAACTTAGTTAATGTTAATTAAAATAAATGATCTTTAAACTTATACTTTATTTGTCGGTCAATTCTTTTTATCAATTTCTTTTTATCCATCTTTTTTGACCAATTCTTTTTTCTATATTTTATTATTGATTAAAATTAGACTGGGCTAGTTTTGGGATCGTTTCGAGCACTGTATTATGAGCCTACTGACCAAATATGTTAGTCTGAGATTAGCTGGCGCTCCGGAATTTACTCCAAAACAAATAGTGTTTGGATAGTAGGGGTTTGAATCTAGCAGCTGAGGTGGGCCATTGTTGATAGTTAAAGCTATCAATAATATCTCCCATTTTGCTCGAATGTGCCGATTCGTTCACGTAACATTTATAATTAAATAAGGTTATAAATGTATTATGAAAAAGTTTGAAACCAGCCAAAACATTTATACGTGTAAGTAAGCTCATTCTGTGGAGCGATCCGGTACACTATATTATAGTGTGCTATGTAACCCAACTGGTTACAATATATATATATATACAACTGAATGAACTTAAACAATAATCTTCTGAGAAGATAGTCTATATTTTTAAAACAATCATGTGCATGTAAATATTTCTATGCACACACTAATAACAGTTCATATCTCTGTATCTATTTTGCAGAGTCATACACACATAACTATATTTGTAGTTTTATATGTCAATTCTACATAATTTGAATTAAATAGCATATATTTAATAGCATTCAGTCCATAACTAAAATATATGAATATTCTAGAGTGAATACAATGAGGGATATAATTCATGTATTGTGTGGTAACAATTACACCAGTAAATATCTTTATTTACAATAAATCAATGTATAAAGATATCAGCACACACTTCAAACATTTAAAATATTTCATTTGTAAATACTGTATATAAAATTATTAAAGCATGTAAAAAGTTCACAATTCAGAAACATAAAAAACAAAAATCTAACCCATGCATCAAAACACTTTATTTATTGTTTCCATTAAATGTAAACAAAGTATAAAAAAAGAGGAAACAATTTTTTTTAAATTTATTTTTTAATATATCTTAAAAACAAAATAAAAATATAAGCATCTACATTCAGTTATAAGACTTTCTGAATTGGTAGAAATTACAGGTGATTATCTGACAAAAAAATCTTACTTTTTTTGAAAAGTACTCTGCTACAAAAAAAAAAAAATTCACCAAGAATGCACTGAAATCTTACTTTATAAGCATAGCAGTAACCATGATGCCCTTTAAGTATGTGTATGTAAGATATCAAGTCTTCTCCAATAGCCTTTTCCAAAGAGTAACAATGAAGATTTATGCTGCCAACTGCCAGGTGGTGAAACTTTTAGCAGTTTCTATTTCTTAATCTTAAATACTTAAAAATGATATATTCAACAAAAATACTACTTTTACACAAAATATTTACTTACATAAAATATGGTATCATTGTTTATTCTGTAGTAATATATCCAATGACGATAACTATCTCGGAAGTCTCGTGTTGAGATACTTTTCACAGCTGAAAAAGTGTAAAAGATTATGAATCAGTAAGAAAATAATATTTAAAACTATCCATTAATAAAAAAATCCTGTTTAATCAATTTTTTATTTAGCTTCAGTAAAATAAAAAAAAAAACAAAACAAACAAAGATGAATGAAAATACACACTGAAAATATTTGAATATTAATTTTTATTATCATAATTTTTATGAAAACTTGTTATTCATATTTACTCATATAAAATGCTTGCCTGATTTTATGAAAAATATCATTAGTTCTTTAGCACAAACTTTTACAATATACTCAAGTTTATTATAATACACTGTATAATATCAAGTCCAATATTATATAAAAAAAAGCATTGAAATCTCTCCAAACAAATATTTTTACCAGTATGGTAAAAACTATTCTATTCTTCCAGTACAAATTTCTTAAATAAAGCAAGATTTAAGAAAGGAGAGGAAAAATTAAAAAAATATTAATTAGAAAGTAAAATAACTATCTTAAAATTTAAAACAAAAAAGGTAGACAAATATGCAAACATTATATTATTAAAAAAACACAACTTATAGTAAAAATAGTGACATTAACCTTATTATTAATAAATAGAAGTATTAACTTTTATTGTTAAATTAAATTCAACTTCTTTAACTAAAGAGTAACCTTTTCCAAAGATATAATAATTTGTTATACTATGAATTATTGATTTGTATTCTTTTTCTAATAGATTATATCACTTTATATAAATTTATGCTCAAAGGTCAGCCACCAAGATTAAGAAGTCATTCAAAAACTAACTGATAAAAATAATTAAGATATGGACTAAAACTTGTAATGTCAACAAATAGAGTTTATTATGATAATGAATTCAATATGGATATGTTTAGGGTTGTGAATAAAGAAATCTAAGAGGAGATTGTTGATTAAATCCAAAAAGAATGTGTTTACGTTAATTTTTTTTCCAAGTTAATGAAAAATAGACGAGGAAGCAGCCCAAATAATTTTCAAAATGGAAATTTCATTTTGTCTAAACAAGTGATGATCACTGGATGGATACATTTGAAAATTAAAATGTAAAGTTTAAACTATTAGAAAAGAATTTTGCCTATAGAAATTAAAAAAATTTTGACAAATGGTTATTAATATTTCAGACAAAGCTTAGAAATATATTCATGGGCATTAAAGAAGGAATAATTTTGCAATAAAATTGGTAATGGGCTATAATCATATTATAGAAATTGCTGGGAGTAAAGTAATTAACAATAGGATAGAGTTATGATGAACAATAAAAAAAACATTATAATAAAAAAATCTGATTTTATATCTAAAGATGAATATTCTAAATGAAACAAAGGATACAGAACAGATGTTATAAGATATTTTTTTTTAAAATAACCATAAGAATAAGAAAAAATTGATAAAAACTAAACAAAATTTAATTGAAAGAAAATTGTAAAAAGTCATAGATTTCCCTCTCTTTATGCAGGAGTAAAATTTTTCTTTATGAAAGTGAATAGAAGAATTCAACACATGAAAACGAAATTCCAAATAGTCTGCTTAGGTAAAATATGCAATTTTAGGGCAAAATTGTAAAAAACTAAGAGAAATAATTAAATTTACGTGAAAATGAATTAATAAAGAAATTACTATTTTTATTTATAAAAGTCATTAAAATAACATTCTCAATTAGGGGAATAATGCAATTGTGTTGTTATTTTACAAAAAAATGGGGAAGGGGATGTTAGCTTGTTATCCATTCTCCATAATATTCTTACTAATACTTTATGTAGGTAAGATAGGTTTTATTACATTTCCCAGTAACTGAAAACTTATCCATCAAACTGGCACTAAAATAAGATAGTTTTATAAAATTTAAAAAGTAATTAACATTTTTTCTTCTGAGTATTCTTTTTAAATTATAAGAAGGTATTTCTTATTTAAATTCTTCAGTATTTGGCTTCTTTCTATTCACAAAGATTCAATACATTTTTATAAATAACATTGACGTTGTTTAATTCAAACTTTTCAATCATGTTGTCTTTTAAAAATTTCTATACTCTCTTTTAATAATCTTTAATCAGACTGATAATTTTTTTCCAGAATTCATTTTTTAAAATTGATATCAACAATTTGTATTATCAATTACAAAAATATGTTTTCTCTTTTTGAGGTTAATTTTATAATAGATCTGCTTGATATATAAAAGTGGTCGGAGTCATTTCTTAAATTCTGACATTTTTTTAAAAAAAAAATTTCTTCACTCTTGGAATATAGAAATACTTTTTTTCAAAATACAAAGTCAATAATTTTGAAAATATGGAAGAATAAAGAAGTAAATCCAAATTTAAAAAAAATTAGCAAATTTAATAAATAAACTAACATAAAAGTGAGTTTGCTATTTATATGATAAATACAAAATTAAAATTAATCAATTAAATTCTTTAGCATAATGTTATGTTTATAATCAATAATTTTAAATATCTGGAAACATTAATTACTGCATTCCAATGACAGATTTATAATTAGAGCAACAATCCAAAGAAATACATATAACAGATCAATATCAAGTAACAAGTAAATAGATTGGCTAATTAGTTTGACTCTATTGCAAAAATTCCATATGACTGCTTGTGACTGAGTCATAATAAAAGCAAATAGATATACTAAATATTATGCCATGAAACATTTTTAATGATAGAAGATTACATGCAAATTCAAATTGACAAAAAAAAATATATTCAAAAAATGGAAAACTATAATAAAGTATAACTATAACAATCAGTTAAATGAATGGTAAATAATATTATGCTGCCCAAACATTTAAACAATCTTCTGGTTAATTAACATACACATATAAAATTACACACATATTATTGAAACTTTTTTTTTTATATTTAAAAGCATTACATATGTATAAACAAAAGAAAATCAACGTTTTGAAATATAGTAATTAATTTGAAATGTAGTGCAAAAAATAAATAAAACAAAGCAACCTACCATTTACACGCTGTAGTTGAACTTGGATAATCAAAAACCCTTCTTTATCAAGATAGATAATTACGTGATCTCTATAAAAAATTGCATATATTAATGTGAATATACATACAAAATTGAAATGACAATTTAAAATATCTAGCTAAAAAATAACAAAGAAGTAGAATGATGTAAGGTAGATTAATTACTGCTGTCAAATCTAGATAAGAAGTCAAGCTAATAAACAATTATGCACAATTCATTAAAAATATTCCACAGCTAGTAAATTAATGCCAAATGTTACATCAAATATATATATATTCTAACTATTAAAAAAAATTCAAAAGAAGAAGATGACTTTCTAACTAAATGAAAATTCAAAAATATTATTATTGGTTTTTGAAAGATGATGAACATTTCTTAAATATATAAATTAACGACAGATGCCTTTCTTAAGTATCAATTAAATATGCAATGCATCAATTATATATATTCCAATATAATAGGTATAGATTAAATAATTTCCAAGTATAGATTTAATACAATAATTTCTCAAGTAAGGTATAGACTCATATATTTCATACGTATAAATTAAATAGAATCTCCTTCGTGCGACCGCGTTACAAACCAATTGTAACCAAATAAAAATCAATTCAAACAAACGGAAAAGTTATTCTTTATTTTGCCAACTTTATCAAAACTTATTGAATTAATATAAAACGTATTTTGCAATCTCTCGATCGGTCATTTGCATTGTATTTTAAATATAACTAAAACGATTAGGAGAGCTTACAAATATCATATATATTATTGGAAAATTTAAGCTAATTATAAAATTACTCTAACCATTTAAATGATCGCGCATCCACGTTATGGATTAATTATACTATATTCCAACTATATGGCATTTACACATTTGCAGATGAATTGCATGCCAATTACAACATTTTAAGAATGGATCGATGGATACTTCATCATTCCCAGCTGACACTATTTCGGAGGCCTACTGAGATGATGATGATGATACAGAACATCTATAAGCTTAATTGCCAGGGCGCCAAATTGCAATTCTAATACAATATACAGGTTAAATCTCAATTCAACACTCTTAGTAATAATATTTCAAGAATGGGTTAAATACACAATCGATTTAGAGAACACTGAGAACGCATTAAAATTGACATATTAATATCTTTAAGAATTTCAGGTTATTCTCAGCGCATTCCCCATTCACTTTGATTAAAGCTACAATTAAATTTTATTCTAATTATAAAGTTCTATATTCATCTCCACTTTCCTGATCCACTCCTCCATCAATTTCACATCTATATGTCTATTACACTATTATTTATTTAACTATTAAAATTTACCCTTTTATTTTCTTTTATTAGCTCATTTCCTCTCATTATCAACTCTTCTCAGGGTTTTTCGAATAATTAGTTGTGGAAATCGAATAAGCTGCGATAGGTTATTGGTGATAAACACTCCTCTCATGATCGCCTCAAAGATAATCTCGGTTGTCTTTAATGCAGTTTAAAATCAATTTACATTAAAGCTCGGAATATTTTAAGCTTATTAAATCATTACAAACACATCATAAAACATAGTCGCAATTATAACAAAATTATATAAAAGTAAAATGCGCCTAGAGAGGTTTGAATACAACGGATGAAGAAAGAATTTTATGCCCACCCTTTGCACTCGCTATCACTCAATACTATCTCTATTGCGATTTATACTTCAGCAATATTAAATTATTTGGGGAATTTTACGCATTTAAAATTAACCTTTTAAATAGCCTTACTAAATATCAGTTATGTATTTGATAATTCGAATATTCATAATAATATATTGATGTATGATTGGATTGGGAATATCTAGATAATAATAACCCACAAAAACATGGAGACACACGCAAATTTTATTTAAAACAAATAAATTTTATTTGACAAGCTATAATTCAATACAAAAACATATACAGTACATTATATCTACACTTTCTTTTTAACTTAAATATAGTAAATACCAATTTCTTCCCGTTTTCAATGCTTTCTCTTTTTATTACAGATATATTGTAGAAAATACACAATCGATTTTTCTCCTAATTAAATTTCATAATTTTATTTAATAAATCTAAAGTTGATATTCCCTTACAAATTTCTTGATCTTGTCCGATCATCCTGATTAAATATTCTTTGACCCTAATCTTTACAACAGAGATATCTTAATAATAGTGAGACTAAGTTATTGCAAATAAATTGGCATTAAGATCAAACATCATCATAGTGCACTCTCTATATGTTCATGTTCTTATAATATAACAATATTTTAACAATATTACCTTTCCAGCTAAGTTTTCAGTTGGTCATGTAAATATTTATTAAATACATTTATATATGCATTGCTTATGCCAAATCATTCGTAAGTTTTAGTTAACCCTTAACAGTTATTAACTTAATTATTTTTGGCTCGTATGCTAAATCAAGTCTACAAAACAATATTCAAATACACCAATTGCACAGACGTTATCTGCATTCATTCAGACATTAAATTGAGTTTGTGACCTGGTATCCAATACTTATAATAATGCTTATCATGGCTATCCTCTCATACACATGTAAGGAATATCAAACATTAATATGAGGCAGGCAGTGACCCGAATAAGAGAGAACCTTTTCACTAAGGTTGAGATATAATAGGATTTTTATCGCTAGTCATATAAAAACATAGGTATACCAAATACTTCTGGCTATCAAAATAAAAAACCTTCTTACGGTATAGAACATACTCAAGTGGGGAAAACTCTTCCACTGGGTTCAAATACTTTATGAAAATAGCATATATCTTAGTGAGTTAAACTTCACTGAGTTTGTGGAGATCTTTGTCTATCCACACACATACAGGTCGAAACATCAAATTATACAAGTAAAACTTTCACAATCTTAATATTCTTGCAAAGTAGTGTACTGGAATATGAGCCCATAAATCTTCCAAGCATAAATCAGTTTGTTTCTGGCCTTAAATCTATGATAACAATAATAATAAGCAATAAGAAATGCACACAAAATTCTCAAAACTATTTCCATGCACTTTTATAAAAATTAAATAAAAATGATGATGATGCAATTCAATAGACAAGCAATTCATCTATAAGTCTCAAGCATTTGATAATAACTTCTGATACCAACAATAATATCTCTAAGTGTTTTCTTTTTTCTTAATTAAAAAAAAAATTGTTTGTAAAGCATTTTAAATAAGGCATATCAGTTCTACCCCCAAAATGACTATAATAGCAAAAGCATCTAAATAAACATATATAAAATCACCTGAAATCAATTTCTACTCCCAAAATAATACAATGATAATTTTAAAGTAGATGATATACATAATACACTTCAAAGAAAGAAATTCTTTTTTTTATATATATTAAATGTCCTACACACACATTTTTTTATATCGACATTAAATGTCCTACACATATAAAGAGCAAATAATAATAATAAAAAAATATACTTATACGAGTCATTTAGTAGTCCTTTCAGGCTCCTGATTTCTACTTCTCCTTTTTTTTTCCTTGACCGGTTTATGAGAGCATATAAGTCCTTGTTGTAAAAAGTTCTTTTGATAGAGTTCGGTTCCTTTTCTCTCATATATACAGTTTCTATTTTGCTGAATGCATTCCTCATTTCCAACTCTAGGTAGATTACCTTTAAACTTTGTAATTTTCTGTAGGTTTCAGTTAAACAGCCTTCGTTTAACTTTTTCACAATATCAGTCTGTTTTTGATTGCCCTTTTTCAATTTTAATTTCATTTTGTAGATTTAAATTGACTAACATATGCATTAAAACTTTTGAGTTTTAAATTTTACTATTTGCATATATATAAATGATATTAAACTCAAATTTTAACTTCTGTGGTTTAAATTTTTATTACCATCTGCTGAATAGCTGACTTTTGGAGGTTACAGAGTGTGTGCCCACTTAAAATTTATTCACTATACATTGTTATATTTAGCCAAATTATTCTGAAGAGACAAGAGTATAATAAAAATGATTTTTAAATTTTATAACACAGTTTTCTTTGGATCAATGAATGAAAACTGCTACAGATAAGTTTTAAAAATACAAGCTAGTTTAAAATAAAAAGAAGCCTTTTCCTTTTTCCCCCCTCCTTTAACACAGCTTTTATAGAGATATCCACCTGTGTTTATTATCTTTATAATTAATTGATATGTTCCCCCCTTCTCAATTAAATTTAACCTTTTGCCCCCTCAGAAAATCAGGCACAAATTCTATTTCAACCAGACACGATTAATTTTACAATATAACAATCAATTGCCAATTAGTCGTTAATGGGTCAAATTAATGGTCCACTTAAATTCCTTGGCCAGACCTGTATCGTTTAAGAAATGATAATTAACTGAGTAATATAACACTTGAACTCATACCAGGAGTAATCTTACTTTTTACCTTTAATAGTGAAACAAAATATATTACAGCTGTTTCAAACTCAGACTTTTCATTAAATTTGGCTGCTACTATTAACTTATTAAAATGATTTTAATTTCTTATTTAAAATTGCTTTACAACATGTAAGAAATGACTATTGTAAATTGTACCATCAAGATCTACAATTAAATTATACACACACACATCGCAGGTATATACTTTTCTTTAAATTGAGATTTTTTAATACCTTAATCTTTATTTATTACAACTATGCTACCTATATTATTATTATTTTTTATTTACTTTCATGAATTATTTATTTATAACCTAGCATAAAATAATGACTATTCATCATCACTATCCTAATGTAGTTTTTAATAGTCACACATCTCCCTATCAACAAATGTGTAAATCTTGCTTTTTCTAATATTTTCTTAATATCAATTTAACCCATAACTTAAAATAAAATAATCCTCTGGTTATAAACACATTAACAATAAATTTTTAGATTGCTTACTAGTCAAACATATACAATCCCTTATAAATATGGGTTCAAACTTGGTCTTGGCTAAAATTTTCTTATTACACAGAAAAATATTACACTCATATGTCATAATTTAACTAATATGCCTGATTAATATTGCTCCCTCTGAAAATATTACACTGAGTGAAAGTTCCAAGATTTAACTGCTTAAGTATATATATAAAGAAAATTATGTTGCTACTACACAGTAATAAATAATATACATAATTAAAATTTTACCTTTGAATTTTGTTTTTAACTTCTCTTTTGCAAACATTTTTTATACAAATTATTTCTCTTCCATGACTAATAATTGGCATATCTCATCCAAAAAACTTTCTAAAAGATCTTTACTAATACTACAGAATCACTATAGCTTTAATTATTCTAATTTTTGATGTTATAAATTATTTCCAAGACTTTAAAAAATTTATTACAATATCGGAGGAGTTATGAAAATAAGTGATTTGACTAATACTGTTATAATTGATTAAAAACTGTATACACTAATATATAAAAAATAAAGTTGCATGGATGTGTGCATACAAAATTAATCAATATTAAAAGTCAAATTATTTTAGAAAAAATTAGTGTGCATAATTAGTAAAATTATGCAAATATAAAAATAATGTAAATATATGTTAATTTGCAAATATCTAATAAGAAAACTATTAATGCAAATTAAGTCAACACAAAACAATCTAGAACATGAGAACACAATACATTACATAATATGTGTGTGAGCAGTATAGTGCTTGTAAAATATCAGTGCATGAGCAGTGATATATGCTGAAAAGGCACAATACTATAAAATTAATGAAAAAAAGTTAACATAGTAAAAAAAAAAGTACAGTAATTACAATATGTAGTACTATAGTTCAGGACTATAAAGAACTGTGCTTGCACAATTAAAACTGAGTTAATTTATGGAATTCAACCAGCAAGCCGATAATAGAAATATTAACTTTTTACTAATATTATATATTCTGAGTAATAAACTCATTCTTATGTTTAAAACTTTCTTTTTCTAAAATAATATTATGAGTGTATAGTTGCCTTAGATCAATCTGGTCTTGCACATATCAAATGTGATTCAACTTTTTGTTTAATTAAATAATTATCATAATCAAGTCAATATTTCATTAACTAGAATTGAAAAAATTTCTATGTTGCATTTGATAATAGTATATTAAATATTAAGGCTTGTCTTGTACTATTTAAATTTAATATTTCTTTAAATTAATGTTTTAATTGTGATGTTACATATTCTGTGCTTCTTTCGGTTAAACATATTAAGTCTATTAAATTTTTTTCAGATGTACTATACTGTACTGGCAAGTTCTTAAGACTGTTGAAAACATTACATAAATGATATATTTGCTGAAATTTTCTGACTTTTTTTTACAAAAATCTTTAGTTATAACAAACCATTTTAAAGTAATGCTCTGTATATGTTAACCATTTGTCTTTAATAATAAACCAAATTAATGGGTTGTTTTAAATAAAAATATATAATAAATTTTATTTCCTGTAACAGTAATAAAAACAAGTAACTATATCATTTTCAACCACTATCAATCCACAGTAGAATGAAAATCTTTCTAAATGCAATCCAATTCATCTAATCCATCATTTCTCACTTTTTCACAATACACTATTAAACATCCCTATTTCATCCATTCTTCTTAAATGGGGTCTCTTTCTAAGGCTTTTACAATATCTTGGGATCCAATTTAAAATTTCCACTGTCAATATATTATTATATCTTCTAATAATATGTCCAACCCAATTCCATTTCAGTCTCTTAATCTTTCAATTATGTCAGTGAAAGCTGTTTGTTCTCTAATCCATGTATTTTGTTTTCTACCCTTGTTATTCCTAACATACCTATCTCAATATTTTGTTGAGTAATCAGAAGTCTCTGTATTGCTCTTCTATCAAGTGTTCAAATATTAGATTCATAAGTAAGAACTGAAAAAATACATGTTTAAAAATCTTACTTTTTAAACATATTTGCATACTTAATTTTAATATTAAATTATTTCTGCCAAAAGATTCATTCCAACTTTAATTCAATGACTAACCCCATCCATTATGTTTCCAAATGTACTAATAATTGTAATTGTTAACTTCTAATTCAAGATTATTAATTTTTATTTTCTTCTGAGAAAATCCATTGAACATTTCTTTAGTTCTTTTAGCATCTATCTTTATTCTTATTTACTTATGCTCATCTGAGAACTCTTGGAATATTTCCTAAAGCTTTGTAGCATTATTTGCAAAAAAACAGTCACATCATCTGCAAAATGTCCATTTACTTTTAATCCCATAGCTTGTTATTTTAATCCATAAAATACTTCTTATACTTTAGTCTTTTTAATTTCTATCTTTACTCCTATTTCCTTATGGCAATCTGTTAATTCTTGAAACATTTCATAAAATTCTAAAGCATTATTTGCAAAAATAATCACATCATCTGCAAAATCTAAAGGATTTATGTCTATTTATTTTTAATCCCTTAGCTTATTACTTTAATTCACTAAATACTTCTTGTAAAACTAGTGTAAAAAGTTTTGAAGATATGGAACCATCCTGTTGTACATCATTTTCATTGTCAAATCTTATTATTACCACTATGTAATTTAATTGTTGTTGTTATATTTTGATAAATATTCTTCAGATTATGTCATTATTCTAAGGCTATATGTGAATGCTTTAGTTACTATAGAAATGCATATTGAATAACATGCTTTTTCATAATCTACAATTCTAAAGTATACTGGCAATTCATATTCACTGGTATTTTCTATAACTTCTTTCAATACTTGGATGTTATTCCCATGATAAAACTACTTTTAAATCCAATTTCTTCTTTTGTCTGAGTAAAATCCAAAGGTCACTGAAGATGAATTATGATTATCTTGGTAAAGATTTTGTATAAAAGTGATAGATCTATAAATTCTAATATTTTCATCATCAGTTTTCCTAAATATCGATATTACTACTACATTCTTTCAATCATTTGATATATTCTTTATCATATTTAGACAATTGGTATATAAAGTGTCAACAATTTTCTTATTTCTTCATCTGCTTCTTTTAAGAAGACAATTATAATTTCAACATTTCTGGAGTTTTAACTTTTTTATAGGTCTAACTTCATTCAAAATTCTGTGCAATTCAGAAAATATAAAAATTGTAGGGGGTACTTTGTTTACTTATTCTTTATTAGTATATAATTTTTTATATCAAGCTATTATTTTACATTTATGAGATTTTTAGCTTTTCTTTATAATTCACAATTATATTTTCTTATGTCATTATTAATTCTTTTTCATACTATTTTACAAAACTCTAGATATTCAATTATTCTTACTGGATCATTTTTAAAAATATTAATATTACTTTTGTTCTTCATAAATTGTTTCAATAAAAAATTTTACTTATAAATTGCTCCTTTTTTTCTAACCACTATCTTTCTTGAAGTTCTTAAAGCAATTCACAGATTATTTTCTTATTGATTTCATTTAAGTATGAACCATGATTTATACTTTACTTGTACTTCCAATATTTGTGCCTTTAGAGTAAAGTAATGCCCACTTTTAAAATCAATTGTAGCTTCATCATTTCTTTTAATTTCACAAAATCCAATAATGTCCAATTTAATATTAGACAGTTCTTCCAATTCTTGTAATCTTCCTTTACTTGAAAGTGATCTGCAGTTGAAGAATCTAAAGAAAAGGTTGTTATTGAATGGTAGTCTGGTTCCACAACAAGATTCTCAACACCATCTGCCTATAACTGCCAAGCACTGCCTTAACTGTTGAGCTTATAGTCTCTTGGAAATAAGGAGCATAATTTAGCTTTGGCATTATGATTGTAAATATTTATTTTAAAAAATTTTCATTTACACACATATTTATTCTATCTTCAAGAAAACTTAACTGGCATTTAAATTATCAGGCAACTGAGAAGACCGTGACATTTCTTGATCTTAAACTCAGAAATGAAAAAAGGAAATAAACTCACAATGCTGGATGACATTTGTTGGGAAGTCCATGTTCACTTACCATATGAATAATCATATAGTAATAATAACTGCAACAACAGAAATGTAGAGATAGAAATTTGTCCTGTTTAGGTCCTTTTAATGCCTTAAAAGTTATCAAAATATCCCTTTTCAGTTATCAGCAAACCCCTTTTGCACCCAATTATATGTATAATATGACAAAATATCAATTGTTTTGTGCCAGTTATACTAGTATGGTATAAAAACTTTTTAATTACATTTTGACTAACTAATGTGATATAAGAACATGCTATCTGCTATTATATAATATTACCAGCACAAGACAACTGATATTCTGTTACACATATACATATATAATTAAAAATAATCAATTTGAAACAAAATTGAAATAGACAACTGACTATAAATAAAAATATTATTTAATACATCAAATCGAGCTTTCATTCCATAGTAGAACTTTTCAAGATTTTTTTTATACAATCACATGACCAATTACCCTACAGAAACTTCCCCAATGGGCATTATTTACATTATGTTATAAAAAATATAATTAATAAAATACATACATGAAATATAATTAGTAAAATACATATATGTACATAAAAATGATTAAACTTATTACAATTCTTTTTCCCCCTCATGATATATTACAACTATTTGGGTTACATGGCAAACAGCACCATAACTGTACACACACACACACACACACACACACACACACACACACACACACACACACACACACACACACCTATATATATATAAGTAGAAATAAACACAGTCATAAATTCTTGTAGATATTTTTTTTACATTCACTGGGAATAATAATAACTGTAAAGCATTAAATAATTCTGAATTTAAAACAGAATTTTATTATAAATTAAAACATTTAAAAAGGTCTAAATAAATTAATATTGTATTCTAATTTTGAATTTAAAAAACAAGCATATTTCTGATAATTGTAAAAATTTCTATTATCTCTTTTTGAAATCTTTTGATTAATGCTGATAACACTTTAGCAATTTTTGATTAAAATTGTTTTTAATAAAAATAAGGATTAGACAGAAAAAACTCTGTTTTCAATTAAGGCATTTTTATCACCTCAGATGACTCATAAAAAGTGTTGATAAAATTATCAGTTCAGTTAGGCTTTAATATTTTTGAAAAGTAGGCCAAATTGGCCAGCTGCAAAGTCTGGTTTTAATATTTTGATAAGCAATTGGCAGAGTAGCAGCTGGTCTCCAGAGTTATACAGATAGATATCATGGATAAGATGTAGCTAAAGTTAGAGTAGGAGATCCAGCAGCAGCCTATTGATTCACTGGGAGAGTTTAGATGCAGAAGACCCAATTCTCTGTCTCTACACCCTTAAATGTGGACAAGACAGCTGGCTGACCTGAAGTATATGTAGAACCAAATCGATATAAACCTGATTATATTTTTCTGATTATAAAAATCTTGGACTATACTTTCCTGATAAAGCAAAAACCAAGCTTGCCAAGAGAATCATTAGTTGATGAAGAATAGTTATACATTTGCTACTTTTATCTATACATGCAAGGAGCCACAGACATATGCATCACATTGCATATATAACATGACTTGTTTTAAATAATTCATTAAAAAAATGACATTCTAAAAAGTGAGATGTGTAATGTAGAACAATGTTGTCTTGAATTGTTTAAACTCTATATTTTTTAAAAAAGAGTAATGCAAATAAATAGATCTGCTTGGATTAAGGGAGTTTAAGAGTCAGAATTGACATTTAAATAATATTTTGGAATCTTTAGGAGAGGCAACCTGTGATTGTGAGACATATATAGAATAATATGATTTAAAAATAATTATTTGTTGAAGGAATATTATTAGAGATGATTATTTAAAATGGAAAACTTTTATTATGGACCATCAAAGAATTAAATAATATGATTCACATTTTTTTAATAATTTCAATATTGGATTAATTATGGAAAGTATATTTTGAATATCTTTTATTATTGTAACAAATTAAAATATATGATATGAACATCAATGTGCACATATATTTCTATATGCACAACATATATGTTAAATCAAGAATTAATTACATATTAGAAAATTAATAATTTTATTTTGATAAATTCAAATATGATAGATGGATTTCATTTATATATTAAATCAATTGTACCACACATACATGCACAATTATATATATATATGTTTAAGTAAACCTAGCATAAATATTTGTATTATAAAAATATATAATGTAAAAATTTTAATCATTTATTGTATTTATATGATGATTGAAATATAAATCAATTGTACTGCATATGTCTGTGCATATATCAATGAGTGTCCAATAGATATGTAAAATTTAATCATTTTTTTTGGTTATTATTGAATATCAATTGAAATATATTCATTGTTTATTAAAAAATGCATGGCTGTGCACATATATGTGTTATATGTAATCCACCATATAATAACTTAAATTTTGTATATTAATAATGCAAATCAAAATGTAACAACTTAAGTTTTATATATTAATCAAAATCAGAAGGCTTCTAAGTGTAGAGCCATATTCTAGAAACCTTAACTTCATTTTTTTATGGTTGTTAATAAACTTATATTCAATTGTTAAAAATTATATTACATCATCTTTTGATTACCATAACAGTACTTGAGATTGTATTCTTCTGAGCTAGATTCATGCATAATGGTCTGATTATATGAATGGGGATGTATGTTAATGCTTAAGGGGCATACAGTATGATTGATATATTCTGGAATAGTGCTAAGATTATATTCTTAAGCCCATGAACTATATTTTAATTTAGACTTTATTAGAATTTAATTTTATAATTGGCCAGTACCCTAATGGTATTAAGTTACCAGAGCACTAATGATGATCAGCATGTTTTAATGTCCTAGCATTATTGCTTTTATAGTTGTGTATTCTAAAAAATGAGCACTTAAGTTGGTGCATCCAAATTAATGGTTTAAATAATCTGCCACAACTGGCAAGAGCTAAATAGTTGGTGTGGTCTACAGTGGATCCATTTCAAATCCAGTCACCATATTGACTATTGATTTATTGTATTGATGTATTTTGATTGATCATTCATGATGGTGAATGCTATTACTTTTGAATGAGTAATTTTACTTTTTATAATGCTGGTGAATTTATAATTATGCTTTTAAGTGATCTCTTCTGATATAACTGGGCTGGTCTCTCAGAGATCTTATGATCTCATTGATATATAACATTACTTATATATTTTGTGATATTAAACATTACTTTAATATCATACTTTAATATTTATTACTTTGGGATATTAACATTGCTTAATATCTTTAAATCTTAATTAATATCCTTATTTTAATATTCTTATATACTTTTTGTAAATGGTAAATTTTATTTTGATTTGACATCACTCCAGGTATGACCTCCCAGATCTATCTGTCTGTCTGTCTGTCTGTCTGTCCGTCCGTCCGTCCATCCATCCATCCATCCATCCATCCATCCATCCATCCATCCATCCATCCATCCATCCATCCATCCATCCATCCATCCATCCATCCATCCATCCATCCATCCATCCATCCATCCATCCATCCATCCATCCATCTATCTATCTATCTATCTATCTATCTATCTATCTATCTATCTATCTATCTATCTATCTATCTATCTATCTATCTATCTATCTATCTATCTATCTATCTATCTATCTATCTATCTATCTATCTAAAAAATAAACAATAATAACAATACTTTCCTTTTATTTTTAAAATTATAGCTCTAAAGTTTTCAATAATCTAACAATGTCCATTTTCTCCTAATTGTGCTGGACCTTTAAACATGTTTATACATTTATTTACATTTTTTTCAATATACGAAGTTCTATAACATTTCCTTGTAATTTTTAACATATTTTATTACCTGAATATTTTTTTCACAATTCATTTTAGGTCTGATATTCAACATATATATATATATATATATATATATATATATATATATATATATATGGTCCTGATCTTATATCATTTCTGTTAATTACCCTATTATGCTCCTTATCTCTTTCCATGGCAGTCTTTCCTGTCTGACTTATGATCACAACTAATTTTATAAACCAAACCTACCCTATTTTTAATATTACCCATCCTTTTTGAGTTACACATCCATTTCCCTTAAGATTTATTATTTTTCCATCTTATCTTAATATCATCAGGTAACTTTTCTTTTATCAATGACTTACATAATTGCTTTGAATATGAAACTGAAATCTACTTCCTATTTTTATATCTATACCATACATTATCTTTTGTATTATTATTATTATTTCTGAAAATCTTTTATCCCACATTAACATAATCATTCTCAGCTTCCAATTTCTGTTCAAATGCACCTTTTATATTCAATGTTAACCTATCACTTCTTTATTTAAACTCTTTTAAAGCAGTTATTTTCTATGACCATGGCTGACATGAATTTGGATCAATTATACCTTTTTTTATTCTTAATATAATGTTTAATAAATATTTCACCATTAATTCCTTTTCATAAAAATGTCTAAATACTTTAATTCATTCTCTTCTTTTTCCATTGTAAACTTAATACTGTATTTATTATTGTTCAATTCTTTAAATGTATTAACAATAATTCTATTATTACCTATTACAATTATTTCATCAACATATCTATGGCATTCTAGAATTTCCTTATTTTTTATATATTACCAATAATATTTTCCTCTATATAGTCAATCATAATCAATGATAAAATCCCACTAATAGAGCAACTCATAACCCATCCCTTTCTTATATTTCAAAATTCTTCATTATATTTAAAATATAAAGCATCATTTATCAATAATAATACATATCTGATAACATATAATCATTCTTCTGAAATTATATTACTCATTTTAATTTTATCAATAAATATTTTTATACTATCTTCCCTAGGTTGTTGTAAACTTTAGAGTTATAATTTTAAAAATAAAAAAATGGGATTATTATTATTGTTGTTTTTTTTCTTTGATTATTTGTAAATATATATATATATATTATGAAAAATAAGGACTGTAATAAGTTTAATCATTTTTATGTACATATATGTATTTTATTAATTATATTTAATGTAAGTATTTTAATAATTATATTTATTGTAATGTAAATAATGCCCATTGGGAGGAGTTTCTGTAGAGTAATTGGTCATGTGATTGTGGAAAAAAGAAACACTTTGAAAAGTTCCATTAAGTAATGAAAGCTGGATTGATGTATTAGATAATATTTTTATTTATAGTGAGTTGTCTATTTCAATTTTGTTTCAAATTGATTATTTTTAATTTTATATATAGAAGGCAACATTATGGACATATTTTAACATTGATATTTGATCATTTAAAGTTATATATATAATATAACATCAGTTGCTTTATGCTGGTGATACTACAGAATAATAGATGACATTCTTTTACTTTTCTATATGGTCTACTATAGCATCATGGAAAAGCTTTTAGAGCATATTAGCTCTAGATGACTATATATCACTACATATATATATATATATATATATATATATATGTAGTGATATATAGTATATGAATTGTGACTGATATATATATATATATATATATATATCAGTCACAATTCATTTAAAAGCTGCTATAATTTTACTAAGGATTATCAGATCTCATTTGGAATGTTAAATGTATCATAATTTTTATGAAGGTAAAATGAAGATTTACTACCACATTCTTTAAAGATGCTTAATGATTATGCCCAAAAATAAATGAAATCTTATCTTTCCATACTTTACTTCCAACTTATATATGTGAGTAAAGATAGTATACCAATTTATTTTCCATGGCAGTCTTCCTTGTTTGATCTTTTGATCTCTCTCTCTCTCTCTCTCTCTCTCTCTCTATATATATATATATATATATATATATATATATATATATATATATATATATATATATATATATATATATATATATTCTATCTCTCTCTATATAAATATATCATATTGCAAAGGTCACAATAATTATGCTATAGAAAATACTGCATGCAAATACATTTGCAAGACTGCAAATATCATAACCATAATCTTAGAATAATTTCCTGATTCATTTATTGCTCAATTTCAAACTCAACCATGAACATGACACTCTCTAAATTTTGCCTTAATAACCATTAGACAAACATTAAATGTAGAGAATAGATCATATGGGTGAACAAAAACAAGCCAGAAAAAGTAAATAAAATTAATTATAATTAATTATTATAAATTTTTTAATGAAAGTTTCAGTCAATAATGGGAAAATAAATAAATAAAATTATTTATATACACTATTACTATATCTACAACTATATGTTATTATTATCTATTTATCATACAAATAATTTTTATCTATTAGCAGGTAGGAGCAGTTCAAATAATATATATATTTATAAAGCTTTAAAACAACAAAAATGTTCTCTCAATAAATGTGGACCAGAACAAACATTATGACAAAAAAAAATGCATCTACTGCTAGATTTCTTTGTTTTTCTTTTTAAACTAAAAATTCAACCTAAACAACATTTATTTATAAATATTTCAAACATACACGTACACACAAACAATATATATATATATATTCAAAACTAATAGCTATGAATCAATAGAAAATTTATTTTGTTACCATAATAATTTAAAAAATTATAAATATATAAAAGTAACTAAGAAAAATAGTAAATTGAATACATTCAATTTCTTTTTTTAATGTGTTTGCACATATACTAAAATTTACTATTTTTATAAGTATTCTAAAAAACTGAAGGGGTCTTATTCCTTGTATAGTTGATTAATTGATAATTTTCTTTCTATTGAGACAGTCATGTTTCAATTATGGTCAACCAATGTATGACTGAGTTTACCTTCTTTCTGAGAACATATTTCTCTTTACATAATCTTGATGCAAATGACTGCATTGGTACACTAAAGAAACTTGACTCCAGATAACTTAGCACATGCTATTAAAAAGCTTTATACTTTTATATATTATGAAATTCAATTCTAATATATATATATATATATATATAATGATTTATAGCTATATTGCTAATAGTATTTTCAGCTATTTCCTAATTTAAAGAGTAAATCAGCAAAACTAAAACTTTTAGTTCACATTGATAACTTATTAGTTAAAACGACTAAATTCAATTACTAAATATTTAATGAATCTGTTTTTAATCACATAATTGCCCCAAGATTATAAACTTTCTTATAAATATTTTTTTTAACAATCCTTTTATCTTTGATATGAGAGAAATATTAATATTTTTGTTATAAAACAAAATAAAAAAAAATTATAGCATTTTTTTTGTTTGCCTAAATATACTTTTGCTAAAAAAATAAATGAACAAATGATATCTTTAATTTTTATTTTTTTACGAGATTACTATTAGATTTTTTTTCTGTATGTAATAACTTTTACATTTATTTAATTAAATGAAATTTTATTATTTGCTCAATTTCAACTTATAAATTTTCTTGTCATATTATCAATTAATTTTTTTAATAATGTAACTCTATCAAATTTATATTTATTATAAAAGTCAACATTCCCTATGTGAGAGAAAAAAATAATTCGTTTATATATATCTTGAAGTGAATTTTTATGGGCAAAAGATATAATATAATTCATTTTTAAGTTTTGAGATACTTCAAGTGTAATTAAATATTTAAAAAACAATTTTTTTTGGAAAAATAACATTTTTCTACAATTGGAGATTGAGTAATAACAAAAAAATAAAGCAAAATTTAATTATTTGTTCTTTCTCATGCAATATTTATCTATACCTTTGCAACAGCCATGGGATATTTTTATACAGTTAAAGGTAAACGTTATTTTTTCCAAAATGTCAATAATCTTAAAACATTTATTACACATGAATGATTTCAATAATAAAAATCAATTATCTATAAAGAAAATGAAGTTATCAACAAATGCTGCATCTAAATGCCATATAGTCTTGCAGCAGTAAAATTTACTTGCCATGGGAAGAATAAATTTCTAATCTTGACTGTAGCCTGATTTGCTGTCCAGGAAACTAACATAAATAATGCCAACTGCTAGAATGAAATTCAATTATAGTAGATGTTAATAGTGTCCAATTAAATTTGGCCAAGTTCATGTTTCCAATATATAGTTGCTAAGTATTAATTTTTAATAATCTTATAAATGATCCAATCCTTTATTAATATGTAATATTAAAAAACTTTTACATTGCAAAATATTATGTAAAATTATTCAGAACAAAGATATCTCCAAATATAGTATCCAAATAATATGTAAAATTTCATAGCACTGATAATCTAGTAATTAAGCATCTAGAATGATTGCACTCTTTCCTGAGGCTTAAGTTATTATAAAAACCCTATAGATAATACCTACTGCAGGAATGATATTCAATCCATGATAGATATTAACAATGCCTAATTAATAAGTTAGAGGTAACAGGCAAAAATAGAATACTTTCATGTTGTATTGTAATTAGATGATGTTGCTGTGAGACTTTACATGTTATTTAGATATAACAATTAAAAATTTCTTTTATCTAAAAATGACTAATTAGTGACACTAATTTGAAAATGTGAGTTTGAGCCAAATTTAATTTGACATTATTAACATCAACCCTATAAAATGAATATCATTTTCACAATTGGCAATGTTTAAGTTAACCTCCAAATAAAAAATCAGCCTCAGCCAAGAGTGGAATCAATTTTTGTTTATATGGTATTTTGGCATTATTATTACAAAACTTTACACATTATTTAGATACAGAATTTAATGATTAAAATATCCATTCTTGTTGACAAGGCACCTTGACATTAATACTACAAATCTTTGCACATTATTTAAACATAAAATTTAAGAATATTTTCCCTTTGAACAGAATATAATATATGACTAGCTGTTGGGAGAGGTATTGTTACAGTTGGGAAATAAGAAAAGTTGTGATACATTGTTTTTCAACACTCATAACTATAATATCCAGTTATTAACTCATACATAAAAACTTGGGTACTAATCAAAAGCAGTCAATTTTTGATTAAAAGTAGCTTAGATTGTTTACTATTGTTTTTTTTTAGCTTGAACTTGTGTAATTGAAACATTGTGATTGTAAATTTAACTTTATTTAAAAACAGAATTCATACCTATAAAAATAATTTATCATATATCTACTATAATAAAAATGTTAAATTATAATATACACCTGGGTCTCATTTTATGTGGATTATTTTAATGTGATTTTGAAGTTATGCGATTCATGTTTCTTCTTTATATCCATCATAATTCACTGTATTTATTAGATATCAAGAAATTTAAATTATTAATAACTTATTTTGACTTGAAATACTTTTTTTTTCTTTGAAAAATATAATGTTATATTAGCAGCTTATGTTAATATGGCACGAAGTTGTATTTAGAATCTTAGATTCTATGTAAATCACCTACTTATACCAATGAGTAAATAATAATAATAGATTTATAGTTATATATAAAAATATCACAATAAATATTCAAAAATTTTAAACTTTTAAAATGTATTTTGTTAGATATTAACAGAAATAAATATTTTTTTAGATTTTTAAAATAAATAATAACGAAGATTTTATTGATTTTATAAACTGAAAATAATTTTTCGAATGATAATGTCTAATCTTTTTGTTTTGATTGCGATCTCATTTTTAATATAGAAACAGCACAATACTGGGAGTGTCACTAGTTGTACAACACATCACGAATCTGATTTCTTAGTAGTTCACAAATGAATGCATATTGTAAAATAGTGGTAATGATTAAAATATGTATGAAAAAATGTAAAATTAAATACTGTAGTTAATAAAAAAAATAAAAAAAGTTTGTCTTATATTAATTTTTTTCATATATTTGAAATTTTTTGTTAGTCATACTTTATTTCCTTATTTTTTTAAAGCAAATTTTAAAGTAATTTTTTCTTGTTGCTTTGCTTTTATGCTAATTTCTGAAAATTACTTGAACATATCCTCCATTTTTCAAGGTAAATTATGTTTATTTTTGTGCGATTTCTTTTGTGCGCATTTTCTGAGGAACATATCTACTGCATAAAACGAGACCCAGGTGTATATAAAACAATTATATTCTTACTTACTCTTGATTAACATCCTCAAAATAAAAGATTGCCATAGGATTAACATTTTTGTGAGTCGTTGAAAAAGTAATTCGAAATTTTTCTGATGTTTGGCTTCTTAATTGATTCAAATAAATATATTCACTTGATTGACCAGTAAATCCAGCACTATTTTCTGAAAAAGTATATAGATATATTGTAATAATAAATTTTAAAATAAATCTCTTAATGCAATAAAAATAAGAAAATGGAGAGAAAGATTAACCTTCTTCACAAGTACTTCCTGAGAAAGAAGAATGAGAGCAATCACATACAGAAGTTTCTTTTACCCAGCTGTAACGGCATAATCCTTCATTTTTACATGGATGTAAATCGCATTTGGTGCTGCAGCCCTCTTCTACATCTATAAACAAAAACATATGTTTTTTTCTTTAGTTTTAAAATTTATAAGAATGTTATTAATAATTATTATGAATTCTTACCAGAAAAATTCAATTTAGCCTCAAATTCAAATTGGTTATTTCCTTTCAATATCCCCTTCAAATCTAGTTTATTATATCCTACACGAAACATTTGCATACATCCATTGAATGATTTTATTGAAGAAGTGACATATGAACCAGATCCTCCACTACCGCCTATGTATAATACGCTGTATTGATCAGCAGGACCAGTAGGTGTCCTTCCAGGTCGAACAGTTTCTGCACAAAGAAAAATTATAAAATTGCAAAAATAAGTAGGTTTACAAAATAAACATGAAAAAAAAAAATTACATGTTGAATATTATGATTTTAAAACAGTTGAATTCTAACAAAAATTTTTATATTAATAATAATAATTTAATTTTACAGTTATGAATCCTTGATTGTGAAAAAAATCACATATGGAAGATTTTTTTATATCGTAATATATATATAAAGTTTAAAAAGCAACAATAAGTATTTAAATTTAAAATAGTTATAACAATTCCATATATTCATTATCCATGATCTATAAACTTAATATTTTTCTAAATTTAAATAGTTACATTGTCTAAATATATTTTGCTATTTTGTATAAAAATATTGAAAAATGTAGATCCAAAAAGATATTTTTGTTTTTTACTGTGTGTTTTAATAATAAAAGTTTGTTTTACTTGAAGCCCCTCAGACATATAAATGATTATTGAGAAAGTCACCCAAGTCAATGGATAATCTACATTGTACCGAGTCATCCAAAAAAACTATATTACTGCCTATTTTTCATTTAATAGATTTAAATAATTATTTGGAATAACTTTTTGGGTATCTTTGATGCACTTTGGCAGCACTTATTTATTTTAGCAGACTACTGTTTATACTTGCTACATGAGTATTTTATTATTATCAGAATAAGCTGAATTCATTTTTACTAAGCTTATTTTATCTTTATATAGTATTAGTTACTTTATTTTTAATATCTTTTCATATCTAAACTTTAATAAGCTTTATTTCATATTTTTTATATATAGAGCTCACAAAATAAGCTCTTAACAAGCTTTGCAGAATATCCCCAACCCCAGACCGGTTTCTGCTACTGGCATCATCAGTGAGGTGCTAGGATATTCAAGCATTAAATTAAAAATATCAGAACAAGCCCAGCATTTTATCTGAGGTATAATTATTAAGTAGAAAATCTAAAATTTTCAGACATCTATATGTCTTCCAATCCAGCTATATAACACAAATAGCCATATGGGACTGAACTAAGTTTAGACATACCATATTTTAATAGCTATGGCAATATAAAATCACCAAAATCTTAATAGTGAAAAATAAAATTACAAAAAAACAGGTCAGATGTCATATAACCTAATTTAATAAGCTGGTTTTACAAATGTTATATATAGAGCTTGCAAAATAAGATCTTAACAAGCTTATTAAATTAGGTCATGTGACATCTGACTTGATTTTTTTTGTAATTTTATTTTTTATTATTAAGGCTTTGGTGATTTTATATTGCTAAAGCTATTAATATGTGGTGTAACTGAACTTAGTTCAGTCCCACCTGGCTAGTTAAGTTAGATAGCTGGATTGGAAGACGTAAATGACTGAAAAATTCAGATTTTCTATTTAATAGTTATACATTAGATATAATGCTGGGTTTGTCCTGGTATTTTAAATCTAATGCTTGAATATCCTAGCCCCTCACTGATGATCCCAGTAGCAAAAACTGATCTGGGATTAGGGATATTCTGCAAAGCTTGTTAAGAGCTTATTTTGTGAGCTCTATAATGGCACATTGGAGCAACCAGAGTGCATAAATGAGAAAAACTGATAGTGTAATAGTTGCAAAAACCCCTGTTTCTATGGATTCTTGGAGGTTTAAGATGATATTCCTGTGTGAGGAAAGGCAGGGGTTGATGACACATCTCACTCCAAGCAGGAAGGGACATTTAAGTAGAAAGTGCTGGAGGGTTTTATTGTCAGTTTGACAGATCTGGTATATGAGAGGTCTTGGTGAAATTCCTATGGTTGACCAAAAATTGATTTGTGGGAAGGGAATGAAGATTGATTTTGAGAAGGAAATCAAGAAATTTTGCCTCAAGAGACCACCTTTTGAATTTGAAGATTAATTGAGCATTGGTAAGCTTAGGAATGTAGGAGACACAATGGAGACATCTGCAGTCTTATTGAAAACCTCCCAGTACTTCAGTTTGCCACTGATATACGGTATAACAAAGCCAGACTTTTGTAGGATGTTGGCAAGAGTGAGGCCCATGACCTGGGCCTGCCACTGGGAGGAGGAGTGGTGGTGGGTTCTGCAAAGAGCTCTGTATATAACATTTGTAAATACAAGCTTACTAAATTAGGTCATGTGGGATCTGACTTGATTTATTTGTAATCTCATATTTTATATCTCTTGACTTTAATTAAGTTTTAACATTTTTAAATAAACTTATTATCATGATTAATACATAACTTTTTTGATAATTATTATATCTTTTTGCTTTGAAACTCAATACATATTTATTCATTATACTTCTTTTCTTATATTCTTAATATTATTTATTTAACAATATCTTTTATATTTATCATTTGATTATGCAATTATATCTCTAAAACACAGAAATGGACTGGCATTTCTAGCAGAGAGGAGAATGTCATTGATAGCATAACAATCAACAATACCCATAGCCAGATCAGGTTATATGTAACATAACATAATTACATTTTCTGACCATGGCCCAGCTCAACTATTGGAACAAAAATCCTGCCATCCAAAGCATTTTATTTGTTTTGAGAATAAAACTCAGGCACTAGCCAACCATATGTTATATAGCTGATATGCTCAAACAGACACACCAACCAGTGCTTGAAATATCCCAAACTAGCTCTTACTTTTAATCAAGGAAATTCATAACATTAGCTTAACACATATAAACCTTTATATCTTTAAATAAATGGTGACACAGTGACAAGAGAGAGAAATAATAATTAAGCAAACAATAGAATTTAGTCATACACACACATTTGTAATATAACATAACATAATAAAATTTTATATCGAAAAAATATAAATGATTAGTTCAGACTAAATTTTATAATAGTCCTTCATTAAATGTTCATTCCATTAAAAATATAAAGTATCTATAGACAGTTATCATGGAAAATATATTTATTTAGATTTTCATGAGATTGAGATGACACTGTTCATTTGGTTTTAGTTTTTATTAGTACTACTTTCCAAATGGTTGGCTTTTTGGTCTCCATCAATGGTTTCAGGGCTTGTATTCCATTCTTCGGCTTGACAATAAGAAGAGAATAGTAATAGCATTTATTTTATGACTTAAGCATTGGTTCCAGCCATTAGTTCCAGGCTTGGTCAGTTGATTTTGGTGGAGGACTTAGGGCATGAAGCCAGTTGAACATTTCTAAGGTGGTCTAACAATGCATGTTGCTAGTCCTGTGGCTTCTGCAATGTTATTTTCCACAGTGATAACAACTGGTTCTATTGTCTTTAGATTCCTGAATTTCTGGAGCAGTGAATAATGTAATGAATCAAAACAGCATGAAGACTGGAATAATCATTAACAGAATGGAAACTGGAAAAATCATTAACAGAATAAAGAGTAGAATAATAACAATAGACAGTTGTGACTTTTTATACTTTTTTTCTCCCATTGTTCTTTTCCTTATCATAACTTTAGTTTTTATCATACTTTAAATGTATTTTTTAATTAAGTTTTATATTTTCTTTAATCTAATTGATTTTTATATTTCCCTTAATCTAATCCTTTTTTAAGATTAATTTACTATCTCATCATAGATGGTTTACATACTTTGTAATTAATTCTATTGTCAGTTTTATTATCAGCCAGAAATCTTTACTGGCATTCCAAAAAATTTACTTTCACTAATTAATCACTCTTTTTATTTTATTTTAGATTTTTCACTAACATTTATTTTTACACATTTATTCTTTTAAGCTATTTGTTTAATTCATAAAAAGAAGAGTGGTTTTTAAGATTTTATTTCTAATTCTTTTTTTTCAATCCATTCTCAATAAAAAGCTTTATTCTCTTTTAAAAGACAAATATAAGCAATCCTTTTATCTTATTACATTTTAAAATCTATTTCTTAACTAATAACTTCTTTAATTATTCTGTTCTTTCTTAATAATTTTTATCATCTATTTTTAAATTACGAAACATGCAGTGCAGATGAATAACTCCATGTGTGTGTGTATGTTTAAAATTAAAAATCAGATATATTAATCTTTAACTGAGGTTTAAAGTTTAGATCTGTGCTAGAGATAATTTCTAGTTTTATAATAATCATTATTGTATTGATCTGAGGTGGATGGTGTCAGAGTTGTAAGTGGACTAAGTTTGACAGTTGTAAAGAAAAATGTAACAATTTACTATAGATAAATACTCTTCATGTAATAGAGATATATATGGGAGATGGTAATCTGGGTCAACTGATGAGTGCTTGTTCAGCATGAAATGCATCTTAGGGACATTTGTTTTTATTGTATCTTTATTTATATGAATTCAAAAAGAATGGGGAAGTATAGAGGTTGTTTAATATATCTATAAATTTTATAACATATATCTCATTAGCATTACAATGTATTTATTTTAGATAAATCTTAATATATAACTTTGAGTTGTAAACAAAAATCTAATATGACTAATAAAATATTGCCATGTTGTTATAAAATGTAAAGTTTTACTGTCATAAATCAATTTATAAATAATTAAACAACTTTTTGTGGCAATATAAATCTTACACTGTAAAAGAGAAAATTCCATTGACTCAGTTTCATTTTCAGCATGTTAATGTGTGGATATAAATCTAATGTAACTCCTAAATATAAAAGATTTCATATGTTCTTTTAATTTTATTTTCCGAATTATATGAAATCTGTAACTTTAAATCCTGTATATAATCATTTTTGTATATATATATATATATATATATATATATATATATATATATATATATATATATATATATATATATATATATATATATTGTTTTGCTATAATCCAATAATAAACTATGTCTATCTAACCATTTTGCAATTCATATTATCATGTAACAATCTCTCATAGTAGTATAATTTGTTGATATTATGAATACTGTATCATCTGACAATCCATTGATATAAATAGTAAATAACAAGAGTTCTAAATATTCAGACTTCAGACGATTACTAAACATATTACTAAGTTTTACTATTTGGATTCTTTACTCTAGCTAAAAAGCTAACTATATACTCACAGTATCTCATAGTCCAGAAGAGAATAGTAATAGTAATAATAGTAACAAATTTTTATTTTAGCAATATTTCTCACATATTGAAATTAATTAATTAACCAGGCTGTGATCATTTATTAATACAGATCCAAATATAAATATATCTTCCTTTTGTAAATAAATAATAATAATTTATCTAATTTAAGATTAGAAAAAGTTTACAATATGTACTTAAAACACCAAAAATTACAATAAAGAATTGCCTAAAACAAATCTTTGATGAGATTATGTTAAATTTATGAAAGAATCATGTGTACCAACACATTTCATTGTTTTTATTGTGAATTTCTACATGTAATAAAGATACAGTTAAAACACTTTATATTATGAAATGATCTAATTCATTAAAGATTTGTACTGCATTGGAATTACAGTTATGAAGGATGAGCACATGGGGACAGTTTTTCTTAAAAAAAACCCTAGATGTTAAGATATTCTGGAGTAATATTATTCATATGATTTCCAGAACTAATTGATAACTTAATGCATGCAATAATAGTAATATATTGTTTTCATCACAAATATTATCGAAGAATATAATTTTTTGAAATACGAACCAGTAAATGAATTTTTTTTGAACTAATTAACTTTTCCATAATTTGCAAATACTTTTTTATTTATTCTTACATGTTTTTGGCAATATTATCTTAATTACAACATGTTCTATTATTTGGCTAAATTAAAAAAATGGCATAAAACACTTTAAACATCTATTTTCATGAGAACTTTTATTGATTGTGGCAGTTATATGAATTTGTCAGGTCATGACATCAGAGGGTTTCTTGTCAAATTATTTAAACATTTGTCGTGAAATATCAAATACACGGTTGCATAAAATTATATTGCAAAAAAATAATTAAATATCTGATAAACAATAACTTATTAAAATAATACCAACATATTTATCCTACCAACATTCATAATTACTGTCCATTGTAGTTTTCGAACTGACGCCAATTTGCGAATTTTATCGCTATATACAAGCGAAAACTACAATGGTCAATAATTATGAATGTTGGTAAAATAAATATGTTATTATTTTAATAAATTATTTTTTATCAGATATTTAATTATTTTTTATAATATAATTTTATGCTGCTGGGTATTTGATATTTCATGACAAATTTTTAAATAATTCGATAAGAAACACTTTGGTTTCGCGACCTGACAAATTCATATTTACCAAAAAAGGATGAAATCTGAATTATTAAAAAGATCGAATCTGTAAATTATTAAAACCAATTTTATTAATCATTTTTATAATTTAAATCGTTTTAAGACATTAAGACATTTTGAAATTATATCTTTCAATGAAATAAAAACTATCTATTATCTAGTTATATAATTATAGAGAATACAAGAAAAAAAAAATGAAACAAGAAGCAGCAGTTTTTGAAATTGAATGATAACTTTACAGGAATATACATTCTCTAATCAATAAACATTAAACAAATGTCCTGCGGGATCTTATGCAGTAGTAGATTTTGGAATTCAAAATTTATAGGATCGCAGTCAGCACTGACTTTTCCGGTTTTCAAATTTCTTATGAATTACTAAGCAATAAACTATTAACTTATTATTATTTTTTTACTGGCATAATTAAATACAACATATAATTATGTTGAAAATAATATCTTTGTAATCTTTTCATGTTAACAAATTTTATATCTTCAATACTGACTCAAATACAGCTCTGATTTTTTTCCCCCATGTGTCATAGCATCGGCCGGGACGCGAACACACAACCGTCTGCAACCAACTACTTGCTTGCATGGCGGCTGCGATACCTCTCGGCTAACAACGCAAGGCAATACAGCTCTAATTTAACATTAATATTTTGAATTTTTGGTGGGAAGTACGCTTGAATAAAATTTCTTCACCTTATAATTTCCCTTTTTAGTCACATTTTGCTTTTGATATCAAAAATAATAATGGAATTTTATGAACCAGTTAAATTAAAATATCTGCATGTAAAAAATTATCATTTTTGGGGTAAACTTAACAGAAACTGTAGAAATAATTTTAATTAATATTTAAATAAAATCTTTGAAATTAAGGAAGCATTTTTTATTACGTAGTAACAATATGTTTCAACGAAAAAAAATTTTGAAAGAAACTTTAATAATTTCCCTCTATTTTAACAATGTAAATATTTATTCCTGTATAAAAAATAATGGATTCTTTTTCTAAAAATAAAAATATAATTACTTGCTATTATTATTAAAATAAATAACTTCAAAAGGCCTTGCACGATTTATTTGAAAGTGAGACTCGGGAATCTTCTGTGTCATGCGTTGATGAATGGTCCTAGGTAAATACAATGCTTTTACTCCAAATATATATTGGAACGGAAGTTTTTTCATCTAAAAGCTAATTAAATAGCATTTAAATAAAAACTGATCTTTATTACGCAGAGATCAAAAGAAAGATATCTGTTTATATTTTAAGCAAAATGATAGCTATTCTAGAAACTTATTTAAATGTTATGATTATAGAAGTGCAGCACTAAAAACCTTGATTATTTAATAAGGCTTTTATCATATGATTAGTTGCTCAGAGCATTCTACAGACAGAAAGAACACAAAAGTTCCATTCAGTTGAATAAACGGAGTTTGTTTAAAAAAATTATATTGCTCTTTTCAGTATCATTTCTGAGACATAAAACTGTAAACCCCAACAATGTATTATGCTAAAAATTGCATAGGGCAATGGTTTAGTGTATTCTGGTGATGGTCCAATAGTTATGAATCAAGAAGACTATGCCTAAAAAAAGTAAATATTTTAACTTTTGTTTTGAATTATACATGGTTTCGTAACTATAAATATTATATTAACAACAAGTTTAATGACTTTTAACTTTATTGTGTTATTTTTAATATTTATTATTATAATTTAAAAATAAATTTATTTACACTTTAAAACCTTTAAGAAACGTATTACCTTGTTGCAAGTGACTATATAGACAACAATAATAAAATACGGGCAATTAATGTGATTAACAGTGTAATAAAAATCTTACATGTTTTGAGTCAAGCAATAAAAACACAAAATTAATTTAAGCAAATCTATTAACAGGAATAAAACAGGAAGCAATTTAAGTTGTAAAACCATAATGTTCAACTTTAAAAATCATATTTGATATATATATATATTAAAATAAGCTATTTTTTTTACTATTCTCATAAATATAATCAGGTCTAAGCAACACTTCAATTTATATATCTACAGAATGTACTTGCATTCGATATAACAAATAATAGTAAAAAAGAAATTGTAAAGTTTAACTAATACTTTTAACAATGAGTAATCTTGTAAAAGAGACAAAAAAAATCAAGAAAAAAAAAAGTTTAATTAAAAAAAAGTACATAAGAAATATATACATATGCTTTTAATAAATTATCTAATTAGGGATCTAACATGGAATAATCATACTTTGTTAATAATACTATTTTAATATTTCAATAAAAATATTTTAGTCTAATAAGAATCTTAAAAATTATGAATAATCCATTAAGTGTGGTTGTTCTTACAGTTGCTTCTCTTTTAAATTACTTAGCCCCATCTTTAGTGCAGAGAATTTTACAAAATAGATTTATTCTAAAAAATATTTCAAGTAAAATTTACAGTGTATCCCAGTTAAAAGATGATTGTTTTTTTAAGGCTGTCTGTAATACTGAATCAATGTAAGTAATTATATAGCAACATAGTTTAGTTATTTATCACAAAAATTTTAAGATGCCAGCATGTCCAGATCATGAGTTATTAATATGAAATTTGACTGAGTGTTTTGTACCCTTGTGATAAAAACCATGATGGAACAATACATTAGTATTTTGTTTTTAAATGGAAGAAAACTACTACTAAAATATTTGAAATGAAGCCATGAGTTGCAAGAATATTTTCAAGTGTTTTTCCAAGATTTTGTGCCAATATAGCATTGAAAATGATTCATGCTAGCGCACATTAAAAAAACATGAATGTTGGTAAAAATTTTTAAATTGATCACTATGTGTCTAGAAAAGTCATTGAAAAAAAATATCACATTTTAATGGATGATTTGAAAAAACAGAAGATGCATGAACGCTTTAAGTCTTATTTGCTGATAATTGATCAAAAAAGATGCTAGAGTGAAGCATTTCACAGATATGCAAAGGATCACAATTACGGAACTGGAATTTTTGTCAAACATAGTACATGATAATGAGACATAGTATTTCTGATATGAGTCATCAACCAACCACTAGAATGTTGAATGAGATTGTCAAAAGAAGGAAAATAAAGAAAAAAACTGCAAATGTAAAGATTCTCATGGTATTTTTGGTTCTAAAAATATTATTCATTATGAATACATTTCTGAATATCAGATGGCAAATGTTAATTACCATTTGGATGTTATAAATCATTTGTGGGCCAAATGTTTGCATGAGGTAATCCACAGAACCAAGATTGTGCACAATATTTGATTAAAGAAAGCATTGCTATGCTTTTTAATTTGTGTGGAGTTTTATTTAATAAAAATTATTGATGCTACTCCTGTTGGAATTGTCAAAAGATCCTTGTTAGTATAGCTTTTTTTTATTTTTATAAATAACATTTCAAGAGCTGCCAAAAATTCAATTCTTTTTTTTCAAAGATTTCTCTATATTATTTCACTTTAAAAAGGCTTATTTTCCTGATCATCCATTATATTCTTTTGATTTAGTTCCCCCTGATTTTCTGACTATTTCCAAAGTTAAAGTTAGCTATGAAAGGATAATGTCATAGTTCAATTTGGGACATCCAGAATCTTATGACAAGTTTCTGCAGATGATTCAAGCAAAAATTTAAAACATCACTTCAAATAGTTTTATAATGTTTCCAGTAATACAATGAGTTGTAGGGAACTATTTTGAATAATCAATAATAAAAGCAAAACATAAATCTTATCTGCTATTTTACATGAATTATCTTTTTGTTGCAACACATTGTATATGTATGACTTGTTAAAAGCAACTAATTATTTGTTATCAAATAAAATCTCATTGTTTTGTGTTATCAAAGGTGGCTAAATAAATTAACCAAAGGAGCATTTTCTATAAAAAGTACCTAATAATGGTAACTTCTGGCACTAAATCTAATGAAAAAATAAATCAAATGAAAAAAAAGATACTATAGAGCAAGATAGGCTGAAGAAAACCATCATGAGAAAAAAATTATTCTGATATTCCATTTAATATGACAATCAATAATATAAAAAGGTTGACACTCTTAAAATTAGAAAATAAATATTTCCTCTAAAATTTTATTGCTGAATTGATAGCAGAAATTGAAAAGAACACAATCAATTGCATGCTATTGATATTGAAATAATTGTAAAAATTAAACCATTGCAATTAAAGGAACAATCTAATGTTAATATTGAACATTTTTCAAATGAATACTCAAGAAAAAATAATTCTTAGTGTTAAGAAATGATAATTTAAAGAGAAAATATTGATAATGATATATATATATATATATATATATATATATATATCATATCTGTATTTGATATATATATATATATATATATATATATATATATCAAATACAGATGGAAATGTTTAGCAAAACAATAGAATAATTATTACGTACAAACTTTTAGCAAACAACAAATTAAATTAATTACTAAATTTACTTTGGACACAAGACAGATTGTTAAACATTTAATAAAATATAACAATGTTTCAAATGATTTTTCTAGATGGCATATCATTATTAGTTCAAATTCCAAGGTTTTTATAAAGTTAAATGCATATTGGAGAAGACTAAGTCTTCAATAAATTAGTAATTACGTCTTAATGATAACAGACTTTGCAAAATATTAAAAAAAAGAAGACTTATTATTATAAAGCACTACAAACTTTAAAATTATTTAAATGGAAGTCAATCTCAGATAATGCACTATTTCTTAAATATTATAAATTTCCACGCACTCACCCGCCAGTAAGAGTTAAAAAAAAAAACTTAAGTGATTCACTTACGGTTTTTAAACTCTTACCAATGGGTGAGTGCATGGAAATTTATAATATTTAAGAAATAGCACATTATTGGAGATTGACTTCTATTTGAATAATTTCAAAGTTTTCAATATTTTATAATAATAGGTTTACATTTATAAGTCATGTTTATCTAATCACACATGGTTAAAAATGAGACACTGCCTTTCTCCTATGATGGGTTAAATAGATTTGTACAATTGAATATTTGATTATAACATTAAGCACACAATAGATTCAAGCCCTGATTTAAACATGATCTAAAAGAGTTGGTGTATATAGAATGTATGCTCTAAACTTAAATGATTCACTTAAGTTTTTTAAACTCTTATTGGCAGGTGAGTGTGTGGAAATTTATAATATTTAAGAAATAGCGCATTATCGGAGATTGACTTCGATTTGAATAATTAAAAAAAGTAAATAAATTATGCACTCTCAATACTATTGAAGATGCAAGAATATTGTCAACAAAGATAATAGAAGATTAAATTGTAAATGGCTGAATTATTTGTAAAATATATAAGCAAAAATGCATAAAATTGGTGACATTTAATTTTTTTTAACATGCAAGCAATCTTATATAATTCCACGCAATTCAAAGAGATTTCTTTAATATTAAAATAATAAAAAATAAAATAAGTAAATAGTTATTGATGATGTATCTCTGCTATTTATTTTATATACTTATAATTAAAATTCTTGTATATTAGTTTCTAATAAAATAATCTCCAAAAATTTTTTTCCCACAAGTATTGTCATCATTTATTACTTTGAATAATACAAGGTGTTGGGCAGAAAGCTAATATGCACAACTACATAGAATAAATATGATAATAATAAATTATGCAATATAGATGTAATCGTTGTTTCCCTGTCAAATCAATTAATTTTTATTCATTCACTAATATTTTTTTGAAAAGCAATCAAGTCTTTCTAAAATTGGGAATATAAATAGAAAAAAAAAAACATTCATCAATAAATAAACACAATAAACAAAAAATCTTACCCAACATGCAATTAATTTTTTTGCTAATTTTGAAGCTAAAGACAACATTTAAATAGAAATTAACATAAAATTATCTTCATTATAAACAATCAGTTGAAGTTCAAAGTTCTATTAAAAAATAGAAAATTAATAAAGTCACATTTTTACAACATTAATGTAATTATGAATAAACGGTGCTTATATGAAACTTCATACAAAGCCAAGATGTGACTTTACAATTCTTAATGGCTGATTTCAAAGTAAAAGATCCAGTAATAGATATGCTCTTTATCTCTTGGTTCATCATCATAATTGTATTTATTTCTGTTTATAGTATAATCTACTTCACACACAATATATAAATACTATAAAATTGTATGAAAAATAAATACAAAAGATAATAAACATCAAAAAATTGTTAAGCCAATTTCTGGCTTAGCAATTTTTTGAAGTTTGTTATCAATTATTTATTTATTGCCTTAATGTAAATATTGTTAATTTACTCACACATATTGAAGTAAGATTTTTATGGGTAAAAGAAAAAAAAAATCAGGAACAATTGTATAGAATATAAAAATATATAGCTACTGATATTTCAGCACTCTACAAGATATTCCTGAACTTTACCATGGATTATGATATATATATATATATATATGTAACTACTATGATTTAAATAATTGTATTCTAACAACTTTTATGTGAATTTCTTGTCCTAATTATATATCTTCACCAATTTATTTAATACCTTACTTAAAAATTATCTTCTATGTTTTTAAATCTTACACAATATCCCAAAAAACCAAGTTTAAAAAAGAGACTTCAGATTTTTTTTTTTCAATTTTCAACAATATTTTTTTTTTTTTTTACTATATCCTGCATCTAAGAAAGAGTTTTTCAAATCCAATTCCCATTTTTTTCATCTGTTCTTTATTTTCAGAAATTCTATAAAATATTTTGAAATAGTCATTGCAAAAAAAGATCTCTCAAACAACTTTCATAGAAAATAGTGGCATGTAAAGCAATATTCACCAGACTTATAACCATTTATTGACCAATTTAAGGCAATTTATTAATTTGGAAAATATTTCTCCAAAAAGTCCTTCAATAATTTATTTATTTGTTTGTTTTATTGATAAATTTTTTATCCGAAGTATATTTTCAAAAATTAACAGCTTTCATTTCTTTTTCTTTCTAATAATCCAAGATTTTGCATCATTTAAAATAATTTTATCAAAAGTAACAAATTTCATTATTAATCCTGATTTTAATAACTTACAAATTATAGCATTCTGTTAATACAGATATTTTCAGTTTAATCACAAAATCTTGATCCCAGCTAATTGGTCATAATTTCACTTCAGAATCAGTACCATGATAAAAATAACTCGTGGAACTATGAAGAATAAATTATTCCTCTGATGTTCCATCTTCTATATTGCATCTTCAGAGTTTCCACAAAATAGTTAATCAAAATCAAATCTAACTCCAGCCTTCCTACCACAAGTTATTTTTTCATAGAATGTATTGTAATGGTCAGAAAACGTGTGACTCGTAAACATAGTGCAGAATTTGACCACCATACAGAACAGCAGCAGCATCGAGTAGCAAAGCCACCCGTGGTACTGAGTTCGAACATAGTTTATCGATTCCACAATACAATCCACAAAACAACGCATCTGATGCGACATTAGTAAATATTTCCTTAGGCACGGTGGTCAGGGATATGCAAGAGACTCATGATTTTCTCGAGTTAGCCAATAACCAAACTAATATTAATTAAACATTCATATTTACATAATCGAGGAAATATTATATAGAATGGGTATCGAATAAATGAAACGTAACTACAGACGTATAGTTTAAAATTATTTATTAATACATTTTAATAACACAATCTGTAATAATATTTTATGGACTAACAGCTTCAGTAGCGGGATTTGCAACATGATTATATTTTAAAGAATACATTTATTTATTTACACATTATTTTATCTTGGGGACTCAGTAGCGGTATTTCCGATACTGAAATGTTTACAAAAGGAATTCACTTATTTGAAGGCGTAATCTAGCTACCTAAAATTCTCGAGTAAGTATTTCTAATGCATGCCTTGGGGAATTTATACCTTTGCAATGCAAGAGTCTAAAGTAAGATTTAAGAGTGGCGGCGGACATATATTTATTTAATTAAAATATTTATTTATAACTAAGGGCAAACATTTATTTGAGAGTGAATTATGAAGATAATGCAGAGGCGGAGTGATATATAGAATAATAAAACGAAGTAAAGGAACACGTGGTACGCTTTAGAAAGGCGATATGGAATGGCAGTATATCGAAACTGCAATGCCGTGAATGAGTTTATAAGGATGTCGGGCTGGTCTCTGCCATCGGCCCGACGAAGTAAGGTGTCACATAAGCATAACCAGGGACAAGCGGTCCATGTCGCAGTTTTGCGCCTGGCTGCATGACATTGTCAAGTCCTACGGGAGCACCCATTATGCCCGCTTGTGTAGGATGACTGGGGTTAATTTCAACCCTGAAGAATCCGAAAATTTCACGGGGGAATGGGTCATCGCATCTTTAAAACGTAACACATGTATACTGTATAAACGGTTATGATGAGATTTAAATAGATTTCTGACTTGGCCCTACATTACCAACATTTACTCAAGAACTCTGGCGACTCTCAAAGAAATGGGATTTTCTAGAATTATTCATTAAATTTAATAAATACAAAATATATATAAGCTGGGAGTTATTACAACTAATATGCCAGCCATTTGCGAAGTAGTAGACCCCTGCATTACAATAAATGATGCATTGAATGCGTGTCAATTTATATGAAAGTTTAGTTATTTAGGAAAGTACATATTAATGAAAATGTGACACACATTCACTATTTCATACGATCATAGATTTAAACTTTGAAATTTGAGACGATTATGAGCATGCAATAAGTAAATAATAACTATAGATAGAATGTAGATTTGAGAAATACGCACCCAAGAAAGACAGAGTGAGGTAAGCTAGATTATTAGAGAAATTTACATATTAAATTAATTATTCAGTTTTAGTTATACATATGGTAGTTTTACATTTTATAATTTAGATAAGTAGTATGAAGAAAAGCTATAGCATATTATTAGAGTACTCTAGAGTTTGAACACAGACAGGTACCTGTTTTATAAGAAGTTTTCTGATTCCATTAATTTAGCAGCAAAAAGTTCACGAGTGGCAAGTCTTTCTTGTATTTAGATATTCATTTAATTTCATGGCAGCAGCAGCTTTCTCATTCATTTCAGGCAGCAGATCTTCATGGTGAATTTATGACGGGCAATGAAAGTTCAGCATCCGATAGGCCATCTCCCGATGGAGAATAATCTAGGTGCTTTACTCGGTCATACCTTGGCAGGAACAAATTATTTTTATATTTTTGGAGACTCTCAGTGATCGAGAGCAAAGCTAAAGTTTAGGTGAATGTCTCCAGCAAGTCTAAGATGGCCTCTTTTTTTATCTTGATCTTTCACATTTTTGTTAAGATATTTTTAGGTTCTACTTAATCTGCCCTGAGGATAATCAATGCATTTAGTTGGTTTTTAATTAAAGAAAGCTGCCGTTCTATTGTTTACATTTTACATTTACTAATTAATTTTGGGGAATTTTTCTTTAATTAATCTATTATCTATCACTGAGCGATGCTTTTAAATTTCAAAAACAAAAAGGGAACATAAGATTATTTTAACTTTTAATTAAATATTACATCAGATATTTTTAGAATTATTATTAAATGAAATTTAAACAAAGCAATAAATACGAACTTTATAATCCAAAATAAATGATTAAAATTATACATTTTTATATAACTAAAAGAAATCTAAATTATATTATTTTATCCCTATTTATTGCCTTCAATTTGAGATCGAAATGTGTGCATGTTTATGCTAAATTCTACATATATTTATACATTTTTAATATTGTTACACACACAATTCGATATCAAAAAGTTTAAATTTGGGCGGGATAGACCGGTCAGTGAGAGATGACAGAAAAAGGTGAAACTTAAGATTCGAATACGAATCTTACTGTTTCAGTATAAAGTCAAAAAATTTTTTTTTGAATATTTTAAAATTCTAACATATTTTTTAGATGATCTGGATTATTTCACAAATCATTTCCCCACAAGCAATAAATATATTTAAGCAGGTTAAGAAATACCCAAGAACAATGTGCTGCAGATCTTTGTAGACTGGAAGATATTCAGACTTATGAATTAACATTGTTAATGAAATTCCAATTTAATCATTAATTCTAAATTTATAACAAATTAACTTAATCAATTTTCACATTCTTAGTATCTTATAATTTTTTATGTTAATTAGTTATTTTAGTATCTCATTAAACCAAAATTGAATTATAAAGTTTTACATCATACTTCTACCAATATATATATATGTTCTTAATATTTTTTCTAATTTACACATTTATCTTTTTTCTAATTTTTTTTTTCCAGCAATATCTCCAATAACTCAACTCATTCCTCTTAATTCTATATTTTTTAATACAACTCAAATTACTTTTAGGCTAAAAAAACATTTAATTGTTCTAAAATGAATCTTTAAATAAATAACTATGGTAAAATAGTAAATCAAAATATTTTCATTCTCACCTTCATCCATATTAGTCCAAGGCTGTGCTTTGTAGCTATACATTTGCGCATGCTCTCTATCAATTTCAGTTAATTTATCACCTACACGCATACTAGTCTTGGAGTCTTGTCGAGTGATATCAACACTTCGCCACTGGCCATCATTCAGTTCTAAAATAAATAAATAAATTAATTTTGGTAATACATAATTAAGAATTCATAAACATATATTATGTATAGCCAACATTGATATTTTTTCAAGATCTAATTGAATCATCATTTACCAATTAAATTTTTCACTTCAAATATATATAATTTTTTTTAAAATTTAAGAAAAAAAGTAAAGAATCGTCGGAAAACAAAATACCTGTATGGATTTATCAAACCTAAGGCAACATAGTAGGTATATTAAACTTCTTCTCTGATAACCATATATAACAAGGCAAAACTCTCCATACAATAGTGCCATCCTGTGCCAACCAGAATAATCAATGGATTCTGTGTGGAGAGTTTTGCCTTGTTTAATAACAATTACGTGCTAGTATGAGATAGTGATCATGTGATGTTTAGTGGTATATAACCATATATATGAAGTATCTGTGCCTTTTTGCTTATCTTTATTGTCATAATTTTTTTTTTTGAAATCTTATTACTGATACATATATTAGTAGAAATAATATAGAATGATGCTAGTAATAACTGATCATAGCAAACCCCACTTCAAACTACATAGGAGAAAACAACAATCATTAATTATTTTTATATATTAAATTGAAAATTTTTATATAATAAATTGAAAATTTTAGAAATATGCCAAATATATTCATATGATTACTAAGCGAAGGTCAGTTTGATTGCTTTTATCATCATCTTTATTATTATAGTCACCATAATCACTATAATTATCATCATCATTATAATTATTATCATAATAATAACAGCACTAATAATAATTGATTTATTTCAATGTTTTGAATGTGGGCTAAGAAAAGGTTTTATTCAATATATATATTGTAACGATATATAAATATGCTGTTACATTAATTTAAACTAAAAACTTTAAGTTTGCTAATAAAAATAAATTTTATTAAAAACTAAAAGCTAAAAAAAAATTAAAGAGTTGTTCTATATATATATATATATATATATATATATATATATATATATATTTGCACAGATGCAAAATTTTAAAAATTATTTTTTTTTTAAATAAAAAAAAAGGTATTTGAGCGTACTTTTTTAGAAAAAAGTATAAGAAAAAGATAAAATATTTTTGTAAATGGAAATGATTGTTTTGTAAATTAATTGAAAAACAAACTAGCCCTTGGGACTCTTATATAATTAAAAAGTCAGAGGAATGATATAGATAAGAGAATAAAAAGAAGTAGCTTGACGAATGGAAGCACCAAGCCTCAGCTCAGACCCTAATGAAAATGATGGATTAGTGATGTTTTGTTCGAGGAGGATTATAAAAGGAAAAATATTGAAATTAAGGACAGTGCCTGAGTTCCAGCTTGATTGTTTTTGAGAGGCATGATAAGACACAATTGACATCCTCTCTCATTTATTTAAAAATGAAATGACTAAAATACCAGAAATGGAACCAGCTAAGGCTACTTCCAGAACATCAGACCAGTCTTGCAATGGGGACATTGTGGGAATTGGCACCAAGAACCATGACTCTTCTACTGTAAGCTATTGAACTGAACAATTTTAAAATTTAAAAGTAATTAAAAACTTTCGTCAAGATTTGACAAGTTTAATAAACAAGCTAAATCTAATTTTTGTAAAATGAACTATAATCTGACTTTTGCAAATCAATTATTGTTTATTTTTTTTTCCTTTAAGTTTGCCAAAAATCATTTCTACTTTTTTATTAATATTTTTTGTAGAAATTATTAACTGCATTAAATTTAAGTTGGGCATAGACACTTGCATAGATTCATTCATGTTTAATTACATTTTTGTTTTCATATGTGATTAAAATATATAGACATTCAGTAAATAATGATATCTTATGTTGAATATCTAAAATGTATTTATTCGGATGTCTTTTTAGTTATTGGTGTCAATGCGGCATCTTATGATGAATGCCATTGGGTTTCTTGTGAATTCCCTCTGCAATTACATTAATGACTTTATATTTTGATCGTTTATGTTTATTTTGAGATGTTTTTGAGTGTGTAATCTATGTAATCGATCTATACTCAACATTAAAAAAAACACAAAACAAACTTTTATAAAATTCATCTGTGCGAATTTATATAAATGTTAAATTTAAGTAGGGCATGAATGGCTATATAGATTTGTAAAGTTATATTAATTAATTAGGGGAGGGTAATCTTAGGTTATTTGTTTCGTAGTTAAATTAGGTTAATGAATTGGATATATTGGTGTAATTAGTAGATGTAGTATGAGGTTTGCTACATGCAGAATCTCCATTATATGCCGCACACCTCTTTTTGCCTATGGAAGGGAATAGTAAGACGGAAAAATGCAGTCCCTTCCTATGGAGTTTTTTATTGTTCTTCTTGCCATACAGATGTAACATTCCTATATTGGACAAGAGTCAATGTCTTCTCTAACCATACTGTTCAGAGGTACATTCCTGACAGTATAGTATTTAGTGCTATTGTATTTTCATGCTACATTGAATACATCAATGTATCAGATGGATTGATGCCAGTTTAACTGCGAACTTTTGGCCTAGGGTAAAATAAGGGATAGAATATTTTCTTTTCAAATACAATCTGAGTAGTTTATTCATACTCGACAATCTTAAAGTGAATATAAAATTCATCTGTGTGGATGATTTAAAATAATAATTTAAATTAAAAGTTAATATTAAAAAAAAAGGATGATCCTCAAATTTTAAAATGATTATATATGTGCGTAAATAAATGTTTGTGTGTTAATTACTGGCAGTGACTTTTATTTTTTTTATATTTAAGATATGAAATTAAACAATATTATATATTATTATCTCTGTGTCTCCACTGAGTTAGTGACTTGGGTTAACAGTCTAACTAAAAAATAAAGTGGCATCTTAACAGCATGTATCTGCCTACTCTATAAATTTTCTAGTCTAAATGGCCTAGTGGCGCCCGCATAGTGCAGATACGGTAAGAATCCTATATTATTGGACCGTTATAATTGGTGCTCAATATGGGGCGATCTTTAATAAACCACCAGTACCCTGAGAATTTTAAAAATGAGCCATGCCTGTAATATTTTTTCTGAAATGAGTATAAATATATTTTTTGTATTGATGTGGAGTTATAGTTTGAATTTTTATTTAAAAAGTGCTGCCAGTAAGAAAAAACATGCATAGGTAAAAATAAATGCAAGGAATAAAATGTAATAATTAATATAAATCATAATTTTTTTTTAAAAAAAAAGTCTTACTTTAAATTCAACCATTTAACGTGCCTAAGTAATACTTAAAAGTAGAAGAAAAGAAACTTGGAAGGGAGGGGGCAGAAATTTAGCTGGTAGAAAGGAAACAACAGTCAACAATTTTTTTTATCATTATATTTGTGTGTAATTACTGTTTTGTCTTTTAAAAAAAGTTTTGTCCTTTTGAAATTTTTATATATAATCAATTTGTGGAACGTAATTACTAACACTAAATAAATTCTTTTTTTTTAATGTTTTTGTTTTTTGAGGAAGTTTATTGATATGTAACGATATATAAATATGCCATTTCATTAATTTAAAATAAAAACTTTAAGTTCACAAATAAAAATAAATTTTATTAAAAACTAAAAGCTAAAAAAAATTAAAGAGTTGTTCAATATATATATATTCGCATAGATACAAAACTTTAAAAATTATTTTTTTTTAAACAAAAAAAAAAAGGTATTTGAATGTACTTTTTTAGAAAAAAAGTATAAGAAAAAAATAAAATATTTTTGTAAATGGAAATGATTGTTTTATAAATTAATTGAAAAGCAAACTAGCCCTTGGGGCTCCTATATAATTAAAAAGTCAGAGTAAAGATATAGATAAGAGAATAAAAAGAATTAGCTTGACCAATGGAAGCACCAAACCTCAGCTTGGACCCTAATGAAAATGATGGATTAGTGACGTTTTGTTCATTGAATCCAGAGAATTATAAAAGGAAAAATATTGAAATTAAGGACAGTGCCTGAGTTCCAGCTTGATTGTTTTTGAGAGGCATGATAAGATGCACTTGTCACCCTCTCTCATTTATTTAAAAATGAAATGACTGAAATACCAGAAATGGAACCAGCTAAGGCCACCTCCAGAACATCAGACCGGTCTTCCAATAGGGACATCACAAGAATTGGCACCAAGAACCATGACTCTTCTATTGTAAGCTATTGAACTGAACAATTTTAAAATTTAAAAGTAATTAAGAACTTTCATCAAGATTTGACAAGTTTAGTAAACAAGCTAAATCTAATTTTTGTAAAAAGAACTATAATCTGACTTTTGCAAATCAATTATTGTTTATTTTTTTATTATTTAAGTTTGCCAAAAATCATTTCTATTTTTTTATTTATTAATATTTATTGTAGAAATTATTAAACACATTAAATTTAAGTTGGGCATAGATGCTTGCATAGATTCGTTCACGTTTAATTACATTTTTGTTTTCATATGTGATTAAAATATATAGACATTCGGTAAATAATGATGTCTTATGTTGAATATCTAAAATGTATTTATTCGGATGTCTTTTTAGTTATTGGTGTCAATGCAGCATCTTATGATGAATGCCATTGGGTTTATTGTGAATTCCCTCTGCAATTACATTAATGACTTTATATTTTGATCATTTATGTTTATTTTGAGATGCTTTTGAGTGTGTAATCTACGTAATCGATCTATACTCAACATTAAAAAAAAAACACAAAACAAACTTTTATAAAATTCATCTGTGCGAATTTATATAAATGTTAAATTTAAGTCGGGCATGAATGGCTATATAGATTTGTAAAGTTATATTAATTAATTAGGGGAGGGTAATCTTAGGTTGTTTCATAGTTAAATTAGGTTAATGGATTGGATATATTGGTGTAATTAGTAGATGTAGTATGAGGTTCATTACATGCAGGATCTCCATTATATGCTGCACACCTCTTTTTGCCTATGGAAGGGAATAGTAAGATGGAAAAACACAGTCCCTTCCTATGGAGTTTTTTTATTGTTCTTCTTGCCATACAGATGTTACATTCCTGTATTGGACAAGAGTCAATGTCTTCTCTAACCATACTGTTCAGAGGTACATTCCTGACAGTATAGTATTTAGTGCTGTTGTATTTTCATGCTACATTGAATACATCAATGTATCAGATGGATTAACGCTGGTTTGACTGTGAACTTTTGGCCTAGGATTAAATAAGGGATAGAATATTTTCTTTTCAAATACAATCTATGTAGTTTATTTCATACTCGACAATCTTAAAGTGAATATAAAATTCATCTGTGTGGATGATTTAAAATTTTAAAATAATAATTTAAATTAAAAGTTAATATTAAAAAAATAATAAATGTTGTTCTTCAAATTTTAAAATGATTATATATGTGCGTAAATAAATGTTGTTTGTGTGTTAATTATTGGCAGTGGCTTTTATTTTTTTTATATTTAAGATATGAAATTAAACAAAGTTATATATTATTATCTCTGCGTATCCACTGAGCTAGTGACTTGGGTTAACGGTCTAAATATAAAATAAAGTGGGATCTTAACAGTGCATATCTGCCTACTCTATAAATTTTCTAGCTTCTAAATCGCCTAGTGGCGCCCTCATAGTGCAGATATAGTAAGAATCCTATATTATTGGACTGTTATAATATATATATATATATATATATATATGCAGATAATGGTTGGGTACTTTCAGCCAGTGAAGCAGAGGCAAATAACAGCTAATAACCAATTACAGATTGCACACAAAAATGGAAAAAATAGAAAATATCATAGTGCATATTACATAATAATTGAAGAAAGTAACAGTATATATTTGAAAAAAAAAAAATTTAAAATAATAAAAATGATATTTAAATTTAACAATATTATAGAATTGGTTAGGATCTAAATTAAAATAATTAATATTTATAAAAGACTAATTATATAAAACAGTATAGCCCAATATAAAGGACAGCACTTAAACACATTGGAATGTCAAGATTGAATATAAAAAGAAACCAGTCAGAGTATAATACACATGTGACAATTACAAAAACCAAACTAATATCAGATAAACAATCCAATCCTAACTAATTTTTGAAATTTTTTTATTGGCACCAATTTTAATGTTCACCATAAATATAATATTTTGAGTCAAATATCATTTTTAATATCTACAATGGATTTTAAATATTGGTTCAATTAATCAGCCATAATCACATGATGTAGTAAACATTAATGTTTGAAAGCCATTTTAATTATTTTCTTTATTTTTAAAATAATTGCATAAAATGTTTAAAATAAATAATTAGTTGATGGTTAAAACTTCAGAAAATTTATATAATTCATATATTTGCAAGTTGAAAGTTTAAATAAAATAATGTTTAATGTAATGTTTGATTGTTTGTAAAGATTTCTAATAATAGGCAAGAACAGAATTTCATCATGTTATTTCATAGAACAACCTACTTAAATATCTGTTTATATACATTTAACAAAATAAGTTTATGTAAATATTTTATGATTCTGTAATACAGAAAATTCAATTTTTTAAAATTTTACATGAAGAAAAATAGTTTATTTATTCTAATGTAAATGTTCATGTAAAACCAAACCAGAGTAAGGTACTGTCATAGTTTTATAACTTTTTGACATGTGCATTGGCCCATATACATTTCAATTAAAATTTTTACCGGCATAATATCTCAAAACATAATGTATATTTATTAATATTTAAAAATAAACTATTTTTATTCATCCATTGTGATATATTGATCTAATCCTTATTTAGAAGTTTCTCCTGTAAACTATATAAAATTGCTGAAGTAACCAAGGCAGTATCATCTGCAAACAAAAAATAGTGGAATGAAGAGAGAGAGAGACTCAGTAAATCATTAAAGTAAATGGTGATCAATACAATCTCAAGAACATAAAATCAAGGAATTCCATATTCATTAATTTTAATAAACTGGTTTGAATCATGCAAACATATTCATAAATAGAAATATGCACCACAGTATTGTAATCCTTTTCTAAAGATTCAGGAAGAACTCAATTGTGTTATGATAAAACTGATTCTGTAGATTTTCCTGGATAAAAACTAAATTGCTTATTTAAAAATAAATTATAGTATATTTATGAAATAAAAACAATTCTATTCATAATTCATATTTTCAAAATTTGAGATAATGTTAGTATAAAAGTTTTCTTGTAATTATCCAAACATTATCACTCCCCATTTTTATAAAAAGGTGTAATAAGATTTTAATCAATCTGAAAATATCACTAGATATTAAAAAAATTGAGCAAAAAGATAAAACTAATAGTAGAATGAAAATATCTTCATAGGATTCCATTAACAGATATACTATTCAAACACATTTATTATATCTTATTTTACATAGAAATTATAAAATTTCAAATTCTTCACTTCTTTTAAAAACAAAAGAATTCAGATTTATTTTAATCAAAACATAATGAAAACTACAATTATTGGTAAAATTATTCACTAACAATTTAACACTATGTACTAAATGGTAATTGAAATGATCAGCTATTAATTTTGAATTACTCATAACATAAATAGATACTTCATTAATCTTCAATCTAGAAAACTGACTATATCTTGCTTAAAAAAATATTTTTTAATAACAGACCAAAAGTTGCCTAATTTAGTTGAATTTACAAAATCTATATGAGCAGAATAGAAAAACATTTCAAATTTAGTTGTAATTATATGTTGGACTACTTCCATTATTTAAAATTTAACATTAAATGTCTTCAGAAAAGTTTTAAATTTTATTTAAATTTTCTAATTAGATTCCATTGTTAGTAATTGTACACCGATTATTACATAACATAGTGTTTCACATAGTATTATTTACCTCTCTTCTTCAGTGTTGCTGACATGGTTAATGACAATACTAACATGTAAATTGAACCAGGGCTTATAGAATTTGGGATATTGATTTTTTAAGATAACATTTTAACAAACTGAGCTATTCTACCAAAGGCATTAATCAACAAAATTGCATAAACTTATTAATGAGGGTTCTGCTTTTTCCACTTTTTCCTAAGAGCAAAGCTAATTAGAGGCTTCCAGATATAATGTATTATCACATTAGGTGACTTATGGGGTTATTTGCTATTGTCATGTGAGCAACTTCTTTGAATCTTCTTTGTTTTTTCCTCTCTGTAAAATATATATTTTCCCAATCAAACATATTAAAATAAACACTCTATTATTCATTTCAATATAAAAAAAAGATTTTTTTTCTTCCATGTTAAGTCTATGCAAATTTATTTAAAAAAAAAACAAACTAAAATTGAGATTCAAGAAAAAAACTAAAATTTGCAATATAAAAATCAGTTTTGATTTTTCTTTAAACAGATTGGAATACTACTTCCAGGATTTTATCATGCCTTGTTAATAAAAAGAAGGGAGGGACATTACTACCAGTTATCTAGATTTAATCTGAAACATTTTGGATGACACTTTGAATAACTCCAAACTTTTAGTATTAGTTAGAAAATAAATAAATAATTCTTTTTTGAGAGCCTTATATTTAAAGTGATTTATACTTTGTTTTAAATAAGCCAGATCGCTTCCGGTTCTTAAACAGCAAACAACGTGAACGATAGCTCTCCTCAAAAATTGAAATCAGCAGGAAAGGGGGTATCAAACCCCATTCCAAACCCCTAAATACAAGGTAAAAGAAGTTTTATATATTTAAAAATAGAATGTGACAATGATATAGATAATATACATAGCAATTCAAGCTTAAAATGTCACACTCAGTCGTTTAACAGAAACGATGGCTGAAATCTTCATAGCTATAATAACAAATCTCAGGCTCCATCTGAGATCAAAAACCTTCCCACTAGCAATACTAAGCACCAAATAATTACTGACAACATTAAAATGCAAGACATTATACAAACTTTGTCAGTTATATGCAATAGCGTTGGTTTCCCATCAGGCGAAATAACAGCCAATATTAATAATACATACGAAAACAGTAACAACACTCACCGTATTTCCCAAACTCCTTTAGGAGAAGTAAATAAACACAATTCATCCACAACTGCGAAACACTTTCAGAATAATTTGGAACAAAAAATAAAATATCAGCAAAATCTATCCGAAGAAAAGAAAACAATTTTTTTTTAGATCACCAGAGGTCACCAAATTCGCTGCTGTAATACCAGAGACTGTCAACAGTATTTCAAGAGAAAAAAACGAAATAACAGATAAAAAAAATCAACAAAACCCATTCACAAACAAATGAAAATTTCAAACTAGATGAACCTTTAATATCTACATCGTTCAAACATTTCAAAACAGACTCACAAATACAAACCCTTCCAAAAAAATCTATATCCTATGCTAATGCTTTAAGTATCAACAAAGACATTAAAACTGCAGAGACTAACTCGGTCAGCAATATTAATGAAATGCTTATAGGCATATCGGAATATGAAAGAGGAATCACAACAGAAGACAATCAACACCCCCAATCAATTAAGATATTAAATTATAATAATATTACCGATGAAATGCATCAAAACATAAACTATAATTTCAACAAAACTATTCCAAACATGCTCTATAAATCTTTCCAAAATTATTACAGTGACAAAACTCTAATCCTAGCAGTAATGAATGAAAACTTATCATTATACAAATTCCCCATGGAGCATTTATATTCCGTAATTAAACAACATGATTCAGAGTTGGGGATTTATCAAATACTAACACACCCTAATGACAGATATGTGGCAATAGAATTTAAGACCTGGGCAGACAGGCTCCAATTTAAAAACAATATTAAAATACTGGGAAAAAAAATACTTTGCACAGTAGAAATGAACAGGGAAAATCAAAAACTGCCTAACAAGATTCACTGAACAAGAGCTCCAAAATATCCTCAATCCCTACAGCACTGTATCAAAATTTAAATTCCTTCCAGACCCCATCTTGAACGGAAACATAATATCAAACACAGCAATCTTCTCATTAGCCATGAAAAAAAAACGTTTCTCCCACTGACAACCCTACTGTAGTTAATGCAAGAGGTTCACCAATGATCTTAACATTCAGGGGTGTGTGGCCTCAGTGCTTTCACTGTTTACAAAGGAGACACTTTATAAAAGACTGTTTGGCATGTATCTGCACTACCTGCAATCAAAAGAAAGGCAAGTTCCACCGCTGCAGTGGAAAGAATATAAAAACAACAACAACTACAGACACCAAACAGTCACCTAAAACAGACAATAATATTGAAAACCACACTGAGAAACACAGGGCTACAACATCAAACTACACCGAATCTATAGACATAACTCCCACAGATGTAACACCAGACCACATAATATCTAGAGATGAAGATCAAGATGATAATCTTTCCCAACAAACTGAAATGGAATTCCACAACAATACAACCAAAAATAGAAATGATAAACAAACAATTATATCAAGTACACCTCATCTCATTTCAAACCAATACACAGATAATATTCAGTCAATAAACAGTACAACAGTGGAAAAAGAGGGCTATGAATCAATGCTTGGCAATTCTTCAGACTTGAAATCACTTCCAATAGAAGAAACAGACACCAGAATCAAAATAGACAAAAATAACACCCAATCACCTAGAAAGTCACAAAGTAAACAAAATACAATAACTTCACATCCTCAAAAAGAAAGTAGCAAAACCAATAAACCAAGGAAAAAATTCAATCCAGCACACACCAAAACTCCAAACCTGGGGGAAAAGGATGGTTTATCTGGACATTGGAATCAGGATCTTTCACAAGAAGTAGAGCTAACATGACAAGCTATACCAAATATTAATAAACGGAAATCAGATGTTCCGGATAAATCAAGCTCAGATGACGATATGAATTCTGGGTTTATAACACAACTACCTACATTAAAACCAGATTCACAAGAATCACAAAGTGTCATGGGAAAAAAAGAAAAGGAAAACCTCTGAGCACTCTGATACTGATTCAGCACCAATGGAAGATGATCCCTATTTGGAATTACCAGATTCTATGGAAAATGAGGACCTTCCAGTACTCATGGAATCAAATCTACATCAACTCTCATTGGAAGAAGCATCAGATCAAGAAACCAATTATAGTCATTTACTTCCAAATTCTCCCCGAGACCAGGGGCCAGCTAGGGAGGCAGGGACACTATATTATGAACTATAAAATTGAAGGGATTAATGTCCATGGCCTCAATTCATTGGCCCGTGCTCACGCAATTAGAAATTGGATAAGCATTAACTCTCCCCACATCCTTCTAATGGGGGAAACCAAATTCCATAATAACACTGACACTAAAATAGAAACATTAATTGCCACTATGGGCTTCACTAAATTTTCAGTTGGACATTCAGCAGCTGGAGGGGTTGGAGTATTAATTAACAAAAAATTTTCTCCAAACAAATTCTGTATTCTCTATTTGATAACAACTTAATCTTATTAGAAATAGACTATTGGGGCTACAGCATAAATCTAGCTTATATATACACTTCAAACAATCCTACTATCTATCACAAGATCATTCAGATTTTAAATGCTATCCTTAGCAACAAATCAGGCTCTTTACTTATATTGGGAGATTTTAACACCACACATGGTCGCTTTAACCTAAAATTTCTTCCACTGATAAATAGAAACTTGATGTGTGGGGAAGGATTCCTTCCTCCTGGATCCTACTCCTTTTACACCAAATCCCACCAAACCCTAATAGACCTATTATATTATTCACCAGATTTACATTTTCATCTAAATGCAAAACTTTTACCGGTTTCGTTTTCAGACCATATGGCCCTTGTAGTTACTCTTGAAACCATGGCTGGCCTCCCAACCCCAGAGGCTCTTCACAAAACCATGCGAGTGGTAACAAAATCAAACATGACAGAGGCCATAGTGTCCGAATCATATATATTTTCACAAAATCAACATCCTTTCAAGACCAGCTGAAGAAGCCTGGTTTTCATTTATAGGCATCCTACAGACAATATTAAAACACCACACCATGAAAATCAAAGGCCCTAATGGCCTCTTCAGAGATCTTCTACAAATAGAGAATCAGCTTCAGATGCTCCAAAGTCAACCTATCAAAACACAAGATATATATAGTCTTAAAAACCTATACCGATCAAGGCAAAAATCCCTGGCAGAATACCTATTCATTAGGAGAGCCAAATGCTATTTATCACAACAACATCACTGGACAAAAGGCTACGTGAGATGGGAACTTGGAGGGAAAAATAACAAAACCACTCCCACCTCCATCATTGCAGACGGAAAAACCTTACTGGGAACACCTATGATTACACAATAAAAAAACACTTCTGGCAAAGAATGCAAACCGCAATCTTCAATGGCACACAATCCTGGTCTGAAGTTGATCCACAGGCATCACATGGGATCACAGAAAACCTACTCCAACAGAAAATATCTTCCCTTCCAGATGGTGTACATCCTGGATTACATGGAATTCCCAGATTCCTAATCCTACACCTCAATCAATTTGCAATTCCCATAATGAAGAAGATGGTGGATTACCTAGCAACTGGTAATAGAGTGATACCTAACCTTTAACCAGTGGCGCTAGTTCCATTTATAATAAAAAATCAGGTTATGGATCTCTCAAACATCAGACCTATTTCTATGACACCCCTGCTAATTAAAATTGTAGAGTCTGTGATCAAAGACCTCATCCAACCAAATATCTTAAAGCACATATCTAACAACCAATATGCCAAGAAGGGATCCTCTACTGCACATGCAATGGGCAACATAATCTCCATCATTGACTATGTCAGAATCCACCGGAAGTCAGGGCCAATAGCTATTCAACTGGACATTGCTACAGCCTTTGACTCGGTACATATAGACATACTTTTAAATATTTTGGCCGAGCATGATGTTCCTGCAGCTGCTGTCCAGATCATAAGCAATTTACTATACAACAGAGAAATTTTTATCACTAGGATGGTAACACCACCTCCGGATTTAAACTAACACAAGCTCTCCCTCAGGGTTGCCCCCTCAGTGCCCTATGCTTCATCACATATATAAATCCTCTCCTGATGGATTTGGAAAAAAATTTACCAGGTCTTTTTATACCCAATTTAAGCAGAGAATTCAACATGTTTGCCTACATGGATGATGTAATGATCATTCTACCATCAAGAAAACATATTCCTTTGCTACAAACAATATTAAGCCGCTATACTGAGAAATACAGGCTGCAATTCAACCCCAGCAAGTCTGCTCCTGGCAAATTGTTTCAGGAAGGAAAATTAACACCCTCTTCTCTGCCAAGCCACAGAGATATCTTGGGTTTTCCAGATTCAAATCTACTACAGCAATGACCAAAGAGATTCAGGATAACATCCTAGAAACAACAAACAAATTCATCACTTCCTTGTCACAAGTCTACCTTTCCCTCCCTGGCAAGGTAGCGCTAATTAACATGAATGTGATGCTAAAAATAGCATACTTTCTTCCATTTATCAAATGCAACAAAAGCTTCATAAATAAATGGATTGTGCTCAAGGCTTTTCTGAAAAGGTAAAATGGTCACGATCAGCCTCAAAGGCACTCAGTGACCAAGAAAGCTAAATGGTCTTGCTCTCACTCCATTCAGGCATTGATTTACCAAAAAACCCACAATGTCATACACAACTTGGTAGCATCATATGGTTTTAACACAATTCTCCAAAAAACTTTCCTTCAAAAGGTAACACCCACTAACGGACCCCCACCAGACAGACAAACATGGATCACTAGAAACACAAGCTTTATCAAACAGTACTGCCTAATAAATGACTCCACATTCAATTCTAAAATATCATTATGGCAAGCATACACAATCCTCCATCCAATCTTACATCCTATAATCAACACATTTTATTACAATAATCAGAAACTGGTATCCAACTTTAAAAGATGGAGTCTAGAGGTCAAATAACTAGACTTCCTCATTAAATACAACATTAATGGACTACCTACTAATCACTTCCTCTTTTACAAATGTGGTCACAACATAGACCCTACTTGCAGCATTTGCATGAATGGTGACGAGACATTGGAACACCTTTTCTCACAATGTATGGCATTCAGAGTGATCCGAGAAATCATACTCTCCAACACCAAGATAGATTTCCAACTGATCTCATCTCTGAAAGATAGTATCAATACTAAAACCTATCCAATAATATGTCTCTCAGTGTTTTTGAACTATGCCATATGGGTTACACATTGTAAACTAATCATGGAACACCCACAACCTAATATAAAAGATTTTTTCCAAAACAATGATTAAAATCCAGAAGAGAGACCAACTCCTGGCATCGTCGAAAACATTTGAAGATTCTTAGACATTATACAATATGCCAAACTAACAACAAGGCAAAAGGGGGGGGGCTAACAATCAGATAACAAATATGTGAAAGATCTAATGTTCATACCATATTGGACAACATAGACTCATCAGAACCCAAATGGAAATAACAAGATAGTTAGAACAACAATGTAAACCCCAATTGTATGATTACACATCACTGTATACATTAGAAATAATAAATTATTATTGAAACTACTTTGTTTTAAATAATCTGAATTTGTAAATAACGCTCGTTATCCAAAACAAAAACAAAACAAAACAAAAGGAAATAAATAGTAAATACTTCTCTTTACTTGATAAAATTATTTTCTAAAGAAAAAAAAATTATTATATATCATATATGTATTCTAGGTTTATGAATTGTATATAAAATTAATATTTTGTTTTCCTTTACTATTATTTTTTTAATTAAGAGAAAAAAAAATAGTCAAAATAAGAGGCATAGATCCAATTCATAGATCACATGACCCTATCTCTTAAGCTTGTAAGTTATAAACAGTGAGGATTGCCAATTCCTCTACAAGCTTTATGATAAATGCTTATCCAGAGCCAGCACTTAAAATATCTCTGTCAAGAACCCCTCCCCAAACCCCTGACCATGGTTTCATGCTTTGGCACTCCTCAGAGAGGTGTCAGGGTAGGTTCAGACACTAGATCTAAAAATACCAACCCAAAGCCAAGCACTTATCTAAAAGTTATCTATTGAGTGGAAAATCTGAAATTTTCAGACATCTACAAGTCTTCAAACCCAGCTATACAGTCAAATAGTTATATGGGGCTGATAGATCTTCAGCCATACCATATATTAGTAGTCATAGCAATATAAAATTGCATAAGACTTTTGTAGAGGAATTGACAATCCTCACTGTTTATAACTTACAAGCTTAAGAGATAGGGTCATGTGATCTATGCCTCTTATTTTGACTATTTATAGTCTCTTCCAAAAGTCTTATGCAATTTTATATTGCTATGACTACTAATATATGGTATGGCTGAAAATCTATCAGCCTCATATAGCTATTTGAGTTGAATAGCTGAGTTTGAAGACATGTAGATGTCGAAAATCTGAAATTTTCAGACATCTACCACTCATTAGATCACTTTTAGATAAGTGCTTGGCTTTGGGTTGGTATTTTTAGATCTAGTGTCTGAACCTACCCTGACACCTCTCTGAGGAGTGCCAAAGCACGAAACCATGGTCAGGGGTTTGGGGAGGGGTTCTTGACAGAGATATTTTAAGTGCTGGTTCTGGCTAAGCATTTATCATAAAGCTTGTAGAGGAATTGGCAATCCTCACTGTTTAATTAAGAGAAGAAAAAAAATTAACATCTTGTTTTTTTTTCACCATATATATATATATATATATATATATCTTTTAGATAAAACTTGCAGGTAGCAATTTTACATTAAAATGCAAAAATTCATCATTTAGAAAGTGATTTATTTTCTTTTATCCATTTACTAATGTTATTAATAAGAGGAAACAAATAATGATAATCATTACTGTAAATGCAATGTAGACATATAAATTGCATAGTCATCAATAATAGTAGTTAACCGTGTAATTATTTCTATTAGTTTCGTTTGTAGTGAAACTTATATTCGATTAATGAAAATTGGACTTTATTGTACATGCATTTATATATGCACAGTTGTTTGTTTAATATTTAATAGTTTACATGTGTTCACATCTTTATGGGAGAATACATTCCTCTCAGTTTGATGAGTTATGAGTTGATCTCAGAACGAATCATCCCAGTATAAATTGTAGTTATATTAAACTAAGATTACGAAAGAAAAGGGTTACTCCTATAGTTATTGTATATTCAATTAGGGTTTGGATAAAAAAAACCATCCCTTTATACTTATTATATAAGCGATTTTGTTTAGGAATAGAATCTAAAAAAGACCATTCCTTATAATTATTGTAATAAAAATAGCATTGATGACTATCCCATATATATATATGTGCGTAAATACTAGGAGGCATGTGAGTCACAGAAATGTTTATATTCATGCATATATAGAATTATATTCAAGTTTATTGGAGACAGGATTAAATGTATGGCGAATGTGACATTATCTATGAATATACCGATACTGTGATACATAAAAATTAAAGAATTTTATTAAAGAAATAAATTGTGTATCAGTTAATGATTATATTTGTAAAAAGTTATTATTATATGATTTGTTAATTTTATTAAAGAAAATAAGTACACTTGCAAATAAATTATTATTACAAGACTTATTACTTTGTTTATGTAAAATTGCTTGATCTATCATCATTCATCACAAGTACCTTATGTTCTCTGTGATTTATCCTGGTATTACACGTGGGTTATGTAATGGTTACATTCTTATATTGATAATATTAAATAGTGCTATCATACTTATAACGTAAAGCTGTATAATTAATATCAATTAGTCAATTAAAATGGCTGAGCGCCTTCGAGAAACTGTACTTCTCATAACCATAGCCAGTTGTGATTCGTTCGTTGAAATCATTCTATAAGTATAATATGCAAACTCTATGCAAATGAGTCAGTTAGACCATCTTAGCATAAAGCATAAATCTACAAGTTATTAATTATTATACTGAATAAAATATTGTTTTATATATATATATATATATATATATATATATATATATATATATATTTATTTCTTGATGCTTAAAGCCAAGTAGTGTCCATGTAAATAAATAGAGAAATGTAAAAATATTTAATTATGCTACTCTAATCAATACAATATATTTACTGATACATACATTGTCTGATACGTTAGAAACATCTGTTTTTCCTTTTCTAATAAACAATTTTTGCTATTTCAATCACTTTTAAATGAATGACTGGTCTCCCAATATATGCTCTTTCATATTCACATAGTATTTCATAGATGCAGTTTTATTTTTCAACATTTCAAGTTTAGACTTTGTAGATGTTAGAGTTCCTTATAGAGTGATATGAAAAATAGAACAAGAGATGTTTTTTCAGAAATCAGTTATTTGGAAAAAAAAATGTAAAACAAACTCTCATGAAAAATGGTTCATTTTTCAGCTATCTTTAAGAAAATATTAAATAGTTAACAATAAAAGACATTGAAAGAAAAAAAAACATTTACAATGCCTAAATTTGAAATGCTGAAAATCAAAAACCACACCTTTAAGGATATATATTGGTGAGACCTGTCATCCTATTGAAAAGCAAGTGAAAGAGCACAAATTAAGGTTTAGAAAATGGAAAATAGATGTGTTTTGAAGTAGAAGATTATGTATGTACCCATGAATTGATTGTAAATACAGAAATATTAAATTGGAGAGTACAAAAAAAAATTCCAAGGAACTGCTCACATAAAAATGGAAAATAACCCCATAAGTCAACTTAGTGTGATAATACGTAATGTGTGTAAACCATTAATTAACTCTGCTCTTAGGAAAAAATGGGGAAAGTGGGAAGATCATCACAAACAAATATAAGAAATTTCTACTGACTGTTTGTTGCCTTTGGGAGAATAAATCAGTTAGTTAGAACATTACCATAAAAATTCAATATTTGAAAATCTAAATGTCTACATTTGATCCACATGCTAGTGCTGTCCTTAATCAGGCCAGCACATCTGAAAAAGAGATGGGAATACTACAACTATTAAAAACACTATGTTATATACTAACTTATGTGTTATTATTAACAGTTGAATATAACTGTAAATTTTAAATAGAGTTTAAAATGTTTCTAAAGACATTCAATATTTAATGTTAGGTGATGGAAATAATTCAAATATTTCATGTTTTTTATTTTATTTTTAAGTAAAATCTTTATTAACAAAAAACAATTACATATAAATTTTAAATTATAGATTTTCATATTTATTTATAAATTCCTTCTTAGATTAACTAATAGTTCTCTAATTTTTTCTGATGCTACTTCCATAACACACATAATTAAATTAAAAATTCAAGAAAAATTACAGAATGTCAAATAACACATGTTAACTCTTCAAAATCAGCAATAATAATAATTAACCAAACCTATAACAATAATATGAAATAAAGTATAAAGAAAAAAAATCTATGTAGAGTTACTTATATAAAACTAAACCGTGAAACCTTGATTTACAAGAGTATAAAAATGTACAAAACTATAAATAGTTTATATTATTTATTTGTGAATTATTATACACAAAAACTTACAACATACATACTCAATACATTAGCAACTCTCTTATTCTGCCAAATCTATTTAACAATTACATATAATTTTTTTTTATTTCATAGAACAATCACATTGGAATATGTTACTAGAATACAGTGCAAGCAGATTCTAAAGAAACATTTTTAAACGAGCTTGCAAATATGTCAACGCTTTTGTATATCATGACCAATCCATTTTGTCTAACAAAAAAAAATCTTTTATCTGACTTTCAACCATATATCCTGTAAATAAATCAAGCATCAATAACCAAAAAAAACTGAAAGTTTATATTAGTGGTGATCTTAGTTTACAAATAAATCAAGCCAGCTTACAGTTTTAAATATTGAAACAAAAAATACTAATAATTTTAATCACACATAAATTACTTTTACTGTTGATCAAATAGGTAATGTTTAGAAATATAAGTACTTCATGGAACAATCATGTCCGAGTATGTTATTGCTTGTGACTAACTTGGGATGCAAGAATCATAAAATTGTAAACAAGAGAAAATATATACTGTTTTAATTCTACTTTAGTATTAAATAACTTCACTGGAATAATTTTAAACAATGATAAATTTATTAATTAGAAATAATAACAATAAATATGAAATTAAAGATCTGATAATATAATAATAGTATTTTAATTTGTAGACTGCTAATTTAGCATTCTCAATAAAAAACATAAAGCATGGATCTATAGCTAATATTAAGATAATAAAATTTGAATTGTAAATATACTACACATGTTTGTTGGCAAAATAAATTTCTACAATAGATTTTCAGTATTAGTGAGAATCTATTACCTTATTAATATCCAGGTGAACACCCTTTTTTTTTATTTTGAATACTTTAACTAAATTTTATTTATTGTCACTGCCACGATCTACAATGTAAGTAAATATTTTTATCATTCAAAAACATATTTGAGTATTTAGTTTAGCATAATAACCAAGCTTCTGGTATATTGGTTACTTTGGTTGACCTATAAAAATTTTATATATTATGGGCTTGAAAAGTAGATAAAATGTATAAGCAGAAGCATGTGGAAAAAAGCTGGAATTGTCATGTTCAAAGGTAGATTTTTTTTTAAACTTCTGTATTATTGAAATGCCATAATTACTATTTGTAAAATTATGAGAGTGCTTATTAAAATTTTATTGTACTGTAAATAATTTGAGTAAATGTGGCTATCTGGATTTGAGTATGGAATAATAGAGTGAGTTGTATCTAACCTGCTATATATTGAGTCCAAAGATGCACAAAATAGCATTTAATAGGTTAATAGATTCATAATATGAACAGCAGTAAAAGACTAATTACATTTTAAAAACCAATATTAATAATTATGTAGCACATTTAAGTTGTGAAATATAAATAAAACTATATTTTGTATCATTTCATTACCATCTTAAGGCATAGTACTATTATACTGTTACCATAATAATAATTGATTTGACCACATATATTTTGTAATTTGTTTTAGTTATGAACAGACACAATAATGATCTTCAATATAAGCTATATTCTACTTTCATTCATTTCTTAGCATCCAATGTTTTGCCTCTATTTATCAACATCGTCTCTTGATGCTTGACATACATCTTATAGTATAAACAATACAGAGATGCAATATTATATATATATATATATATATATATATATATATATATATATATATATATATATATATAATACTTCCATACACACAACTACACTTATATTAAACTAAAGATTTTATAGAAATACATACCAGGTATTCTCAAGGCTCTTTTGACTATGGTAGTTAGAGAGTTGTAAGACAGCACCAAATCACTGCCATTTTGAAAATGAAGTTGTAAAAAGTTTGAGAAATGATCATACACATAAAACAATAAACCTTCTTTTTCATAGGTTCGGAAATTCAACTTAATATCATTAGTTATCATATTTGTTGGAGCTCCAACAAACAAAATATAACTATTGTCATTTTTAAAAGTAATTGCATCTACGTTGATGTCTAAAAAAAGAGAAGAAATTCTAATTATTATAAAGTTGAAAACATGGGACACATAGAAATCATTACAAATTTAATACCTACTTTTTTAAAATTAAACAATTTTATTTTTATTTTTGATACGTAATATTCTTAAAGTATATTGTGTAATTTAAAATAAATGTTAATTTTGCTAACTTCCATGTTAAATTTACAAATTCTTATTTAACAGATTTAAAAATGTAACATAAATGCAATGTAGATTAAGATCTAAAAATAAAGCAAATGGATAATAATAGATGTCTCAATGAATTTTATATATATATATTTACAAAAATGGTGCAAAGATAACTAAAACTTAGAAAAAAATCCTTAAATTATTTCTACTATCTGGACAATAGCTAGTGGAATCTAGTTGAAATATCAGGCTGATGCTAACATTAATAAATAAATTTATCCATGGATGAATCTGAAATATATGTTTATTGAGCAATCATCTCAAAATGACTAATAAAGTAATAATATTTGTAATAAACTATTCAATTAATTTTTCATCAAATTAGTCAATTCATAAACCGTACATGTATGCAAATGGTATTTTTAAAATATTAAGTTATAATCTTCATTTTAATCATTAACAGAAAACAAAGTTGTGAGATAATTAAAAGTGCATATATGAGTGCCTAATTAATCTAACCATACACATTCAAACACATACATTAGTCTGTTTTATACACAATAATAACATTTTATTTTTATTTATAATAGTTGATTCTTCAAATCAAAAATGCTGAATAAGGAACATGGAAAAAACTTAGTAGTTTTAAAGAAGAAAAAATTTTGTCTTTAGAACTTAGTAATAAATAAATGATTCTTCATAGATATTTTCCAAATTACAAAGCTTTGCTAAAAAAGCAAAAAAAAAAAAAAAAGGGAAAGGAATAATTCATTTCTCTCTCATTGGCTACATTTCCGGGAGAACTGAATGAATTAAAGTAGTAGTGAGAAAGTGTGCCTGTTGTGTATAATACAATTTAAGAAAATAATTTAATTAAATTATAATTTAAAAGATGGGTTAAGAGAAGCAAACTTATTTCACGACATATATAATTTTGGGGAGAAGTAAAAGTTAATGAGAAAATGTGTCTTTCATCTTTCTTTCTGATACTAAAAGGAATTATTAAAATTTGCAGATCCAGAAGATGAAAAACCCAAATAAAAGTTCTAAAATCAATATAGGTCATATGAAGAAACATTTAAAAATTTAAACAAAAAAGATGGACAAATTTTAAAATAAAAATTTAAATAGGATCATCAGAAGTGTACAATGGGAAAGAACAAATAAAACAAGGCTTGGATAATAAAATATCCATCATAAAAAAAAAACAATATGAACTGGACCACAAAATTTGAAAGATAAAATTAAAAAGAGACTATATAATGTAGAAAATATAATGAAAATAAACCAACAAGATTTAAAAAAAGATATAAAAAAGGCATGTGGCTTAGTGTTTGGGAGCTCATAAATAGTTCAAGCACCAGAATCAATCCTGGAACTTCCTGATTCTAAGCTGGACACTCTACCAATTATGCCAAATCATGCATAAAAATGCAAGAACAGATAGAAGTTCTTGAAGTTAAAGCAAGATGTATAAAAACTATTTTAAAAATAGGGCATGATGAAATAATGATAAGAATAAAAAATATAGGGAATCATCATGGCCAAGAGACAACAGAAAATAAAACAAATGGAGACAGAATAAAAAAGTGAAGGTTAAAGTGTAAGCAAGTGCAGCAAAATTTAGAAGATGAAATTGTCGCCAAGAATTAAAAAAAAATAGAAAAAGAGCAAATAAATTTAGAAAAGATTGAAAAGGCACAGAAGAAATTAAACAATGAGAAAAAAACAAATGGAAATGATAGAAAAATCAGAAAATAATAAAACTACAAGAGATATTGAGATTACTTAAGAGTTTTTTTTAAAAATAAAAGTGATGCTGAATGAAATAAAAGTTGCTGAATCTAAAATTGAAGTGGATATAGTTTTAAAAAAAAGAATAGATGTTGGGGTAGAAAAGAGTTAGTTAAGTAACTTAAACTCATAGAATTCATTAAAGATTATTCAAAATTAAAAAAACCCCACAATAAAGTGGTTCTAGAAAGCAGAGAAGTATTAGAAAATGGTTATCAAGATATAGCAAAAGATATAAAAAATGAAATACAAATAGCTGGTCAGAAACATTGAAGAAGGTGAAAATGTACAATTCAAGGTGAAGAAAAGAAAACTCCCCATACAGTAGTGCCACCCTGTGCCAAACAGAGTAATCAATGGATGCCAGAAGGCTTGTGCATAAAATCCCTATCTAGTGTCTACTCATCCAATATCCCCAGACTAGTTTCTGGCTTGTGGCCATCATCAGTGAGGTGCTAGTATAGAGATGGTGATCATGTGATGTTTGATGGTGAAGAAAAGAAATTTTACTTTATGTAAAAATATTAAGATATGAAGGGAAATTTCAAACGATTGAAGAAATATAGAATGAATATATCTATATATAGGGCAAATAAGATAAAAAATCATCAGTATGTTGTTAGAAATAAAGCAATATAGGAATATATAAACAGTAATACAGATGAAGAAGAAATGAAAATAGATAAAGATAAAGAACAAAAAAAGAGTATTTTTAAGTTATAAAATGTAAGATATAATTAATATTATCTAGAGTTATAAAATTATACTAGTTTATTAATATATAACCAAGTGTGACCAACAAAAAATATTTATTTAGCTGTTGTGGACTTAAAAAATAATAGAAATCTAGATTCAAAATTAAAAAAATAGTATTAGTAGTTAAGCTGTGTATTCTTTATGCTGGTGTTTACTTGTGATACATGACAAATATTACTAAAATGATTCTTTGTAGAGAGCTATTATTGTTAGATGGTAGTAAAAAATAAATTTCATGAAATTTTTAGTTGATGTAAATGCTCATTTTAAAATTATAACTGGTACCATAACAGACAAGAAGTATATAATGTTAAATCAGGAGAAATTAAAGAGAGGAGAAAACAGAGATATATCATTAATATTCAGTAAATATTTTCAAGTAGAAAATTGTTTTATTCATTTTTTTTATTTAAAGAGAGGAAAATTGAAGCAGTTAGATTAAAATGGCTTTTATTATAAGTGATAAAGAAATAATTAAAAAAAAATTGAAAGAAAAGCAAATTGATATTAAACTATTCAATCAAATTTTCTTAAAACAGTCAATTCATAAAATCCTGTTTCATATGTGTGAAAATAGTTTCTCTTAAAATATTAAGTTATAATCTATATTTCAACCATTAGTATAAAATATAGTTTTGAGAGAATTAAAAGTATATAAATGATTGTTGAATAAATGTAAATACACCTACACACTCAAATTTAAATAACAAGAATACTTTAATAAATCTCAATACTCGAAAATGTGACAAATATTTCTGGAAATCATATTAAGTATTTTTAAAGAAAAAATATTAATCTATAAAAATTCTTTATTTATTTATTATTAGTTTTTCAACTAAAAAACTCCTAAATGAGGAAAAATAAAAAATATATATTATGTACAGATTTAACAATTTTTTTAAAAAAAAAAAAAATACTTTTTTCGAATTTTTCAAATTATAATTACACCTCTCTTGACTTATTAATAGTAATAATAATATCAACATTATTATTATTTGTTGGATTAATAAATTACACATATTAACACAATGTCTAAATATTTGGTGTCACATTTAGATCATATAATAAATAAGCTTCTTTTTTGATAACTATTTCAATAAGAGCCCAACATTTGTAGATTAAAAAAAATCTTATACAATATATTCTGAATGAGGGTACATTTTAACATATAAATATGAAATTTCCTGGATTAACAATTTCCTTTTCATTTGCTAGAAGTAACAAGAATAGGCACAATAATTAATGAGATGTCCAGTTTCATTATTATATAAGAAAAAAAGAGGACATGTTAAATATTGCTATCACTACTCTTGACCTATCTATTTATTGACTAAAAATAATGACTAAAGGTATATTACGTAAGTAATAGTGGTGATATTGAAGTAAGCGCAATTAATAAAACTTTTTTCTCTTTTTCTATGGTGTTAAATATATGAATTGACTATAAATACTCTTTATTGAATTCATGTTATTGTTTTCAGGTGGTTGATATAGTTACTTTGACACACACATATATAAAAAAGAGACTCTTAAAATCTATAAATGATAGAAAATTGTAAATAAATATGTAATTAACTGAAACACACAGGCTTATTATATACCTGTGTCTATATATGTAATATATAGGGTATATGAGCACAGACTTTCACATGACCCACCACACTCCACACTATCTCATATCAGGATACACTTGAACACTATATCTGAGCACTTATAGCATATATGTGTAGAGATGGTAATCTGGACCAACTGATGATTGCTGGTTTAGCATGAAATACGTATATTGGTGATTATTTATCTTTTCAACATATATGTGTTCAAGTGTATCCATGATATGAGATAATGTGGAGTGTTATGGGTCGTGTGGAAGTCTGTGCTCATATACCCTATATATAAATATGTTATCTAAATCAGAGAAATAATTTTGTACTTGAATGTTTCATAAAGTAAAATATATTATCACAATACAGAAAAAATTTGACAAAATTAATATTTCTTTAAGTAAGCTATCAAAAACGACCTCTCAGGGAAAAGGATGTTGAAGTGATTTTGTAACTATATATGCAATGCCTGAAAAAAGTCTATGTAATTAATTTGATGGTAGTTTCTTTGAATGTGATTACATTCAAAATGTTTCAACATCTGAAACACACACACAAATTAGTATTTAAGAACTGAATTACTTATGGTGATTACATTGAATTAAAATAAAAACTTTGCAATTTTATAAATTACTCTTTCAATTGTTGTGTATTTATAGGTATATCTTATGGTGAACTAAATTTTGAAATATAAAAATCAGAAAGAACATTTAGAATACTCTATTTAAGTATTTGTGTATATACACAAACATACACTAATATTTTGTTTAATGGATTAAAATTTTAAAGAAAGTCATCTACTGTTAAAAAACACACCAAGAATAAAATGTTGTTCATAAAAGTTAAAACAAAATGTTTATTAGTTAAAAAAAATCAGGAATGAAATTTGTAAAAAAAATTTATTCTCTTTCATTATACAAACCTTTTCTTTCTACTCTACATATCTCACTAGTTCTCAATTTGCCAAAATTTCATCATCATTCTCTTCTGGATATTTGTAGCTTTCAAATTCTTAAATATAAAATCATTTCAAACTGATGACATAAGATAACAAATACTGTATTCAATGCAACTTGCTACACAAATCAGATATTCTTGTAATTTAAGCAAATCATATATTACAAATGTTTTCAATAGCATACCTGGCTTTCAAATTTGTTTTAAAAATAAAATTATTAATAATTTATAGACAAATATTTAACTGACTTTATAGTAATGATAATATGCTATTGTAAACATTTGAAAGATTAAAGTTTGCTTAAATAGCAAAATTTTCTGCTTTGTATGGCAAGTCACATTGTGCACAGCATTTGTTTCATAAAAATTATAATACCTATAGCATTGTATGGATTAGTGCTCTCTCTCCTTTTTAAAATAAGTAAATAGTAACAATAATGTGAAAGGCTGAAACCTTTGACAGATGTACCTTAAAAATACTTATATGACAGCCAATCAGATGTAATAATGACTGCACAAATAACTCTCAATTCAAAACACAAAGAAAATTAAAATAACATTTGTTTGTAAAAGAAAACTTTCACAAATGTATTTAGATAAAAGATGACTGGCTGATAAGAATTGTAGCTAATAAATGAATTAATTAAAAACTATATAAACTATACTATCAATAAAAAACAATGAGATAGTAAATTAATCTAAGCAAAAGATTAAAGCAAATGTAAAAATAATTAAAAAAAATAGACTTTAAGATCAAAATTAAAAATAATGATAAGGAATTAAAAACAATAAGAGAAAAAGATATATAAAATCACTATGGCCTATTGTTATTTAGTCAGGTCTGCAATCAATAAATCAGTCTAGTTGGCATTTAGTGATTTGAATTATTCTGGTCTTCATTTGTGCTCTTACATAATCCTTTGCTCCAGAGATCCAGATATTTGGAAACTGTAAACACAGTAGTAAGCCAATCAATTACTCCTGTGATCAACATCAATGCAAAAGCTGTGGATCTAACAAAAAGCATGCCTAGATTGTCTTTAGGGATGTTTGACAACTTTATGCTCTAGTTCTCAGGAAAATCAACTATACTCATCTGAAACCTCACTGAAAATTAATGCCAAATGGTAAAATAGATGCTGCTGTAAACTCTCTCTCTCTCACTGTCAAAATAAAAAAATGGAAAACAAGCCCAGAAAACATTGATGGAGACCAAAATGCCAACTGGTTGGAAAATTGACAATGATAAAAACCTAGGTAAAGACATTTTTGGTACTTGTCTATAGACACTTTATATTTATTTTAAGTGAACTTTAGTTAATGGACTATTATCATAATTTACATTGAATCTAATTATTAATCATTTATATTTCTTTATGTAAAATATTATATTGTTATATTAGATTTGTGTGTGTTTGAACAACTATTAATGTTTTCTTAAATATTAGTTGGTCTATTCTCTCTTTTGTCATTGCAGCATTAGTAAATTAAGGTAGAGTTATGTGTTAAGTGAATGCATTGGACCCTGAGAGAGTGTGAGTTAGCCATGGGATATTTCAAGCACCGGATTGTGTGTCTGTCATCTGAAGTGTGCTGACTATATAACAAATAGTTGGCTGGTGCCTGAGTTTGATCCTCAAAACAAATAAAATGCTTTGGATAGCAAGGGATTGAGTGCAGCAGTCAAGGTTGGGCCATGGTCAGCAAATATGGCCGTGTTATGCTTTATATAGCTTGATTGGATCACGGATATCATCAATGGCTATGCTAACAATGGTATTCTCCCCTCTGCTGGAAGGGCTGGTCCATTCCCATAGTATTAAGGTAAGTGTTAAACTTACTAAAGTTTAGATTCCTAAAAAATATTATAAAAGGTATTCAAACCTAGTTAATATGGCTATTATCTTTTCAGACCCAGTTCAATATGTATATAATTATAAGGGATTTGAACCCAGACTTTCAAAATCTAATCTGCTATCCAATATATCTCATGCAAATGATGTATATGACCACACATATGTTAAAAAGATAAATGATCTCCAATATATGTATTTCATGCTGAACCAGCACTCATCAGTTGGTCCATATCAGCATCTCCCATACACATATATAATCAGTGCTTGCTTTATATTAAGATAGAAAATCTTTAAACTTTAATGGACAGGTTTCAATCTACTTCACCATCCAGCTCTTCAGCCTTCCATATCATTAAAAATCTGATGGTGGAATGTACAAATCCCTTGCTTATTTGAGCATTTCATCCTTAGAATTTAAATGTTATGTAAGGCTGAAGAGTTGGATGGTGAAGTAGATTGAATTCTGTCCATTATAATTTAAAGATTTACTCTGTTAATAAAAACCAAGCACTGATTATATATATATATATATATATGTGGGAGATGATGATCTGGGCCAACTGATGTTATTGGACATCATTTATCTTTTTTACATGTGTGTAGTCATGTTTGTCAGAGATATGAGATAGATTGGATAGCTGAAGAGATCTTGAAAGACTGGTTCAAATCTCCTATAATTATATCTAAACTTGAGGGATATAATACCTGTATTTATATATATATATATAGACTAACCTCCCCCCCCTCCGACGCTCTCGTCCTCCATAATTATAATTATATTGTTTAAATTCCGGGTTCTAGCTCAGTTAACACATAAATAAATGAAATATTCAGCATTAATTAAAATGATTACTAGCTCTAATTTTTAAAATACAAATACGGTTATATTTTTAAAATGAATTAACAAATATTTACTATTTTCATGAGACATGGAGTGACGACACGGGGAACGAGATAGACTACATTGAGATATTATCCACATGATACTATCTCAATGGTATAAGAACACTATTCCCCCTTTTACTATATCAAATAACTAACTTATAGTATTCTTACGACTTTCTAAGCTCTATTCACTACGATTAAAATAATAATCATATCTTAATATTCTTTATAATAATAATCTAGCTCAATTAAATAAAAATGAAATAAAGAATATAAAATCAATAAAATCTCAGGTTCATAAATTGTATTCTAACTGATTTAAAATTACGGTAGTAAACTATGAAAAGGGAATTTTATGTCATAATTTACTACGCAGCAACTAACAATAATAAATAATAATAATAACAACAATAGTATAATATAATCTTATTACTTCCTAAATGAAATAAATAAATACGTACGTGGTAGTATTTAATAATCTGACAACAGAATACGTGTGGCAACATTAGCATATAATTTAATGTAATATTGTGGCAACCGACTTATGACCAGTAAATAATATAAAATTATGATCTTTTAATTTTTTAATATATCAATAAATTCTCAAAATGATTATAACACTTTTATGTTTACCCTTTCTGTGCAAAAACTATATATCTGTTTCAATTATAAATGTGTCGTGATATCATGCATACATGTGGAGAAATAACAACGAAGACACAAAACTTTAAAATAAATTTACAACAAAGTTTATTAATAACATAAACAAATAACAATATTTTACATTATGTACATTGGATATCCTTTGCTCTTCTATCTAAATTTAGTTTCCTAGTTTATAAAAATGAAAATCAAACTTCTATTTATTTTTTCTAGTTAACTCTTATCTTTTAAAAGCTTAAGAAAATACAGTATTATTATTATTGGATTTCCTATCATATTTAGCTTGTTACAAAATGTATTTCTCACATAATTATCATTAACAATTTGTATCCCTACTATTATTAAAATTATAAATTTTACAAAAATTACATTCGTATTAAACATTATACAAAACAATAAAATTCTAGTTTTATATTGATTGTATGGAATCCTACAAATTCAAAACATTCTTCTACATTCGGTATTAAGTTTTATTGTTCATTATCCGATGTTTATTAATCTTAATATACTCATTCAAGCCTTACTTCGGATGATATAATTACAACCATTAACATACCATGCACAAGTATATGTTTATTATACATTATTGAATTATTTTCTTAATAAATATGCAATATTCATTTTCTAAATACTATTTAAAAAACATTTAAATTTTATTATCACTTTTTAAAAAAAAAACTTTGTTTAGATTTCTCTTTAAAAAAAACTTATATTCATTTCCGAATTAATTTATAACTGTATTATATGATTCTTTCTCTCTCTGTGATATTTTGTACTTTCACTTTTAAAATTACACAATTCTATACATTCCAGTAAATAAACTATTCTTACATAAACGATAACGTATCTTCAGTTCTATTTTATTCATTATTTCTTTGAAAATATCTCTCTGACGATGCAGATTCACGAAAACAAGGATAGTGAAGATAGATGCCTAGGATCAAAATATAACTAGGATATTACTCATCATAAACCTTGACAATAATGGCACAGTGAATTTAAAAGACAATATAGAGGAGTGACCTTTATCTGTCTACCAACCTCTATTATAGGAGTGATGCTAAAGCTATTTTTTCAGCTTTATTGTAACATCAAAAAGTTTAAAGATATGCAAAAACACTGTCCAAACTATATGTGTTCAGTCATAGGACTTAGTTAACTATACTGAAATCACACAAACTAACTATGATCCAAATACTTTATTTTTCTTATTTCTTAACAAAACATCATCTTGGTTTCCTCTCCACTAGTACTACCAAGTCACTATCCGATCTTATTTCTCAAGATTTTTCTATACGGTACATCGACAAATTCCTATCTGCATTTCTAACAATAATAAAATTCATTTATTTCAAAACTATTCCGCTGTTCTTTAAGAAAATCTTTTACTACTTTCCTCGTATATTTTATCATATACAAACTATTTTAAAATATCTGAATACTTTATTACATGAAAGTTCAAAAGAATCACACAATTGTTCTGTTATATTATATTATTAATTATACTTTAAATAACTTATTGCATGCATATTCAGAGTTACTCCTATCTCATAATATGTTTTAATGTTGTATAAAATGTGTACATATAATTAAACTTTCACACATCATTCTTAATCAATAGACAATCTAAAAAAAAAATACATTATGCATTATAAATAAATATCAAAATTACCAAAACGATCTTTATCTTCTCGATTGCATTCAGCAGGCTTCACCATCTCATTGATTCTTGTAGATATATGATTCCCATACATACACTTTATTTTTAAAACAATATTTCTATCATTCTATCAAGTTACTATATTTAGATTTTAATATTACTAAATTTATGTTTATATGTTTTCCCTAATCTCACATAACATTTTATATTTAAAATAAATTAGTAAAAAATATTTAAATCATATTTACGGTACTTCTTTATCGAACTTTCTTGAAAATCGTTCATATTAAAGCAAAAAAAAAAATGTATTTTAGTTCTTCTTCAGTCCCTTAATGTTCTATTTTAAAGTAAAACAATTACTGCTCTGTTTGATAAATCTTCATAGACGACAATCCTTGGTTTTAAAATATTTAATACTATTATTAATTCATGATATCAAATTTATCCTGTAAAGAAAAACGTCTACTACTCTCTTCTAATATTGTCTGCTAATATTTTCCCGCGCGACTTTTCCGATGCATCTTCTAGGTACTTTTATTAAATATTCAATAAAATTTCTATTTCCATGGATCCATTTTCACTCAGTAATTTAATTTTATATTTTTCAAATCAAGCCTTTTCTCCAATGAATACTTTGCAATATTTTAATTCTTCTTAGATAAATTTTTCCGTTCTTTTCCATAAGACACATAATGGCACTTTCATATTATTCTATTACTTTTTTCTTTATTTAAAATTCTGGTAATATATTTTTGTACTGTTTCTTTTTTTAAAAGATAAACCTTCTTTCTTCATTATACATTTACATAATTTTTCTTTATAATAAAAAATGCATATTAAAATTTTCCATAGAGAAGAATAAAACAACTTCAAAGTAGCCTTAGAAATTTGTGCTTCATAATTTTTTCCTGACGGCAAGTAACTTCTCTTTTATGTTTTCATATAGCGTCCCAATTATATTTCTCTGAGTTATAACAATAAGTTTCTGGTTGAGCATAAATAAAGCTGTATTAAGATATTTTCCAAATATTTCTCCTTTAGCAATATTTTTAGGTATTTTTCCTTGTACTTCCATTTTACGGTAGAGTTTTGGTCGAACTTGAATAAAATTTCCTGGTAAGATAACTTTTAAAATTAGCAATCCATGTAGAGGCAGTCAAAATATATTATATGTTACAAAAGAACTTTTAAAATAAATACAAATTTTAAATTTATATTACTTTTCCAGCTACGGTGTTATCAGCTAAAAAAATATGTTACTTTCTCTTTCACTTTCACATTACTTCTCCTCCCGCTTCGTCTAATTCTTATTTTTGTCTGCGAATTTACCTCCGTTGATTGGTTAATGACTTTTTAGCGCGAACAAATTTACACATTTTTAGTTTTATAACAGACTAGACGTTTAAAATAAAGAATTGATGACGTCATGTCTTAAATATTATTTAGACTAGTATTTTTAAATTCAATTATAGTTTTATCAAAATTATTTAAACTTTAAAAACAATTATTAAAACAACATTTAATACTTCCACTTTTACTTTAAAGATCGATGGCAATTATATTTAGTTTTAAATTCACAAACTTTATTATTATTTTAACAAGCGTGTGTGTGAAGGTATATAATATACAGTCACGTGTTTACTACTTTATCAAATGATTTTTTATTTACGTCTCGGTCTAAATTACCAAAACTGATATATTTTATAAAAATTTGGAAAATAATTTAAACTTGTAGAACTAAATATAATTCTCACCATCATAAAGTTTTTCTTAAAATATTAGATTAAATTTGACTATTAAATATAATTATACACTACATATAGTATTTATTTAATTTATTAGTTTTAAAATATTATACTTCAAATTATTAATATATTTTTAAACTATTTATAGCTGTGTTATTTTATATGGCCAGCTTTTACAACCATAAGTAAGGATATAATTAAACTTTATTTAACTGTTTTCTTTTAAAATAATCTATTACACTTTTATATACCAGGTATTTTCAGCTTTAAATTGTACTATAAAATCTAATTATCCTACTATTATTTATATATCATACAAATATAACTTAAAATTTAAAATTTTTTAGTAATTGACCTTTCTACCTTATTATGACCTATAGATAAGGGCACAATATATATATATATATATATATATATATATATATATATATATATATATATATATATATATATATATATATATATATATATATAAGCAATCAAATTTTCAAATACATTTACTTATCCAGAGTAAAATTTTCTAGACCAATTTGTCTCAATGTATATACATTTCAAAAAAATGTATGACATCTGACTTGATTTTTTTTGACATTTCAAAAGAAAACTCTCTTTTGCAGATGAGCTAAAATTTTGAAACATCTGCTCATTTATTAAAAAATAATGATCTGATTTTTCTATTTATATTTGCCTGAAGGTTTGTGATGATGATATACTAGATATAATAATATGTTAGACTATTTCCATCATCTATCAGTAAATGTTGAATGTATAGAAATTTTTTATACATTCAACATTTACTGATAGATGATGAAAATAGTCCAACATATTATCACATTTTCTATTTATATGTCATAATTACAACCAGTATGATAACATGCATTGGATAAGACTGTCACAGATTTGTAATATTCACCAGATACATAAAAAAAATTACTATAAATAAATTCCTTAATGTGATATGTTTATATTCTTTGAGGATTATATTGAGACATTAATTATCACCATCCATTACAACATAAGAATATTAAAGAATTGATGACTTATATACAAAAATAAATTTTTATTTAAAATAAACAGCAATAAATTTTACTGATTATGTATAAAAATTATGGGTTAACACTTTTATACCTTTAGTATACTATGTGGTTTGGTGGAAGATCAACTATTTCTGGAACCATGTCATTTGTTGAATTATGTTTATTTTTATTTACAATAAAGATGATCAATCATCCATTCATTCTTCTAACTCTATTTTTCTATTTACCTGTCTAGTCTGTCTGTCTGTTTAATGCCTATCTCTCTACAAAGCTATCTATCAATCCATCTACTTAACCATCTAACTATCTGTTTCAAATTTTGAAGAATGATATTTTTCTTTAAATTTTTCCATTAAAAGTTTAATGATTATTCAATTGTTTATTGCAGGAAATTCATTCATTTGATATAAACATTCCAAATAACATATGCTTTATATATATATAGAACCATTTATATATGGTAATATCAACAAACAAATTTTTTCAAAGAAGACAAACAATAGTAGAGGTTTGTATATATATCACATGACCACCGCCTCTTATGCTTGTGTATAACTTTGTTAAAACAGGCAAAACTCTCTATATATATATTGCCACACACAGCAAGCTAGAGTAATCAATGGATGCCAGAAGGCTTGTGCATAAAATCCCCATCTAGTTTTTTTTTTTTGTATATAAATTTAGTATTATTTGAATTAAGCAAACTCTTGTGTGTTTTAGTGATGATAGAAAAAATTTGGAATTGCTTTACAATTATAAATTTGCAAAGAAAAGCAGCACAAAGCAAGGATGTTATAATTAGGCTCAATCTATCAAGAATATTTTTAATGCATTAATTTATGAAAGCACTCTTTTATAAAAAGAAAGTTAATGAAAATGGATGCTTTTATTGCCTGATCTAAGTCAACATTTTGTTTATTTGATATAAAACATTCATGATAACAAAATTTCAGTAATGAATAGTTATAGGCCAGAACGCTATTATACTCATTAAATGAGTAAAATCAAGGGGGAAGATAAAAATCAAAAATATATTGCCATTTTCAATGAAACGTAGTCAAAATAATAGCATTGTCAGTGATAAATCTTCTATATTAGTCACATTTAAAATTCATAATTAGCTACTCAAAAGATAGATGGTATAGTTATAATTGAATCACTGTGAAAATTAAGAAAAAAAATTCTGTAGTACAAATTTTCAGGATCATATACAAAACCTTATGGTGCCTTGCTCCTGAAATGGTGTTAAAGTTGGATGAATATTGTTGATTTAGGTAACTGAAAATTTTGAAGTATAAATAGTTATCATTATTGTTATTTTGGGATAAAAATCCCCTGGCAATATAGGTCTATCAGTTAATGCATACCTTATTGTTAGTAATAAACCACTTTTACCTTTAGGAATATACTACTTGAGTTATGAGGCTTTCTAAATAGACTTCATGCTTCAGAATAAATTAATATTTATCCCCCCACTCCACCAAAAAAAAGAAGAAGCAAATATTGTTTTAAATATTTAACAAGATAAGATAAAATTAATTAAAATCAAATAATTATTACATGTTAAAATTTGCAATTTAAAAATTTTATTTCAGAAAAAAAAATATATATATATATAAAAATTTTAATTAAAAATGTTCTCGAATCTTTTAACTTATTCAATGAATTTATTTCTATCAACTCTACTTATTTTCTGAGATTTTTTTTTAAAGTTTGCTCTCAACAACCATATATTTGAAATATTTGTATATCATTTGCTTTCTTCTACTTGAGTCTTTGGAGAATTTTAAAGTTAAGCAGAAACAAGCTAGTTGACTAAAAGTCTAGCTTACCTGTCAGAAATAGTCACAGAAAAAGTGTAAGTGACGTCTTTTGTCAATAAAAATGTAAATTAGTTTGGTCATATGAAATACACGAGCAAATTTGAAATGCGAAAAAGCAAAACAATCAACTTCTATTTGTATGAACTTTAATTAATATTTAACAAAAAACCTACAGTTAATTAAAATAAAGTGGAGAAAAAATACACACTCATAAATATGAATAAAAAGACAGGTCATGAAAGTGTTTTTTAATCCTTCTTTAGAAATCAGTGTTTCAGAAAATTTACTGCTTGTGGTAAATATTTTAATAGAAACTTCATTTACCTCTGGAGAACATATAGCTTTCAATATTAAATTATTAACTGCTAAATATAACAATTATAAATTTAGATATATAACACATATAAAATAGGTACGCATATATATATACTTGTTCATTTCAGATGCAAATTTCTCACAGATCAACAAAATTTACTCTAAGGATGTATATTTTAATTTTAAATGAAATGTAAAAAGTTGTAATAAATCGACAAAAAAAAAAAAAGACAAAGAAAATGTAAAATTGTGAAAAATTACCAGTTTCACAGTTTATTCCTGAGTGAGAATGACTGCTGGCACATTCACATTTATATGATCCCCAGCGTTCAATACAAACTCCATTATTTCGACATGGATTGTTGGGCTCACATGACCTCTCACACTTGCCAGCAATTATTCCTTCTTTACCAGGACTAAAAAGATGTATAAATTAAAATTAACAGCAATTATTTTAATTATAAATACATCTAGAATATTTCAAAAATTTAAAAATTATTCTAAAACATAAAATAAAAACTTAAAATAATTTATCGATTCTTTTTGATTATAAATATATACACACACAGACATGTATGCATGTAGAATAGACATCATAATTACTATATTTTACAATTTTGTATTTAAGACATTACTAAGTGCCTTTTTTTAACAGATCTCGTGTAGCAAGAATGTTTGAACTATAATATATACTCTTTGAATATAATAAATATATTCTACAACTTGAATTGATAGCATATTGTTATTATCTCTGGGAAAACAGAGCAGAATGACCCCCTTAGGTATGACATCACATTTACCCTAGACATGAACTATACTACAGTATTTGTTTATAATTATGAGTTGACTATTTAATGTGTACATATAAAAATAGTTTTTCAATATAACATATTAATTTATATTTCTTTTTTGAAAAGTTTTTCAATTAATTGTTTGAAAATATTTCATTATTGTAGTTGATTTCATTTTAATAAAATTGCATTTTCAACTGATTTTTGAATGGTTTTATTTAATTTGAAAAATCAGTTTGGTTGTTTGTAAACTTTTGATCTTTTTAAAGTTAGATTGAAATTTTAAAATTGAAATTTGATATATAACTAATTAATAACAGGCTAATCCATATGGGTCATTAATCTTTTTGGTAGGTCACCTAGTTTTCAAATATGAAAAGAGAATGGGAAAATATTTAATATTTTGTAATTTCAAATTTAAAAATTCTTTGTAGACCTTTCATTTGTTTTAAGTACGATATTTGAGAGGGTGGTATATAAATTTTTTATTTCTTTCAATTTAATAACATTTTAAAATTGAGATATAATAAAGTTAAGTTCTAGATACTTTATTGAAATTTCATATTTTGTAGAAATCTCTATGAAAGTGATAGCACACATTAATATTTTAAATAGGTGACTTAATTCTTAGATATACAAAAAGAGGGAATCTTCACTGTTTTAAGTAATGTTCATAATTTTCTTGGCTGCAATTGTAATCTTCATTTAAATAATAAGAGAGTTGGTTTATGATGTAGTTTTGTTAAGTGTATTTTTTTCTAAAAAAATTTTTTGTAAATAGACAAAAAATGTCAACCAATTTTAAATAGAAAAATTAGTTACAAATTTATTATACATATATAATTAACTACACATTCTAAATATGATATCTACATAAAGATTTAACATATTACCTTACTGCAAAAAGTCTAGCGATATATATATATATATATTATAACTGTGAAATTGATTTAAAGTAAAATTATACATATTATTCCTCTTACATTCTCTTTGTTCTCATTAGATTTAAGCTTTCACCTTAATATTAAACCATTATTACTTATCAGAATATAATAAATTTGACCTCATTTGATAGATATTTTCGTTTAGAAATTAAATAAATAAAAAAAAAATCACATTTGATTTCGGGAATTATTTTAAAAATTATATTTTAGTGAAAACAAAATGCTGTCACATCAACAAATTTCAGATGGAGCTGATTCAATTTGCAATATGAATGAAATTTTTTTTGTTTCAATGTTTGATTTAAAAATATGAATGAAATTTTTTAATAATTATTAAATTAATCAATTTATGCTTTAAAAGTTTAGAATTTTTTCATAATTGTTATGATATCACTGAATATTATAACAATCTGCTGAATGACCTCATTTCTAAAAAGCTGTTTTCCTATGCCCGTAATCTCTATAGTAACAATATTGAGAAGGAAATATTTTTTAGATGTAAAAATAAATCATTTCTGTAAAAAATAAATATATAATAATATTTATTTTTGATTTTTAATTATTACATAATTATGATCCAAATGTAATCATAAAATTTCCAAAAAATCAAATTTTTAGACCATCATAATATTTTCTCAATGATCAGTAATATACCATGAAATACACTCAGCAAAAATCATGATCACCAAATAAACAATGCCTATTTATCAAACTGTAGTTTCAGTTTCTTTGTATTATGAATTATTCAATTTCCCCCACCATTTTTTGATTTTTTTTTTGTAATTAAAATATTAGAAAATAAATATATGTGAATTTTAAAGCTGTAAAAAAAGTTTCAAAAAATTTTCACTAGGAAAACTCCCACAAATTTAATTGCTAGAAATCTCAAATGAAGCTTGACCATATGGATAAAAGACCTGGTTAAGTGAAGTTCATTTATAATATAGTTTAGGTAAGCATTTTTTAAAGAAAAATATACAAATTTCCAATCAAAAGCAAAAATGTCAAACATTTTTCACTTAAAAGAATATTTAATATTTTTAATCACTTATATACACGTATATTATTATGTACACATACTAAATATGATATATTTATAAAAGTATACATTTTAACATATAACAAAAATATCTAGTGATATATCAACTATAAGTATCAAGTCAATTTAAAGTATAATATAGTTTTACATTTTTATTTATTATGTAAATACTAAAAAGCTAAAATAATAGAGAAAATTTTTTTTATATTAAATGCTTTTTTTGACTGTGCATTAAAAAGTAAAAAAAAAGATTGTTTCAGCAATCACATTTGGTTTTTTAGATTTAATATGATATAAAAGTTTGGGAGGGGGCAGAAATTAATTAAATCCATCTTTTTCTTATTTGACATAATTAATTTCTGGATCCCTCATGCTTTTATTTCAAATTATATTTAAAAATCATAATTGTGATTGAAGAAACAATTATTTTTTTTAGTGTATGCTAAATAAAAGCATTTAATATAAATTTTTTAATCTCCATTATTTAAAATAATTAAAAAAAATGAAATAATTGCAGTTACAGCTGTATACAGATAATATATATTAAGAAAGATTAAGTTTGAAACAAGCTCCTTTGTGAAGAGTAATATCCTCAAATTTCTTTGAAATATTATATATAATACAAAATTTTAATTATTTATATTTTTCCAAACACATTCAACTGTTTGCAATAACATACATATTTTACCATTAGTACCATCAAACACCACATGATCACCATTTCTTATGCTTGCTCATAAGTGTTATTAAAACAGGCAAAACTCTTCATACAGTAATGTCACTCAGTGCAAGCCAGATTAATCCATGGATGCCAGGTTTGTGCATAAAATCCTATCTAATGCCTACCCATCCAATATTGCCAGAATAATTTCTAGATTGTGGCTTTCATCAATGAGGAATCTTGGATCTGAGAGCACTGCACCTATACACAAGCCTTTTGGCATCCATGAATTATTCTGGCTTGCACTGAGTGCCACTACCATTGGATATCTTTGCCTGTTTTCATTATTAGTAAACTTAATAATGCATAAATGAAGTAAATATAGATATGGTAATAATGGAAATTAGTAAAAAAACTTATATTACACACAAAATTTGAATTATGTAAATATAATTCTTTTTATAATAATATTAAAAACAAAAATATAAAAAATTTTCTTAATGAATTTATTTATATAAATATTAAAATAATATGTATATACACAGTATGGAGTTCTACCGTCTATGCCTTATTTTTTTCTTAGACAAAATAAATAAATAAAATGCTGATTAAGATTTTATTCTTTTTTTGTTTAAAATATATTTAACATGCATACATTATTACAATTTATTCGTTTATTAATTGGATCAGAGCAAATTTACAGTTAAATAAATAACTATTAATAGTTTTTTTTTTTACTACAAATGCCTAGTTTCTGCTTAAAAGTTTTATTTTATCCAAAGTCCTTAACTATTTCATAAAATGCAACTTTTTCTTTAATATATATTTAATTGCTCCAGATCAAGTTTATGATTAAATAAATAACTATTAATGCTTTTTCAGAATATCGTATTTTTTTTTTTTTTACTACAGATGTTCTGTTTTGACAGATTTTTTTAAAAACAGTTTGTTCTTTTATAAGAGTAGTCGTTTTAGTTGCTTATTAACAATTTACAACTTTTAGTGAACTACATTATTTAATATTACTTCCTTTTCAGCTTATCATATATATATAGTAAGTGCATATTTTCACAATTGTGAATAATGATTAATTAATATTCAATTTATTTGGCAAATTATAATTTAGAAAGAATGACATATGCAAACTGCTGAGAAGTTGTTAATAAAAACTGCTGCAATTTATACTTGCAAAAATTTAATTAACTCATTCTCATAAAAATTTTCTTCTAATATATACATATATAAAAGAATCTTCTTTTATATGTTGGCAAATTTAAATTATAATAGGTAATAAAAATTTATATTCAAATATATTGCTGTTAAACTTGTTATAATGACATTTTAAAAATTCATTCTAAATTTCTGCTGAAACAAAATATTATCCATATACATACCATTCATCATCATCATTTTCAACCATAATCAATCTATTGCATGATAAAAAATCCCCAAATTTAATTTGTTTCTCTGAATTATAGGATGTTTTCTCCATACCATACCAAAAAATCCTTTATTTCCTTTATCTCACATGTAGTCTTTTTTGAGGTCTTTTACAATCTCTTGGCATCCAGTTTAAAATTTTAACCATCTATTAATTATCATTTCTTCTAGTCATATGTTTACTATAGCTCCCTTTCCATCTCTTAATCTTTTAACAATGGTAATGGTACCTCCTTGCTCCTTCATCCAGTTGTTTCATTTTTAAACTTTTCTTACATTTCTTCTTATTTCAGTGATTTGTATGAAGTCTCTACATTGTTTTTCTATTAAATATTCAAACCTCAAATTGATGAAACACATCTACTAACAAGGTTTTTCAAACATGTAAGCATACTTCTTTTTAATATTAAGTTATTTCTATCAAAACTACTCTATCCAAGTTTAACCCTAAGATTAATTCTATTCATCAAGTTTCCATCAACATTAATAATCAAACCAAGGTATTTATAGTTAACTTCTAATTCATAATTATCATTTTTTATTTTCTTATATTTATCAAATATTACAGTAATCTTTCTAATATATACTTGCAACATTTTCTGAAGCTCTGATACATTAATTTGTAAAAACAAATCTAAATAATTTAAATAATCTCTATGTATTTTTATTCTTTTAGTTTTTAATCTACAAATTACTAATTGTAAAACTGCAGTTAAATTTATTGGAGATATGGAAGCATTCTGTTGTACATTCTTCTCAGTGTTAACCTTAGTTTCACCATGAAATCTAAACACTGTTGTAGCATTTTTATCACTGTGAAAATGTTTATAAAATCAAATACTTTTTCACAACCTACAAATCTAAAGAACAAAGAGATTATATTCACTGGTTTCCTTTATGAAGTTATAAAAATTGTAGATTTACATCATTAAATTTATGAGGAAGATACTGAAAATCTTCAACGATTTCAGAAAAGCTTGCAGTTGTTCTGAAATTATGGTACTATGTAGAATTTATGCTTTGCATTGTAACATGTCAATAAATTGAATGCTTGTATACAATGCAAGCTAAAATACAAGGTGGGATTATTCTGTACTGTTTTGTATATTGATGATGTTGCATCAGTTTACATATAGCTCATATGGTTTTTCAGTAATTTAATCATAAATTTCATCTGCATTTGAGTTATTTGCTATTAATATTTAGATTTATATCACTATAAATAACTGAGTACATTTTCTCTTTCTATATAAATATTACAGTAAAAATAAAATCAGTAACAATTTAAAAATAATTATAGAAAAGAAACATAATAAATAAAGCTATACCCTTCTTAGTACCCCCCAACTTTTTAAATCTAAACATACGATGAACAAAGATAAACGAAATGTGAAAAAAATTCAATTCAGTGAATATTTTTATTAACAGTCCTGCATGCAGTATAATTAATCTCTTTTCCAATAATCGTTTCAATAATAAGCAGATAAAATCAAGACATCTTTTTCAATTTTGAAGTTTAGCCAGTGGTGGAACTGTAAGCTAGATAATTTTACATTTTGCTCCTATTGATTAATTCTCAATTATTCAGCCAATGCCTAGTCAGTGGATTATCATGAAGTTTTATGGAATAAATATTTATTTATAACATTTTTATAAATATACAAAATTATATATATAAAATTATATTATAAACACAATCTATATTCAAATCATTCAAATATATACATATTTCTCTATTAAAATAGTAATTAAAAGTTAACAATTATAAAATTATTAACTGCAAGGTATTTATTAAATACTACTAATACAACGATTATATATATATATATATATATATATATATATATATATATATATATATATATATATATATATATATATATATTGTGCCCTTTTGTATGGGTCACCATGAATTGTTGTATCAATTTATTAAAAATTTTAAATTTAAGATATATTTAGCTATATGATGTTGATTTTATTTATGATAATCTTTCAAAAAATTTAATTAAAGTAATCTATGAGTATTTGATATGTGAAATTGTGCTAATGTTTGAGAGAGACGTTTCAATAAAAGATGATAATATTATATGGTTGGGAAAACTGGCCATGATCAATACTGCATTAATAAGTTTTATAAATAAATGTTTAAAGCTAAAAGTTAAAAAGATAAGTTAAAATTAAATGCATATATTTATTGTTGATAAAGATTAATATTTAATAAGTGAATATAAATATTTTAATTATTAATAGTATATAATAGAAGATTAATATTTGATTTTAATAATATCGAATTATTATTTTAAAGTTGTTATAATATATTATTTATTTTAAAAATATTTATTTTTAAAATTAAATTGTTAGTTTATTTTTAGATAATTACAAGCGTTTGTATCTGTGTTGTAAAACAGATGATAGATAGACATATGTACACACATGCTTGTAAGTTTTATAGTAAAGTTGCAAAACTGTTCTAAAATTCTATTATAAAATTTATAAATATTATATTGGCTATCACGAGATAAAAATAAAGATAATTAATGTGAAATATTAAATCTGATTTTTAAAATACTGTTTAAAAAAACGTAACGTATAAAAATAGACTTAGTTTGTTTAAAAAATAGTCTTATAAAAGTTAAAAGTGAAATAAAGTAAAAAATATATTTAAAAAAATGTTTAATGGATTTAAATAAATGATAAAGATCCATTTAAGAATTTAATAATGTAATAAATAATAAATATTAAATAAGTCATTATTTATTTTTAATTCTGTATTGTTGGTAAAATATGTAAATAGGCTAGCAAGGTGATTGTTTAATTTACCAATCAAGTGGGGAATGTATTCCGGTATAAAACCAAGGTTCAATTGTTCAGGGGGGATTATGATTATGATTTCTTTTAAGTGAAGTGTGCTATTAGATATAGCTAAGTAAAAATTATAGACGCTCTCGTAATCGTTTTAAAATTATAAGAGAGTAGTTTTAAATAATTTATAAAAGTTTTACCGTTAAATATGCAGTGCTAATTTATTTATAATTCCCTATTGATCGTCTCTATCGAAGCTCAATTTACTATCAAATAATCATGAAAACATCGTATAAGGATAAAATGTATTGGAGACTTTATACTAAAAATATAACAAACGCTGGATTAACTAGGAGAATTACTAGTTGGATAAAAGTAATATATTGGACATTATATGAATTTAAAAGTTGATTATAATTAATTTTTATAAACAAATATTTTAAAGAAAGATAAATACTTCTTTATGAAGAAAGTATTTTTAAATTACAAATTTAAGTATATATCTTGGTAAAGATATGGTAATTAATAATAATTGCAGAAGTACTTGCCTTGTTAAGTCTTTGTGGTTTAAAAGACTAGATTTCGATAGTTTTAAAAGGCAAACAAATCGGAAATTTAATTGGTAAAGAAATACCTGTAAATAAAATATTATATAGTAAAGTCTGAACGCTGGTCATACAGAAGAATTTAGAAATTAATCTTACCTAAATATTTGTTAAGGAATGCGCAAATAAGTATACGTGGATATCCAAGTCAATTTATAATAATTAAATAAGAACATTATAAACTATTGACTAATCCTAGAAATAATAACTTTTAAATAATTTGTCTTTAAAGAAATGAATCCGGATCCTTTAGACTGTTTTAATTATTATTTTGTTTCTTTATGGTGGAACTTATTTTATTTTATTTTTTTTAAAAAAAGAACGTTTTCATTTATTTCATAAAAACTTTTAAAAACACGTGACGTACCGGAAAAGGAAGTAATGTTGGTAAAAGTTTGTGCCTAGGAAAAAAAGAACAATTATAGGTGGAAAGAAGACACCGTTGGATTTTATGTAACATCTTTTGTTTTTCTTAACTAACATAGATATTTAATTATTTATTGATCTATTAAAGATAAGAGAGGTACATTTTTTTTAAAAAGTAACTAAATATTAATATAAAACTTAATTTCATAAAGTTTATTTTTATATAATTATACAACACGTAATATTTTAAAGAATAATTGTTGAGTATAAATGAAATTATTTTGTAAAACTGTAATCCTGGAGGACATCGTGTGGTGGATTATAAATTGGAGTATCATTTATGGTAAAAAATTATATAATAGTAATAATTTGATGTATTTTGCTTTGTTTTCTTTAGATCAACCAAATATAATTTGATTGTTGAATGAATGTATAAATATTTAAAGAATATACACACATAATATTAGTAATAACAGTTTTATTTTAATATGCATACTTTAAATTTATGATATAAATTTATTACAACGTAATAAGAGAAATCCAGAAATAATTATATGATTCTTTCGTGAATAAGTTTTAATATTTCTGTTACAATATTAGGAATTTGATTTATTATATTAGTATGAGTTATTTATATTTATTTTCAAGTTAGTAAGAGGTAAAAATATCTATATATATATATATTTTTTATTAGATAAGTTAAATTAATTTTATATAAAAATTTATATTTTGATTGAAGGGTTTATCGTATATAGATGATGAGGTATAAGAGAGTTTGGATAGTCGTATATTTTTAAAAAAAATTGGTAAGCTATTACTGAAGTTAAATAAGGTTAAAATGATATTTATAGATAGAATTTTATTAGGAAGGAATAGGAATAACAAGTAGAGAAGAGTAGTAGTTTAAATAGAAAAGAATCATAGAATTTTATTTAATATAATACTTTATAAAATTTGAAATTGTTGAATAATTTTAAATATTATTTTAAGAAAAGAACATATATGTATTGCATATTTTGGTAAGACATACATTATGAAATTACATCAGAATGAAGTAAATAAATATATAATCAATAAATGTTGTTATATTATAAAGTTATATCAGTCTATACATTAGTTGATATGTGATTAATGCTAATAGTAAATGTAATATATACTAGTACATTATAATAGAAATAGCAATAATACTTAAGTGAAGTAGCATTTTAATTGTTAAAGTTTGTTTATTTTACATATGCTACATAAGTGATATTTTACATAAAAGTCTTCTTTTGTACTAACTAATGACAAATGATATCTATTAAGATTTAAGTTCAGAAACTTAATTAAATGTTACTGATAAAACATTTAAGAAATGTATAGATTATCTATTTTGGATATGGAAATAGTAACAGTGTAAAATCTTGTATTATTATTATTTTCTTATTTTTTTTATTTTCTTTGGTTTCCACTTGTAATGTACATAATGTATATAAGTTGTTTATTAAAGTTGATGTAAATAAATTTGTTTAAGTTGTTTTAAAAGTGTGTCGAATTCATTATTTTACACCACAGCATTTGACAACAGATAATTTGAATAAACATAATATTTGCACAATATGAATTTATTATTATTATTATTTTTAAAAGAAACACAGTATTTTCTTAATATAATTTATAGAAATTGATTGATATTAACATATAATATTATAATGGTCACAAAGTACTTATAATGCACAATATAAGAGTATAGTATTATTTATTGCCACAGGTTATTAAATTATAAGATTTTAGTATAATTTTAAATTAAGATACTATATGAAAATGAAAGACATGTAGATGATTTACTTGTGTTCTTAATGATTAATAGTATAATAAAATAGATAAGATTAATTTATACACTAGAAATTATTATTGTTAGTTATTATTATTATGATAAGTTAGGTGTAGTTAGGTTTGATATTAAATCCCTTATCATGCCTATCTGCAAGAAATATTATTACTTTAAAATAATTAAAAGAACCTGAGATTATTTAATTATATTTCCTTAATAAAAGATTGAGATTTATTTATTATTATTATTGAAGTTAGTTAATTTTTATAAAAGACATAAGAGTGCTGTAGATGTAGTAATGAGATAATAAAGAGGTAATAGTATTCTTATGCCATTGAGATAGTGTCTTGGGAAGACATTAGCTCAATGTAAATTCAATTACCACTTGTAACTTCACTTCATAGTCTCATGATTTTAATAAATACTTATTTAATTAGTACATGATATTGAACTATATTAATTTTGGTAAGTTATAATGAATCTAATAAGATATAGTATTATAAAAATATATTAATGATAGTTATACATATTTTAGCCGAGCATAACGATTTAATTGAGCTAGTCATATTTTAACTTATATTATATATCAGGAAGTGAGGGTACAAACGGTAGTTAGGATTTTGGCGCCCAATGTTGTAGGCTTAGATATTTAGTTAAGGATTTAGATACACAATTTTAGGGTTGATATATGTTAGGGAAATAGAGTGATAGTTATAGATTTATTAGTAAAAATTAGTGTATGGGTTAAAATGTATAATTTAGGAATTAATGATTAGTATGTTTTATTAAATATAAATAGTTTAGTATTTCTATAATAGTAGTTATAATTGGGTAGATATTAATTATAATATTAAAATAAAAATCTTATTATTAAAGTTATTATAGTTTCATATGGTATCTATAATATGATTATTTAAAAATTAAATACTAGGTTATTTTTAAATTAATAAGTAAATAAATATGTAAATTATGAAAATGTGGCAAATAATTATTTTGTAGTATGACCATGTCAATTCTTAAGATATTTTAAATGTATATTGAATATAATATATTATGTGCAAATTGTCTGTGGATCATAGGTGTGAAAATTAATGACATGACACAATTTTGTTAGTTGTAGTTATATAATTGGTTAATAATAAATGGTGTAGAGTTTTAAAAGATGATATTTTATGATTAATTGTAGAAGTGAATTGAGTGGGGATGGAAAGGTTGGTAGGGAATTATTTTTTGAAAATATTGATAATAAGTACTGCATACTACTAGAACTGAATTTTAAAAATATAGAAATGAATAACTGGGATAAAGATTTAGAGGTTGAGATGTCTAATTTTATTGTTGAGGATAATAGTTGTGAGGAGAGAAAAGAAGTGGAGAAATTAGTAGATTTTGAGACAATATTAGAAAATACTCAAAATATGGATAGTGAAATAGAGGAGGAGGAAGAGATAATTTTTAAAACAGTAGAGAAAGAAGTAATAAAAACTGAGAAAAATATAGAGAACTTCTCGATGTTTGATTTCATGAAGCATTTTGAATTAATGAGTCAAGGTATTATTGATTCAGTGAATAAAAATAGTATTAGATTTGATTCTTTTAAAGAAGAAATGAAAGAGGAGAGTAATAAAATTAGTATTAGATTTGATTCTTTTAAAGAAGAAATGAAAGAGGAGAGTAATAAAAATAGTATTAGATTTGATTCTATTAAAAAAGAAATGAAAGAGGAGAGTAACAAAATGAATATGAAGTTAGATTCTCTTAGAGCGGATATAAATAAAAATAATATAAAAGTAGAATCTCTTGAGGAAAATATTATAGAGGTTAAAGAAGACTTAAGTAAAGATAGAGAAGAAATCAGATTTTGTATAGACAATATAAATAAAAAGATTGATGATAATTCTGAAATTGTAAAGAATTTTAAAAAAGAAGTGGAAGATAAAATTAATAATCTAGATTTAAGGTTTAGTAAGAATGAGGAAGTAATTGAATCTTTAAAGATAGAAGTGGTAAAAATTGATGATAAAAATCAGGAATTATTAGAAAGAAGATTTTGTGAATTTTCAGAAAACACGATTAAGAGTTTGAAAGATCAAATAGCAGAATCTATTGATCAGTGTAGAATAAATAATAGTGATTTAGCTTTAAAAATTGATAGTTATAAATTGAAGGTTGACGATGAAATTTGTGGAGTTAAAAGCCATATCAATAATGTTAGTGAGGACATTAAAAGTGTTAGGAGTACAATAGTTCAGACTAAAGTAGATATAAAGGATGAGATAGAAAAGGAACTAATAGAAAAATTTAAGGGTCTAGATATTAAAAGAATCGATGAACATAAATATCGATCAAAGGTAGGTGAGAATTTAAAACGTATGCAAAATGACATAAAAGAGCAAGCGGGTATGTTAGAACAAAATAGTGATAAGTACAAGGAAATTTTAGATAAAAATTTAGACGAATTTAGAAAGGAGCAGAAAGGGTATGTTAAGCAAGTACTTGAACAACTGGATTTCGAGGGAAAATTTCAACAGATGTGTAACCAGATAGAGATGAAAAATGTAAATAATACAAAGACAGAGTTAGTAAAAGGGAAAGTAAGTGATAAGGCATATGAAGATTATATTGATTTATCACGAATAAACAAAGTAGAATCTGTAAGGAAAGGTGATAGTAATCAGTCAGAACATACTGTTGTTAAAGAAATGGATAGTAGACCGGTCAGAGAAATTGTTAATTATGAGGGAAATGCAAATAATTCGATGGCCTTACGTTTCATGAAAGTTAAGCCATTTAAAGGAGAGTATATGGAAAATCCCTCAGAGTTCTTAAATAATTTAGATGAATTATTTTCCATATGTTCATTATCAGAGAAAGAAAAAGTAGCAGTTTGTAGCAACCATTTGTATGGAATTGCCAAAGATTGGTGGCAATCACTTTTTGAAAAACCAGTAACTTATGGCGATTTTAAATGTTTTATTGTGGGAAGTTTTTGGAACTCTGATAAACAAGATAGCATTAGATACCAAATTACCCAGGAAAAATACCATATCAGCAAAGGCAGTTATACAAGTTTTTTTTAGAAATCAGGCTGTTCGGTTGAAAACATTGACTGCTTGTCCATTATCAGAAGGACAGATTGTAAGAATCGTAAGACATAATTTGCCTAAAAATGTCGAACAGTTACTGATAGCTGCTGATCGTGGTTCGATAGAAGAGGTTTCAGAGGTGTTAGATGCTCTTGAGGTAGCTGAGATATCTATGGACAATAGATTTAAGATAAACAAAGAGAGAAATAATTATCCTTTATCAAATATTAATGTCAATACTGGTGTGAGATCTTCTGCAGGGTTTAAAAGGAGATATGAATACAGAGGTAGAGATAGGATGTCTCCACACTTAAGAAAATTTGTTAGATTCGATACATTTAGGGATAGAAATGATAATCAAAGTAATCAGCCTTCTACTAGTGGTGTGACCACAATTTTAAAAAGACCAGCTAATAAAGCTAGTAATAAGAAATTAAACTAACAAGTAGGTGAAAATGCATTTATGTTAGCCACACCAGATGGTGAGAAAGGAACTTATAATGCAAGAAGTTTGATTCCATATCCTTCTGAAGTGTGAATTATAATTTTCAAAAAGATGTATTGTGGGTGGAGATTTTCAATGTGATGTTCAGATACTTTATTTTTTATATCATGAAATAATTTATTGTTATATGTAGTAAGTTAGCAGAAGAAAATAAAGATTTTATTGAAGTAGATTATAAAAAATATATGGTGAGGTATCATTTATTAAGTCAGTAAATGATAATTTAGGAAGAAATGAATTTTTTTGTCAGAATAACTAGAAAAGAAATTGAGTTAGCTGTTGAAGTAAATATTTTAAATAATAAGTTAGTTAATAAAAGAGAGAAGAGTATAAAAAACTCATTATAATGACTAAGGGAGAAATAAATGAGAATAGATAGTATGTTAAAGTAAGTGATAAAGGGAATGAATTATATAGAAGAATATTGAGAGAACCTAAGGAATATTTTATATTGATGAATAATATGATAAGAGTGAATAGATCTTATGAAAGGTCAATTTATGAAAAGAGTTATGGATGAATTTAAGAATTTTCATGAATATGGTAGTAATGATCATAAAATTAATAAATCTTCAGGGATAAAGTTAATCTCTTTAGATGAAAAGTGTCTAGATTTATTGGATGATGATTTATTAAAAACTGCTAATGAAACTAGCAACAAGTTTAAAAGTGAAATGCAAGATGTGAGTCAAAAGGTAGTGTTAATTACAGAAATATTTGTTCACAGTTTAGTTTGTATAAAAGGTGTTATTTAAAGGGATTTAAAACTTGATATTTCATAGTAAGATTAGGGAAATAAAATTAACCTAATTAAAAATATAAATAAAGGAAAAGTGAGACTTAATTTTATAAAGTAACAAAAATTATGATAATTTCATTTAAAAGTGTTTTCTGGTTGAGATTTTAATGTGATGTTCCAATGCTTTATAAAATTTCATGTTAAAATGATTTATTATGATATTCAATGATAAGAAAATGGAGATGATAATTGTAGATTAAAGAAGATGAAGGTAGATGGTTAATTTAAAATTTTATCCGAAGGAGGAGGATATGTGCCCTTTTGTATGGGTCGCCATGAATTGTTGTATCAATTTATTAAAAATTTTAAATTTAAGGTATATTTAGCTATATGATGTTGATTTTATTATGATAATCTTTCAAAAAGTTTAATTAAAGTAATCTATGAATATTTGATATGTGAAATTGTGCTAATGTTTGAGAGAGACGTTTCAATAAAAGATGATAATATTATAGGGTTGGGAAAACTGGCCATGATCAATACTGCATTAATAAGTTTTATAAATAAATGTTTAAAGCTAAAAGTTAAAAAGATAAGTTAAAATTAAATGCATATATTTATTGTTGATAAAGATTAATATTTAATAAGTGAATATAAATATTTTAATTATTAATAGTATATAATAGAAGATTAATATTTGATTTTAATAATATCGAATTATTATTTTAAAGTTGTTATAATATATTATTTATTTTAAAAATATTTATTTTTAAAATTAAATTGTTAGTTTATTTTTAGATAATTACAAGCGTTTGTATCTGTGTTGTAAAACAGATGATAGATAGACATATGTACACACATGCTTGTAAGTTTTATAGTAAAGTTGCAAAACTGTTCTAAAATTCTATTATAAAATTTATAAATATTATATTGGCTATCACGAGATAAAAATAAAGATAATTAATGTGAAATATTAAATCTGATTTTTAAAATACTGTTTAAAAAAACGTAACGTATAAAAATAGACTTAGTTTGTTTAAAAAATAGTCTTATAAAAGTTAAAAGTGAAATAAAGTAAAAAATATATTTTAAAAAAATGTTTAATGGATTTAAATAAATGATAAAGATCCATTTAAGAATTTAATAATGTAATAAATAATAAATATTAAATAAGTCATTATTTATTTTTAATTCTGTATTGTTGGTAAAATATGTAAATAGGCTAGCAAGGTGATTGTTTAATTTACCAATCAAGTGGGGAATGTATTCCGGTATAAAACCAAGGTTCAATTGTTCAGGGGGGATTATGATTATGATTTCTTTTAAGTGAAGTGTGCTATTAGATATAGCTAAGTAAAAATTATAGACGCTCTCGTAATCGTTTTAAAATTATAAGAGAGTAGTTTTAAATAATTTATAAAAGTTTTACCGTTAAATATGCAGTGCTAATTTATTTATAATTCCCTATTGATCGTCTCTATCGAAGCTCAATTTACTATCAAATAATCATGAAAACATCGTATAAGGATAAAATGTATTGGAGACTTTATACTAAAAATATAACAAACGCTGGATTAACTAGGAGAATTACTAGTTGGATAAAAGTAATATATTGGACATTATATGAATTTAAAAGTTGATTATAATTAATTTTTATAAACAAATATTTTAAAGAAAGATAAATACTTCTTTATGAAGAAAGTATTTTTAAATTACAAATTTAAGTATATATCTTGGTAAAGATATGGTAATTAATAATAATTGCAGAAGTACTTGCCTTGTTAAGTCTTTGTGGTTTAAAAGACTAGATTTCGATAGTTTTAAAAGGCAAACAAATCGGAAATTTAATTGGTAAAGAAATACCTGTAAATAAAATATTATATAGTAAAGTCTGAACGCTGGTCGTACAGAAGAATTTAGAAATTAATCTTACCTAAATATTTGTTAAGGAATGCGCAAATAAGTATACGTGGATATCCAAGTCAATTTATAATAATTAAATAAGAACATTATAAACTATTGACTAATCCTAGAAATAATAACTTTTAAATAATTTGTCTTTAAAGAAATGAATCCGGATCCTTTAGACTGTTTTAATTATTATTTTGTTTCTTTATGGTGGAACTTATTTTATTTTATTTTTTTTTTAAAAAAGAACGTTTTCATTTATTTCATAAAAACTTTTAAAAACACGTGATGTACCGGAAAAGGAAGTAATGTTGGTAAAAGTTTGTGCCTAGGAAAAAAAGAACAATTATAGGTGGAAAGAAGACACCGTTGGATTTTATGTAACATCTTTTGTTTTTCTTAACTAACATAGATATTTAATTATTTATTGATCTATTAAAGATAAGAGAGGTACATTTTTTTTAAAAAGTAACTAAATATTAATATAAAACTTAATTTCATAAAGTTTATTTTTATATAATTATACAACACGTAATATTTTAAAGAATAATTGTTGAGTATAAATGAAATTATTTTGTAAAACTGTAATCCTGGAGGACATCGTGTGGCGGATTATAAATTGGAGTATCATTTATGGTAAAAAATTATATAATAGTAATAATTTGATGTATTTTGCTTTGTTTTCTTTAGATCAACCAAATATAATTTGATTGTTGAATGAATGTATAAATATTTAAAGAATATACACACATAATATTAGTAATAACAGTTTTATTTTAATATGCATACTTTAAATTTATGATATAAATTTATTACAACGTAATAAGAGAAATCCAGAAATAATTATATGATTCTTTCGTGAATAAGTTTTAATATTTCTGTTACAATATTAGGAATTTGATTTATTATATTAGTATGAGTTATTTATATTTATTTTCAAGTTAGTAAGAGGTAAAAATATCTATATATATATATATTTTTTATTAGATAAGTTAAATTAATTTTATATAAAAATTTATATTTTGATTGAAGGGTTTATCGTATATAGATGATGAGGTATAAGAGAGTTTGGATAGTCGTATATTTTTAAAAAAAATTGGTAAGCTATTACTGAAGTTAAATAAGGTTAAAATGATATTTATAGATAGAATTTTATTAGGAAGGAATAGGAATAACAAGTAGAGAAGAGTAGTAGTTTAAATAGAAAAGAATCATAGAATTTTATTTAATATAATACTTTATAAAATTTGAAATTGTTGAATAATTTTAAATATTATTTTAAGAAAAGAACATATATGTATTGCATATTTTGGTAAGACATACATTATGAAATTACATCAGAATGAAGTAAATAAATATATAATCAATAAATGTTGTTATATTATAAAGTTATATCAGTCTATACATTAGTTGATATGTGATTAATGCTAATAGTAAATGTAATATATACTAGTACATTATAATAGAAATAGCAATAATACTTAAGTGAAGTAGCATTTTAATTGTTAAAGTTTGTTTATTTTACATATGCTACATAAGTGATATTTTACATAAAAGTCTTCTTTTGTACTAACTAATGACAAATGATATCTATTAAGATTTAAGTTCAGAAACTTAATTAAATGTTACTGATAAAACATTTAAGAAATGTATAGATTATCTATTTTGGATATGGAAATAGTAACAGTGTAAAATCTTGTATTATTATTATTTTCTTATTTTTTTTTATTTTCTTTGGTTTCCACTTGTAATGTAAATAATGTATATAAGTTGTTTATTAAAGTTGATGTAAATAAATTTGTTTAAGTTGTTTTAAAAGTGTGTCGAATTCATTATTTTACACCACAGCATTTGACAACAGATAATTTGAATAAACATAATATTTGCACAATATGAATTTATTGTTATTATTATTTTAAAAGAAACACAGTATTTTCTTAATATAATTTATAGGAATTGATTGATATTAACATATAATATTATAATGGTCACAAAGTACTTATAATGCACAATATAAGAGTATAGTATTATTTATTGCCACAGGTTATTAAATTATAAGATTTTAGTATATTTTAAAATTAAGATACTATATGAAAATGAAAGACATGTAGATGATTTACTTGTGTTCTTAATGATTAATAGTATAATAAAATAGATAAGATTAATTTATACACTAGAAATTATTATTGTTAGTTATTATTATTATGATAAGTTAGGTGTAGTTAGGTTTGATATTAAATCCCTTATCATGCCTATCTGCAAGAAATATTATTACTTTAAAATAATTAAAAGAACCTGAGATTATTTAATTATATTTCCTTAATAAAAGATTGAGATTTATTTATTATTATTATTGAAGTTAGTTAATTTTTATAAAAGACATAAGAGTGCTGTAGATGTAGTAATGAGATAATAAAGAGGTAATAGTATTCTTATGCCATTGAGATAGTGTCTTGGGAAGACATTAGCTCAATGTAAATTCAATTACCACTTGTAACTTCACTTCATAGTCTCATGATTTTAATAAATACTTATTTAATTAGTACATGATATTGAACTATATTAATTTTGGTAAGTTATAATGAATCTAATAAGATATAGTATTATAAAAATATATTAATGATAGTTATACATATTTTAGCCAAGCATAACGATTTAATTGAGCTAGTCATATTTTAACTTATATTATATATCAGGAAGTGAGGGTACAATATATATATATATATATTGTAAGCGTCTACCCATATTATTGTTTCTTAATTCATTCACGTATATGTTCTTTCCCACAGCTTCGAGTAAGTATATGTATGAGCATGGTTTAAATCCCATCTCAAGCGCCAATCTTACACTTTGATAAGAATTATACTCACCAAAAACATAAATAAGGGTTCTGTACATATATATCTATCTAGGGTAGCATGTCCAGACTAGCTCTATCTCTCAAGGTCTGGGGAACATGGTCTAACGAGAGAACAAGGCAAAGACAATTCCCGACTACGTCATATATATCTACGTATACCATACGATAATTTACTTGTTTATAATTATATTATCCTAGCCCAGAAGTTATAACAAAACTAGACTATAAATTACTATGCTAGTTATCATTAAATTCTAAGTTTTATACAACTATATATATATATCTTAATGTTCAAGCGCACAACTCATTTATTCTGATGCACACATATATGAATCATGTATATATATCAACGAAAGAGTGCAATTACACATCAGAGTTGTTTACTTAATGTTTTTTTGTTTTATTTATTTAAACAAAGATTTATTACTGCATTTAATATAGAAGTAACCCGAGTCCCTTCATTACTACGCATTTATTGAACATATATACAGAGAAAAGGTCAATTTACCTTAATTACGATCGAATGTCCACGTGGTCAAAGCTAACAGTCTGCACATTTATAATTCTAAAGAAATACTGGCTTTATTGATATTTGTTGATCCTAAGGATGGTAAACAGTCAGCAATGTGATACACCAAATAGTTTATCATAGAGGTGGAGTAGATGATTTCGCTCGCTTAAGAGATCCAAGCTGCATGTGCTTCATCGCCATTACACTGGATAATTTTTAAACAGGAAGTTTCATAAATCTGATTCAGGTGAGTTCTACAATAACAATCCACTGGGCCGGTCTAACGAAACTCACACTATTTAATTACCCCAACATTTTGATGGGAATATTAATAAAACTTCTTAATTAATTACACATTAATCCAATCCAAAATCCATGCCACGTCTCTCTCTTTCCTTCTTTAATTCTAATCACCTCTATATAATTTTTCAAAAAAAAATAGTTCTTTTCCTTTACACTCTTTAACTTCGCATTTTACCTTGTATATTTGTATACCGCTGACCAGATCTTCTATTGTTTCAGAATACCAACTCGACCAGTTCTCAGACTTCTTGCCAACAGTCATTAACTCAAACTGCCCACAGCAACTAATTAATTCTATTTCTGTAGCTTTATATGCCCAAAGGATTTAGAACACTAACGAACAACAAAATATATATGTATAATCGATAACAAATTTATACTAATACATATACACACTTTATAATAACACACATACAACTATACTTATATAAGCATACAGTCCATCCTTTAACAGATTACATATTACTTTCACACTCTTTGTAACAGGGTTCGAATGACTATTTATACATCTTTTCATATATACACAATCAATCCATATCAACACTCGCAATTAACACTCTATATTGCATTATCTCTTGTACTTGAACCTCGTCTGTTACAATATATATATATATATATATATATATGTTAAAACGAAGATTTGCACGGGTTAAATATATAAAATACAAGCCATCCACAGAGTTATAAAAGGTAGAAAGACCGTCTTTCTACCTTTTATAACTCTGTGGATGGCTTGTGTGACCAAGTCGAAACATCAGTATATTAATATTAAAAGTTTTTAACACGGATGAACCCGCAAAATATGTATTTTATATATATATAACCAATTGTTAGATCAATTTACATACGCAAATATTCTAATATCTATAGTAATCAATAACTAGTTTCATGTACGTTTATATGTATGCAGATATGTTAATGTATTTTCTAATGCTCATTGTAGTCATGCTTTGACAGAGATACAGGACTCAAAATAACAAATATGCATCAAAGATTGATAATTGTCTACATACTTTGATAGAATATATTTTATTAAACATTTTATAAAAAAACATTTCAAATATGATAAAATGTAATTACATATTACTAGTTATTCAAAATAATAAATAAAAATTATTAATTGTATAAATAGGGATTGCCTGAAGTAGCATTCTCATAAGTTAGTAATTATTTTTTATTGCTTTACCTTATTTTATAGTAATGATAAAGATCAACTGGTTTGCCAGCAATTGTAAGTCCTTTGATACAGCCAATAAAGCCATTATTATTTTGCCTAGACAATGAAACAAACAAAAAAAAACAATATATATATATATAGTGCAAGATCGATCCAGTTGGTTGATATATATGTAATGCTTACGTCTGAACCAACAAAAAACTAATCAATAAAAACAAAATCCATTTATACCTACAAGACTATACGAAATAAAATAAAATAAAAAAAAAAAACAATTCATTTTGCAATAAAAACATTAATTTACTAAAGCAACATTAATTATTTAGCAAAAAATTACACTGATGATAAATAAAAATTATGCAGAAACGCAGATCTGTAAGAAATGTCAGCATCCTAAATTTCTTATATTTGCATTTCTATTTGAATTTATGGCTACAAAAATATTGCTGATTTTAATTTTATATACATTTTGTATGTAGTCTATCTTTTGCTTTCTTTCATTTAATGTAAAATATATTATTTTTGATGATTTATTTAATATATACTTAATAACTGTAAATTCATAAATAAATATGGACATTTTTTTTTATGAATTTGCATTTCTACTTATATTTTGTCATCGGTTTAATTTTTTATAATTAAATAATTGATATTGTTTTTATAAATAAATTATTTTTATTGAAAATTATATTATTTTCTTGAATTCACTTAATATATTCAAATTAGCTCTAAATTCAAGAATAAATCATTTTTTATCAATTAGCTTTGTTAAATGACAAGTATTACATAGCTTCACCAAGCAGTTAGACTGTATACTATATTAGCACAAAATATTTTAGATTAATTAAAAAAACTGATATTAAATTTCATTATTAAAATAATAAAATATGCTTTATATATGTATTTTAGTTTTAAAAATTAAATCAAATATTAAAATAATCATTAAATTATATTTGAGACATAAATAGGCTTAACTACCTTTTAAGCATTGTAAACAGTTAATATGTAGTAAATAAATACTGCTTCAGAAACATATACATTGTTAATATATAAAAGTTAATACTTTTTAATAACTAAAAATTTTATGCTATAACGTATGTAGCATTAATTAAATAATAATAATAATAATAATAATAATAATAATAATAATAATAATAATAATAATAATAATAATAATAATAATAATAATAATAATAATAATAATAATAATAATAATAATAATAATAATAATAATAATAAAAAAAAAGCAAAATAAAAATAACTACAGATAAAATATTCCTATGATTGTTAATATATATGCATACAAAATTAAATTTCATATAATTTTATTTTGTAAAATACCATTCATATCAGAAACAACTACTTTCAAATGGAAACTGTATCAAAAAGAATCTGTTTGAGAGACACAATAAATATTTTAGTGATTATCTGAGAATTCAAATGCATAATATTTTCTGAAGAAATTTGTTCTCTGTTATTTTAAGGTTTTTGGTAGTAATTCATTATGATTTCTAATAGCTTTCCTTGGTGTACCCGAATTCATTTTCTTCTATCTTTACAGAATACAGTCACTATATTTGAGACTAATGGCAGTTAAAGATTAAACAGTCCACTAATCTTTGTATATCAAAGCTTCACCTAGTAAGACATTAATAATTTGAGTTTTAAAACTGAGACTAACCAATATTTTTTCACAGGAGTTTATAATAATGACATCTCATTTTGTCAAATATTTATTTGATAAATAGAGTATGTTATTCTGGTACCTATTTATATTTTGGGAGACTCCAAGTGTGAAAAATATATCCCTAATTGCATAGACATAACTTATTTTGCCTAAATCTGTATATCCCTATAATGATGTACAGCATTCATCTTAGTATGTGCTTTTTCATATATCAATGAAAATGCTTGCATATTCTTAAAATCTTCATAAAGTAGGAACTAGACTAAGATATGTTAGTGAACAACAGAACTAGATGTAGAAATAGATAGTATGATTTAAATAATCAGGATATTTAAATGAGATATTTATTTTATATAGCACAATATTTTATAAACTGTAATAGTAATAATCAGCCATTAAGCTAATGCACATGTGCTTTGTGGATTTTTAAGTATAAATGAATACTCTCACTTCCAAACACAAGATAAAGTCTTTGTGAAAAGATAGAATGAATCCATCTATCCTTTCCACCCAAACATTTATGTATGGGCATTGTAAAAAATAACTAATAATAAACTACTTCCTAATTTATGCTAAGAAAATTGAGAAAGTTTCAAAAAGTTCTCTTACTATAAGGAAGACTATAAGAAATAAATAATTTTTTTACATAGCCATTATTATCTCAACTTAAGAAAAGCTAACAATACTTCATAGTGTATTGGATAGGTAAAAGTTTAATTTTTTTTCACATGCTAATTAGCTATTACATTAGGTAACCAAATTATAATACATCTAACTAATTATCCAATAAGGATTATTAATTGATACTAACCTATGATTATTTAATATGATAAAAAAGGATGAAAAACTGTTTAATCCTCATCATCAATAATTCCTTCATTGTTGCATTATGAAAAATGGTAGAAGAGATCTTTGTCTCATAAGACTTATTTAAATACTGTTTTACTCATTTTTTCCTATGTAAAGAGTAAACAAAAATCTAAAAAGTTGATATGAAGCAGTTTAGCTATAATAACAAATGAAGAATATTTAAATGCATAATAAAATTCATTTTGGAAACTTTTCTACTCCTAACTTTAATGTAGCATCTCTATATATGGTAGACATGCTATAAGTTAGTTATACTATTATATAACTTTCTGGAGAATATAAATTATTATTTGGAGGATGTCAAAAAAAATGTTAGTCTCCTGTATTCTCACATTTATAAAATAGCTTTCTAGGTTAAATTCTTGTAATAATTTAGGTTCAAAGTAAAAATGGACTCCTTTTATTTCACTAAAACCTAAAATAAACAAATTATATAGGTTAATAGAAAAACTTGTTTAGCCTCAGAATTGTCAGTTAGTACTTTCTGATTTCCTGGAAACATTATAAGATAAAGTTATCTATGTTTACATAGATATAATTGCTTTATTTCTATTCTTTATCAAATTAAAATTTCTACGAAAATATATAATTCAACATACATTGCTAATTTAAATATTATAGTTTATTCTAGTGTTTAGATTATATATATATATAATCGAAAATGTTTTTTTAATGCTTTTTACAGAAGATTTGAAAACTAGTAATCATAAATAAATTGTTAATTTTGTATTAATGAATACTTCTGTGATTTGAACAGGATCTGCAATAATAATAAATCATAATTGATTGCCCTAGAGATCATTGTGACATTTATACACCAATCAGAAGAGTTGAATAAAAAAATCCACTCACACTGGCAATCAATCTATGAATCTTTAGCTCTTGAGTTTCCACTAACATATATTTTGTAGAAAAATCTGCTATTAGATTAGTATACTTAGATTAAGCCATTAATTTAGTTGGGATATTATTTCATATTAATTTGAATCCTAGTAAGATGACAGTTTAAGAATTGCATTTGTATTTTTATCGTTAACATTTTTCTTTTATATTTATTGTTTAACTGAAATATAGATGATATATAAGCTCAAGATTATATCACTTGCCTCATATTGATATAACATTATCATGAGCCCTATATTAATCTTATATCAGAAATCATTTTACATTTTTCAGAAAACACTGTTAAGACCTTAAAATCTTACCTCTAACTACTGGATAATTAGTGTTCAAAGATTTTCCCTAAAAGAGACGCATTTCTGATTTGTATATTTAAATCTTTATCATTATTTTGGTAAAAAAGTGTTTGTCTATTTTTTGTTAAAATATAAGCGATTTTCAAATTTATTATTTTCTAGAGATAAATTTTTGGTTAATCACTATTTCAGAATTTTTCCTACACAGGTTTTAGATTTGAAAATGCAATCAGTTTTTTCACACTGCAGTGATTCATCAGTTTTATTTACATAAGACTTAATATGGTTGGCTATTATTTGTGCCTATGTTTTATACTAATTAGATAAGAATAATCTTCACTATTAAATTAAAGAAATGCAATCAACATCAATTTCAACCACGTTACATGTGAAAAAAAGTTCCGGAGTTTTAAAGAAAATAGGTGTTGATAGTTCATATAATAGTAACTTACATGATATTTATTCTAGTGAAACATTTTTTTTTTTGGTTTGAAATTAATTTTCTCTAGATGCCTATTACTTCAAAATATTGTGTAACTTAATAAGTTATATTAAAGGTAGAGGATATATTTAATATCCTTCTAAATATTAGAGAATCCAATTCCTTAAAAATGAATAAACTTTCTTACAATGTAATGTTATAATTCTAGATTTTGCCTGCTCATGTTGAACTTGATGCAAAATAAGTGATAAAAGATGAGTTGTGCTGAATAAATTAAGTACCTCAATATTATCAAAATGTTTAGCAACATTAAACATCCAGATTAAATAATGGAAAACTGATCAACAATTTCATCTAATTAAATTTGACTGACATTGGATATATCTAATACAATTCTTAAATTTTTTTTCAACATTTGTTCCTTTTGGTAAAATTATTTGAGAAGATTTAATTACTAAAATGTGATGTTTTGTATATATATTAAATTATTTTTCATGTTTTTATCAGACTTGAATTTGGCTCAGATTGTTTTTGAATTACCAAGATGTTGTAATGTATTTTTTTGTTTCTTTCTCTTAACAATATTTTTTTTTTAGATACAAGGTTTAATACATCAAATTTAATTTTACATATACTCTTTAAAGTTTCCAGCTAAATAGTCAGTTAATAAAACCACACATGCATACACAAACAATAATCACAACAGCAGAAAACTAATTACCCATATCAATGCAAAAAAATAAACACATAACCATCTTGTTATAACAAATGTTTCATCATGTTTTTTTACCAGTGACTCTACATCAGCCTCATTCAATCCACATATTTAAATTAGAAAAGCATGATTTAATTCAAGAATGGAAAAAAATCACTTGAAAGTACAAATCTATATATTACAATCCATATACATTAAGCCAAGGAATTAATGAATTTTGTTGATTTCGTGGTATTAATTTCCTGGTTTACTATTTTTAATATATAAATGGGTCTTTAAGTATTTTGATTTGATTTTCATCTTTAATTAAATTACACACTTCTAATTCAAATATAAATCACAATATCTGTGTTCTAAATGGGATTAATGTTATCTTTTTAGGGTCGACTTGAAAGAGTTCCCAGTTTGTGCTAAAACGTGTTGTGAAGAGATAATTGTCTATTCATTTTTTTGCATTGATATTGATAACTAACTATTTATTTTAAAGTTTTATGAATTAATTACTTGGTTAGAAACTTTAAAGATTAATAGTGGTGTTTAATTTAAGTAATTTTTAGCTGCTAGCTTTAATTATATATTTATATAATAGTATTGATTGCTTTTGCATTTGCGATCAATTATTATATATTTTGCATTCATGACTTTTGCCTCTGGTAAGTGGGTAATTGATGATTTGTATATCCAAAGAATTTCATATTCAGTAATAGTAATGGTACTATTTCAATCTTTTTTAGCCATTGTTTATTTAAATTTTTATAATATAAAATATTGTTTTCTACATCATTAATATCAGTTTCAATTTATATTAAATTTATCTGAAAATAATCTTAGAATAGTATTTAGAGTTTTGAGGTTTCAACCAGCTAATCAGTTGCATTATTAAAGTTGTTTTCTCACTGCCACTTATGTCATGCAGCAGTTTTTAAACTTCAGATTTATTTTACAGCTTTAGTTATTCTTTGCCACTTCCATTTTACCCATATTCAATATCCATAAATCCATAACTAATTATTTAGGTTGGAATTTTTACCATGCATAATTCGAAGATATAATTAGCTAGTCACTTTTAATATCATTCATACATATAAAAAATTAGTTAGGAATACTTTTATTAAATGAAATAGTTATTTTATTTAAAAAACAAATGTAATAAACATATTAACTGAAATTATTTTAAATAAATCCTACCCTTCAGTACCAGCAATAAAAAGACTGTCGTTAAATGACCCAAACCGTTCTTCTTCTGTCATATTATAAAAATGATATTCAGAATTTACTGTTAGTTTAACTTGAGAACTATCATATTCAATCCACAGACGCTGCCATTCTCCTGATATTAAATTTCGCTTAGTTGTAACTTCCACCATCTGACTTCCTTGAGAAGTTTGAAATGCGAATTTTATTTTATTTCCTAAAATAAATAAACATTATTCTTATAATGGAGTTAGCAATAATAAACCATAAAATATGCACAAATACAAAAAGTAATTCTTACGCGCAATTAGTTCTACACGTATGGAACCTATTGGTCGTTGATCCAGTAAAAGAGCATCAACTTGAGTTGTTTTAAAACTAAAGGCTATTTCACCACCATCTATCGGAGGTAATTTAATGTATGAATTTTTGGTAGCAAACGCTAGAACTTGGCCAACTGAATCTAAAACAACAATATTTCTAAATTATCTTTATTTACATTTTTTTCTATAAATAGCATATATAAGTGTGTATGTTTGATTTCAGATCACCCATCAATTACATACATATCTACTTAGATCTATCACTGGATATTAATTTATACAACTATTTGTTTTTCCATCTATTTTTCTTTTAGAAAGTCATTAAATCGACATGCTTCTAAAAGACGAAATTTTCTTGTTTCAGTATCATCATATCTTAGATCAATTAAGCAATTATCCAAAAATTTGATTTAAAATTTAAGAAAAAAAATTCAAAAAAGTAAATCTAATTCTAAAAAGTACAGATTCAAACGAATTAAACAATAAACAAAAGTGAAGCATTTTTAAAGTGATTTTTTGATCGCAAAATATTTAAATCAAATCTCTCAAAATAAAATAATAATTTTATAAAATATTTGATATTTAATGAAATAAATATCAACACTTTTACTCCATGTTCTCAAATGTGGAATGTGAGTATAAGTTAAAATTTTTTTTCAAGTAGCTAGTTTATACCCAGGAACTATTCAATTATAGATCAGTAAACGGGTATCTAAATATTTTTCAGAAGATAGATGAATAAGAAATGAAAAATGTAAGTTCTCATCACTTGACATTTAAGTCTAATGTCTTCTCATTCAATGTTAATAATAATTGTACGATCTACATTCAGGAGGCGATAGGACTTTTTAGAATCCAATTAGTAGTGTAACAAAATAGTTCCAATCACTTAATCAAAACTGAGATTTCATTAACAATAAATTTAAAAATCATTTGCATTGAATCCATCAGTCTATTATTGTATTACCACAAATAGCAGCTAAATAATATAAAGTTAAAATGAAAAGTCATGAAAGTCCATGATCTCACAGATCTAATCATCACAGATGATGTATTAGAGGCTAAACATTATCTTTAGCCCAATTACAGAGAAGATACACTTTCAAAATCATGGCCTTTTAACTTTTCATTAGTTAATTATAATAGGAGCCTTACTAATGTTTATGCATATACATATATGTGCTTTTAGATCAATGATTAGAATGCACATTTGAATGTTTATAGATGTTGTTAGAGAGCTTGTGAATACATATAAAATTAGATTCAGGTTAACTTAGTTAAAAAACAGTGAACATAAAATTTACACTATAATGTTAACATTTTATAAACATGTTACAGGCAATATTCTTTTTTTTCAATAACTTTTTTTATTTATGAAATTGTAATTGTAATCTGCTATTACCAGATTATCCTTCTCTAATTGTTTTAATATTTTTAAATGTGAATTTATCTTATTAAAGTTCTTAAATTTCATAACATTTTAGCATTATGTTTAGAAAACATTTCTTTAAGAAAAATACTGTACATCAAATTCAGAAAGGATAGTACGAAAAAATAAAATTATGTACTTTCAACATATGATCACATTTTCTATACTAGCACATTAATTGTTGATAAACAGAGCAAAATTCTCCATACAGTATTGCCACCTGTGCTAAACAGAGTAATATGATGCTTAATGGTTTAACACCAATCCTGCCTAATAGGATGGTGGTGGCTATGGTTGTAAAAGAGCCAAAGACACCAAAATGTATGGGTGCTGAACTGAGTTCAGACCCATACGACTATATAAGCTATTGAGCTTAGATTGAAAATATTTTTTGTATTTTCAATTTCATTCTCTAGTTTTGTAGTTAAGTAGAGATAAAAGGTGGTTGCTAGAGGGTTGCATTAGATCCTAAAATCTAGATGCAGTGCTCTCAGATCCAAAGCTCCTCACTGATGAAGGCCACAAGCCAGAAACTAGTCTGGGGATATTGGATGAGTAGGCATTAGATAGGGATTTTATGCACAAGCCTTCTGGCATCCATTGATTACTCTGTTTAGCACAGGTGGCAATACTGTATGGAGAGTTTTGCTCTGTTTATTTACTTTCAACATACCTAATTTTTTTTAATAGTAAGCATGATCATAAAACAACAGTTCAAAATGAAAAAATAATTGCTGCAATATTATAAAATTTATAAATTTTAATGGTTTTTTTATACATTGTGATTGCATATAGCATTCAGAAACAGAAAATTGGCCACATGCTCATTGTAAAATGTATTAATTGATGAATTTTAATGTGATTTTTGTTTATTTATTACATTTTCTTTGGATAGTATATAAAATAGTGTAAATATATATTGTGAATTACACACACACACACACACATATATAAAATAAAATAATCTTAAATGTTTAAATTACATTTTATTGATGATTTAACATAAAATATTAAATAATATGGGAAAAAATTCAATATAAAACTTATATTTATTTAAAAGTAATTTCAATTTTCTGTAATTTATTGTGTCAGTTGATTACTGACTTTTGCAATAAATTGCTGATTCACTTTCATTAGAGATTAAAAATAAATTATTTTCTGAGTTAATACTTTTTCAGGAAATAAGTTCAAACAAATCAATTTAAAAATATTACCAAATAGACAAAAATAAATATTTATTACAAAAATAATATGAAGCAAATGTAATAATAAAAGATATCAACGATATTTAGTATACTGACATATATATCTAATTTAAACAATTTTAAATTAGTACTCATCATCATTAATTATTTTCTAGAAGATAGTTTATCTTCTTTAAATCTTCATATTCTTTTCCCTACTATTTAAACCCTTATAAATATTTTTTCAAAAATCGAATTAATTTTTTCTCTCCCTCCTTTGGATTTAAAAAAATGCACTATAGATTAATATAAAATGACATTTTCAGATACTGTGACTTTTGTAAACAGTCATATTAAAAACTTATAGTTTTAAATTATTCTACTAATTTGGCAGAACTGAAAATAAATTTTCAAAAAGCTTTTATAAGTAGAAGACATATATTTAAAAAATGTTTTTATTTTACATTACCATTCCATAATTAATTTTTCTTGAATGATTTTTAATTTAGGATACAACCAGAATACTCAGACTATGCAAATAAATTGAATAATAGCAGAAAAAGGCACATATGATAGTCAAAAATCGTGGAATTACTTGGACCCTCTGATAAATGATGGAGCAGATTTTCAATTCCTTTACTTTCTTATTTTGCTGAATGATAAGGAATTCCTCCATAAACAATGTGCTGCAATCATGTCCCTACAGTGAATATGCACATTAGTTGCCTATCTGATTTCCATGTCTTCTGCTTCACAAATATTGGAATTCTGTGAGCAATGTTCCAGGAATGAGTTTTTTGAGCTATGTCTCTTTTTTTCTCATCACATCAAGTTTTGAATTATTTTTTCATTTTTTGTATTATATAAATAAATGGTTGAGAAGCAGTGTAATAAAAAAGAAAAAACATAAGTTGAGAGTGAATGATTTTATCAAGCATTTTTCATGAATATGTGTAATCCACTAGTGCAAAACTGTGAGAAGGCATGGTCTTCAGTTCTTCACATAATTAAAAAGATTCCATGATAAATACATCTAAATAGAGATTTTTGTATGTAAATGAAAGCTTGCAATAATGTGTAATGTGAGAGAAGTATAATGCAGTAATAGCATGAAAAAAAAGCATGCTACTCATATAAACAAAAAAGATGTTTTTGTCACATCTAGCAAAACATCAGAATATGATATTGTTCATATCATTATCTAACGGAAGTATCATATTATATGATGTCTCACACCACAGCTGAAAATTAAATTTTTTATGTTAAAATGCTGTCCTGTGTATGCATGGAAAAGAATGTGTAAAAAATGAACAACCTTTTTCTTTAGAACACATGTTTGATTATGTTAAAATAACAGAAATATTTAGAATTAGAAATAGTAAATTCTTTGTTTTTAAATGAAAATTTGCATAGTTGCTGCTTATTTTGTTGATTTGATTATTATTAAGAAATAAGTAAAAGGAAATGAAGTTGAAGAAAATTTTTTGCTTTATCATTTTCTGTTAGAACATACAAGAAATGGTAATATATTTAAAAATATTGATTACCATTTTAAAGAAAATGATATTAATTGGTCAAGGGTCAAGTCAACATCAGATTTTTATCCAGGTTTTCACAGTCATATCACAAATATAGTCCTCAATACAACTTAATCATCTATTGCATCTACAAGCAACACTTAACATCAAAGCACTTTCCAGATAAATTATAAGTTCTTGATGAAGTTGTTAAACTGGTTAATTATATAATCCATAAATTCAAAGATTTTTCAAATAACTATGTGAAGAAATGATGAGACCTTATATTACCCTAATCTTTTATACAGAAGAAAAACAACACTTTTATAATGTAGATCTTACCTGAGCATTCAAACTTAAGACATGAAAGCATGGAATTTTTTGAACACTCTTGCTTTCAAGTTACAGACTGTTGTTGGTTTGAGATTCTTGGATATATTTTATGAATAATCAGTCTAAATTTGTCATTTCAAAATAAATCAATAAGCTTCAAAATTTCAGATAAAACAAAGTTTGCGATTAAAAAAAAATTGTTTTTTTTTTTTTAGAGATCATGTTATTCAAAAAATCCAACTTGAGACATCTAACACTTTAAATAATTTCTAATATAAAAACAATTTTCTTATAAAATGAACAAAATAAATAAATAAGATCAGTAACTGAACATTTAAAAGAACTAAAATAATTTTTTGAGAATATGAAAAAGACAACAAGTGTTTTGCAGGACCTTTTAGGAAAAAAAACTTTAAAGCTATAACATTATCAATCAAGTAAAAATATGAAAGGTGATCAAACTTTTGAGTGATACTACATTAAAAACTAAATTAAAAAGAAATCCTTAATAACTTTTATGGAGATATGTATAAAAAAGATAAATATTGTTTTGACAAGGCACTTGAGTTTCTGTTTCCATTTATAAATATAAAGCTGTAATATCATGAATCCAGTTGTATACTTAAAATTACATCTTACATTAATTGAACAACATTTCAAAAAACTATGTGTCCCAAAACAAACTCAAGAATTGCACTAAACATATATTGTATATAAAATGTTTGAATTTTTATAGACCAATAAACAAGCTTTAAATTCAGATAAATCTATTTATGACAGAGGCATGTAATGAGATTAGCAAAGTTAATAAAATGCTTATATTTTAGACAAATAAAAATGCCTATAATTATGTACTTTATTTATTTGTATATGTTGTAAACATCCTTGAAATAAAGTGCCACCATGATATTAATTTATTTTCATAATAATAAGTTTATTATTCTTTACATGTTTTAAAAAAACTAATTTGTTTGATCATATGTATTTCAACAAAAGACTTTAAATCAATAGCTGGAAAAAACAGCTGCAAAATGATATTTGTATTAAGTAAAAGGAGACTCTTTTACTCATTTTTGAAACCACAAAAAAAACTGAGTAGAGCAAATTTCCTAATGTCTATGTTTTTATCATTGTAATTGTCATTATTATGTGATTAATCATCTGGTAAATGAATGTTAATGGAATGTTTACCAACACATACCAGACAGCCCAATAAGTTTATAGGCTTTTTACCACTAAGTTCAAAATCAAGAAGCATTATGATCTTTCTTTCCACTTATAACTGAAATATCGATTGAGTTTCTTGAAAATAAGATTATTGAGTGAGTGAATATTTTTTTCAAATATTCATAACCATGACAGACAACACCAAATTATTCCATTTATTCCCAGAAAGCTCTAAAATTATAAATTAAGACAGTAGCTTATGGCTGAAATCAGGGGGTGCTAAAAATCCTCTGATCGTAACCTAGGATGTAATTGGATGAAGATATTTTATTTTGGTATCTAAAACTATAGATATATTTTTAGTAAAAGAACATTGCATAAATTGAAAGATGTCTAATATTAAATAAAATGTTATTACACTTTATAAAGATAGAGAGAATTGTGAAGAAACAATTGGTTAAAAAGTAGATATATACTTTATTATAAAGGCACAAATATTGGAAACATAATGGAATGGAATTTCGTTTAAATAAAAAATGGATAAACAACATTTTGAAGATTGGTGTCACATCACACAGAATAGTAAGATTAATTATTCAAATTAATATTCCAGCAATTTCTCATCATGATGAAGAAGTATATAATTTTTATATAAATGTGCAAAATGTTTTTGATTAAATCAAACATTTTAAAATTGTTATCAAAGATTTTGTTACTACAATTATTAAACAGTCAAAAGATAAAAATGGGAGAGGCAATAGACTTGTAGAGTTCACAGGAAAAAAAAATCTATATATTATAAATTTTTTCTTTGAGAAAAATAGCTAAATGGAAAAAGACATTAAAATATCCAAATTAATGTACAGCAGAATTGGATTACATTTATTTATTTCAAGATAGTGATGTTTTTAATAGACTCAACATAGAAAGGGATCAACAAGCAGTGAGATGTAAGATGTGTTAATGTAAAACTAGAAAGATGACATTATAATTTCAGAATCTGAAAACAATTTAAAAATATTAACAGACTTTGAAGATGGTTCATATTTGACTAAAATCAATAAAGAGTAACTAATAGTCTATTAAGAACTACAAAAAAGACAGCTGGTACAAAAAAGCAATAACTTATCAGTAAATTTTTTATTGTATGAAGACAATGAATGAAGAAAGGAATATGAAATGTTTTGAAAAAATAATCCATTAACAAAAAATGAATTTCTAGAATTTTGAAAAGATATATAAGAATATAATTGTAAATTATCAAAGAATACTGTAGAAGAGAAATCTCCAAAGTATTAATAACATTTTGATATTGTTAAGAAAACTTATTTTTTTAATAGGTAAAGATAAAAGTATTATTAAAAAAAAAGATATTATTATAATTGTGGAAAAGTTCTATAAAGAAACTATATATTAATACAGAAGAAAAAAATATCTCCTACAGTTATTACATCTTCCGAATGTGCAGCATTTTCAAATGAAACAAGAAATACATTTAAATCTATGAAAAAAGGAAAAGCTCCAGAAAATACCATTATTATTGATATATTAAAATAAATAAAAAATAGGGTCAGAGTTATATGCCCAATATCCAAATGATAAAGATGTATCAGATGATTGGAAGCATGCAGTATATTTAAGAAAGTTGACAAAGATATTAGAAATTATAGATCAATCAGTCTTCTATCAACTGTATACAAAATCTTTATCAGATAATTACAAGTCATTTAGAACAAAATATGTATCTTAATAAACCCAAAAAGCAAGCTGAATTTCAGATGATTTTTAGCATAGTGAATCACATTCAAGTCTTCAAAGAAGTTCCAGAAAGGACCAATGAATAGGAATTGACATTATGTAGGTTATAAAAACTGACTCTATAAGCAATTGTATGATGATTAAAGCATTTTATCATCAATATATAGATCTTCAATATTGTCTTACTGTGAAGAATATGGCATATTTTTACTTATCTATTGTCAAGATCTTGGGTATATGACATTTCAGTGACTTTGAACTTCATACTTTAGTCATATATATTCTATTTAAGGTCATTTAATATTGTTTTAGTAGATGATGTAATATCAATTTGTGAGAGTATCCTATGTTGTAAAATACTTCTTATTTTTTATTACAATTCTTTGCAATGCACATTTGACCATCTTCACTACTATTAATTTCTGACCTTATTCATTCTGTTAATTTCCTTTTGCTGTCTTTAAGTGAATGGGGTGATCAATCATGAGACTGTAAAATTTGAAACTATAATTATTTCTCACATTTGGACGGTGAAGTCTAGTTATTTGGATATGAATTATTTTCTGCTTTTAAAACTCAGATCTAACATTTCTATTCACAGATTATGAGAGATCAATTTTTTTTAAAAAAAAAAGCTATATTGGTGTTTTTACTTCTGTGTTATGTACTATCATGTGTTTATTTCTTTGTCCAATCTTATATATAAAGTGTAAAAACCAGCATATAAAAATTAACAGAGAAACACATAAAAACAACTATCTCATTAAGAAATATTTTCTATTGACAATGCCCTGCATGGTTTAGAGTAGTGGTAGAATGAAGGACTATGGATCTCAAGGTCTGTGGATGATGTGCCTGTGTTCAAACTGCTTAGAAACTTCAGAGAAATAAATCATTTGATTACTTTATTATTATTATTACCTGTAATATTTATTGGATAAAAAAACAACAATAAAACACTAAAATTGTATTAGAATATTTAATTTATCTAATTTTGTCACTCGAAATATTTTTTATTTACAATTTTATAATTTACCTGTGCTGTAACATTTCAATTCTCCTAATGAAATTCTAGCTTCACCTTCTCCACTTTTAACAAATACCATTTCTACAATTCCAACATGTTTAGGATTACGATAGATTCCAGTATCATTGAAAAACTTGTCTTCATTTAAATCACAGAGGCATTTAGATCGAGTTTTATTGCATTGGGTGGTATTACATGGACATCCATAATCAAGATTTTGTCCTAAACTAATGATATGAGCATTGGAAGATGAACGGAAGTAAGTTCGGCCTAAAAATCTAAAAATATAATTAATAATTATATTCAATAATAATATTTCTCACAATAAAAAAAATCATAATTTTAAACATTAATTAACATTTTTATATTTGCAATATACTTTTAGAGTATAATGAAATCATTCTTATTTAAAAATAATAACTAAGAAATGTATAAATGTATTTATCTTACGATAGTGACGATATTGGAATTATATGTTGGATTAATATCAGATAGTGTAAGCAGTCCAACATATAATTACAAGTGCATCATTACATCAGTGCAAATGGGAGTATTATACATTTATCAAACATATAGGATAAGATGTGATATGTTTCCGTAGAGATCCAAAGGGAATTTTATCGCTCAGCTGCTAGTCTTTCTATGCATAACAAAGGCAATTATTTAAGTTTTGAAATTTATGAGATTAATGTGTTTAAAGAATAATTAGAGAAGCCTACTGGGAGCGGTTGAACTTTGAACAACAAATTGTATAAATATACAGATCTAACAACTTTATTTATTAAATCTTTCTTACAAAACTGTGCAGGGTCAGTACCAATAATCAAAGAATTAAAATTAAAAGGGTTCCAGAAGTGAGCTTAAATCCCATCTATATTATACTATTATATACACAAATTAATATTGCAATCTAAGTAAGCTATAGAGGCTGATGAGGTTATATCAGATAAAGATCAAGCAATTATTTAATAGATAAAAATAAATATTATAATAATTGTTTAACATATACATGATTCAAAATTATTCATTTCCAAAAAAAAAAATAACGATGATGATGATAAATTATAAACTCTACAGCAATTCTGATAAAAAAAATACAAAATTTATGTTCAATAAATTTTAAAGTGATTCCATTTTATATATGCTGGAAACCGAAATGATGCTTAATGAAGTAGGTTTGAGTTCAATTCCAATTTAACAAGCCAGCATAAGCTTATCAACTTTTACAATAACAATAAATCATAATACATTTCTCCTTAAAACTTTTCAGATTCAAATTTAAGCAAAAATTTAATGACTTTGAATTACATCTCATTATAAAAGAATGAGTGTGCATGTATGAGCATGGCTGCATGTGTACAAACATGTGTGAGTGTACTTAGATATAATAAAAAATAATAAATGAAATATAAAAGATGTATGACATTTATTTCAGAATATAATTAAAATATGTCTGATGATGTGGGTAGTCAATCATATAAGCAAACATTTTCATTAAACAAATTACTGGATTTACACATTTACTTGTTATCATAAACAAGAACATAATATAAAAATAGATCCTTACAAATAATTCAAATATACAAAATATCAAATATAAAAGAAGTACAGTAAAATATATATGATCTCAGGTGCTTCTAAAAAATCATTAGTCAAATACCTGCCATATGTTATTGAACAATTATAACAATATATTAAGAGAATATACATTCTCCATCAAATTCTAATTTTTAACTAAAACAATTAGTGATATAAAAAGCTTTGATTTACCATATAATAATAAATAACTACAATAAATTGGAGAACGATACATCTCCACAAACAAAGTAACACCTGTATTTCAAATATGCTAATCTTCATTAAGCAATGGCTTTTATAAGAAGGATGTATTACATCTATACTTTCTATTAAAAAGCAAGACAAGACAAAACTCATGATATAGTAATATCAAAAGAATGCAAATAAATTTTAATGATTCATACACATCAAAATTTGTTTATAAAGATTTAATTTTCACATGTCCCTAAATCTAATAACTAATTATTAACAATAAAACTGATAAAATTTATAATTTGCCCTTTAATCTAAAAAGTTAAATATAACATATACTAAGATTTTATTTATATGCTTTTACATACTTAAACCACTAAACATCATATGATCACCATTCTTATGCTTGTTCATAACTGTTATTGAAAGAGGTAAAACTCTCCATACAATAGTGCCACACAGTGCAAGCCAGAGTAATCATCCAGAAGGCTTGTGCATAAAATCCATACCTAGTGCCTATTCATCCAACATTCCCAGACTAGTTTCTAGCTTGTGGCTTTTGTCAGTGAGGAGCCTTGGATCTGAGAGCACTGTGATCTCAGATTCAAGGCTCCTCACTGATGAAATCCACAAGCTAGAAACTAGTGTAGAGGTGTTGGATGAGTAGGCACTAGGTATGGATTTTATACACAAGCCTCCTGGAATCCATTGATTATTCTGGCTGGCACTACTGTATGGAGAGTTTTGCTTTTTGCATACTTCAAAGTATTTCATTATGATTATAATTTATTTCATTAATTCAAATGTCAATTAACTAGAAGATTGAAATCTTTAAATTGGTAGCATCTAATTAAAAATGTATGACTGCCTATCTATTGGAAATTATCCATAAAACTTATAAGCAATGGTTAACTTACTTTCCTTTTAGGAACTCAAGTCATACTCAAAAAATATTACAATATTAATGAAATAAATAGAAAATACAAACAAAAGAGTACATTGAATATCTTTCAAGTATAACTAACCCTATTTATACGCTAATGCTAAAATAGTGCTGGTCAAATATATATAAAAATTTATATACGTTTTATCCATTTCAGAAAACCAAAATACCGTGGATATTTCATTTTTTACCATTAGAATGTTAAATAATATTAACTATGAATAAAAAATGTACATATCAATTAAAGTACATTAAATAAGATTTGAAATTCATAAAAATTTTTTTGTCTGTTCAATGGAAGAGTCAAATATTTGCAAACAATACTTTTATGATGTCAAATGAATTTAAAATACATTTTAATACTATTCCAAAGTGATAATCTGCTAATAGTTCATTTGATTATGTAAGTAATCACACAGGTAGAGAACCATAATTTTTTTTAACTATATGAGAAATTTGCATGAGACAAGTAATTTAAGAAATATAAAAGTAACTTATTGATTATTAAGAGTAATTCGGTTAACATAAATGCAAAATATTTATAACATATTAAGATAATTGAGAATAATGAAATCATGGTTTTCTTTTCTTTTTTGTGGGTTAACATTAATATTTATCAGCATTTATGAAATTTGAATGGTGCCATGAATAATATAAAAAATAAAATAATTCATAATGAATTGCATTTCTTCTTAATTACAGAATTAAAAAAAAATAATTATTTTATTACTTTAGGAATAGAGCAAATATGGTAGTTTTGGTAATTTATAGCTGAACCAGCCCTTTTCAATTGGTCCAGATCACCATCTCCCCCCCCCATATATATATATATATATATAATCAGTGCTCAGTGTATATTAAGATAGAAAATCTTCAAACATTAATTAAAAAGGTTCAATCCTCTCCATTCTTCAACTATCCACATCATTAAAAATCTGAGGATAAAACACTCAAAACTCTTGTTGATGCCAATATTATTGTCATAACAATGCTGACTTTAAGTCAATCTGACTCCTCACATAGAAGATCTTAATATGTCCATTTAAATATACAGAAGAGGGATAGGCAGAATACAGGCTGAATATGGAATATGCAAATATATGTAATTACATTAAGTATAGGTATAGACAATATACATATATTTAAATATTATATATATGATAAATAAAAATTTAAATTAACCTAATAAAATTTACTACACAAATGCTAAATGCATTAACAATGTTTTCATCTTCAACAACATATATATTCTTCATTTTATAACTTATATTATTACATTTGATAAACAGTTTCAAACGACGATCAATAATGCAAAATTTTTCTGTAGAAAAGTAAAATGTATTATATGTGAAATAAACTGCATTAATATGTTATGAAAAATGGCAGTTATAACAAAAAGGTTATAGCATAATCAACAACAAAAATAAATAAATAAATAAGCAGAATGGGAAAATATTTATATGTAAAGTAAATTCTCAGACTGAAGGTAGGATGAGCTAACTATAACCATATAGTAATTATTGACAGTAATAATTTATTTCTGATGCTGAATTCTTATCACAATTTATTACATTATCTTAATATTTAGAGCTATATAAACAAAGATTATTTTTTCTTTATTCTAGTGTCAATGCTAATACAAGTTTGGATAATCAATGGCTAACACATGGTAGTCCAATTTAATTTTTATCGCCAAATGAGTTCCTGGTTTTTTGTTTTTATCAATAAAGACATTGGATTCAAAGTTTTAACCAATCTAGTTATGCACTTTTCAGGCACTTCTAATTTCTTTTTTACCTGAAATTAAAAAAAATCTCTAAAATTGTGAAACAGTGAACCTGCATAAACAATTATGCAGATCTGAAAACAAGTCAATAATCACACATTTTAATAACTTAAGTTCTATACAAAATGGAAGCACCATTTTTCTCTGTTAGACATATTAATAGCAACACATTATGCAATTAAGCACCTGAAAACAGCTATAGTCATATTTCCAGTGTTTATATAAATTTTAATGAATGTGTTCACATAAATTTATTTTTAATATTGTGCGTTTATTATATAAATACACACAGAAAAACACATCAGATATTTTGTGTTTATACTCAGTAGTAAAAATCTTTTTTCATCAGCAACCTTTTTTTTTCCCCAATGAATTTTTTTTTAACCCTTCCATCCTCACTCCCAAACAAATTCTTAATCGGAATCTCTTGATTGCAAGTATCGCAATCTTCTAGCTTAAAATGCATAATATTAAAATATGAAAACTCGTCAAATATTTATTATAATTCATCCAACCCAGTAGAATCCGATCTCTTAATTAGTCACATTAGTTTACTTACATACAGACGTATATGTTAACTAAAACGTAGAGTTTTAGAAAAAATTAATTTAAATTGACTCTTAATAGAAAAAACTCAGATATGCACACAGAAAAACATTTAATAAAGTAACCTTAATAATAAAGCAACCTTGCTAATTAAAATAATCATTTTTCAAAATTATATTAAAATATATACATAATTTATTCCGTTTTTTTTATATAGGATAAAAGGTGAGTGGAGGCCAGGAAAGTTGAAAAATAATTTTTCAGCTACAATTAATTTTACAATTATCAAAAAAGATTACAACTTTTAAAGGTGATCTTTTCTGAACTAAAAGATTTTTTAAAAAAGGCAGAGAAGGTATTTAATAATTCAATAACTTTTGTTAACTCTTAATGACATTTTTTTTTTTTTTTACAAAATATTACTAGTCGAGAAGTAATTATTAAAATATTTTGCTTAATTAATAGAATAATTTTATCGGATTTGAATTAATTTCATTGAGTGATTTTCATTTAACTTATGAAATATTTGTTTAAGAAAATATTTAGATAAATGCTTATTAACTCAAAAGAGTCTTTTAAAAGTAAATATGATGATCAAACAAATCGAGGTAACAATATTACAATTTTTTTCTATCGAACTATAGTTAAATCAATTAATGATTATAAATTTTAAAAAATGTCCATAATCTAAAATTTGAATATAAATGAAGAACAATATAGATCGGTAAAAATTTTTATCATCACATAATCAATTCAACAATCCAATTTACTGTTTTTTTAACATCAAGCTAAACTTTAACTGAAAAATAAAACAAAAATCATAAATAAATAATATTAATGATCTATCATCTAGTAATTAATTACGATTGATATATTTCTCGGTGTATGGTAAACCATTTATTGCCTTTAAATTATTATAATTTATATATAGTCGAGCTTCTTGTTAATATTGTTTGGTTTCTATTTTAGAAAGTATCATAGGCAATTATAGAAACATTTATTCTACTTGTTATTCAAATTCTTGAACATGATATATTTTCTACTGTTAAAAATAAACTTATGTTTGATGATGCAGATAATTTAATGGATGAATCACACTATCCCAATGTGTGAAAGTTTTTTTTTTAAAACTCTATTTGATCTTTTTAAGCATGTGAATTTTAACTGTTTGAAAGTATTATTTTTTAAAAATAAGTGTAGCATTGTTTACTTTCTGGCTCCAGTGAGATCAGAAATAGGATTCAAATTGATATTTGATCCTTTAAAGAAGACTTTCCTTTGAATAATGCATGTAATAGCTAGAATACGAATTTTAAATTCAATTGTAGAATAGATATTTTGAAAAGTTTCTTTTTTACACTTATGATTTTCTTCAGATCTATGTATTTAAAAGTTAATTTAAAAAAAGATAAAACTCACCTTGCATGCTATAGGTAAATCACTAAAGAAAAAGTACTCAATCTTGATAATTGTTTATTAGATAAGTTGTTGGTTCAACTAGTTACTTTTCATTATATTGATATAGATCCATAATTTTACAAAAAGAAAATACAATTTTTGTGTAATTAAATGTATTTTTCCACGATATAGAAAGATGATAAATATGATGTGTTCAACCTTTTTTTTTTTTGATATCTGATTTTGTTTATCATTGGTTTGAATAGTATTATTGCAATAAAGATGTTACATAAGTGATTTGATTAAGTTGTTATTGGCATAAATGTTTCATTTTTTATTGTTAGTTTTCAAGTATTATTATTAATATATTATTTCTTTGTGTTTAATTTATTTGGAAATTATGGCTCGTCAAGCGGATATTTTTTTACTTATTGATAGCGGTCAATAAAATTATTCATTCAATCTATTTTTTTTAATTAAGAAAAATGAATTGAGTGAATAATTTATAATTGTATATACTTAAGAAAAATAGATAATATTGCAGTTGAAATATTAATAGGTAAAGATAGGCATGCAAAAATTTGTTTAAGATAATGCTTTAATAAAATTTTAAATAGGAAGATTTAAAATAGATAGCATCTAATAGACCATATGAGAGTTAGGGGTCAAAATATAAAAATAATCAAATTACACAAACCCTTACAAATGCAGATTATTGGATCAATCATAGATTACCATGCTGAATGGTTAAAATGATAATTAAAAAATAAATCCTAATTCAATGATGCTTGCTAGAAATTTAATGTTTGCTTTTTAGAAGCATTTACTACTCATGATAACTTATTTAATACTAAAATTGTTATTTTGAATTTGCAGACTAGTTTTGCTACTGAAGTATGGAATTTTCTTAAGAAGTGTGTTATAGATACAAGTTAATTTTTCTCTTGAATTCATTAGCAGAAGAAATATCACTGGTTTTCTGACAATGATCCTATTTTTAATAATTTAATTAAAAGAAAATGTAGCATTTTCTATAAAGTTTATACCCAGAAGTTCAACAACTAACAAAAAGACTAAAAATGATTGCAAATTAAAATGGCAAAAGAGATACATTCATTTATTGATTTGGATAATTTAAGATCTTTTTGGCACATTGAAAATAGCATATAGAATTTAAAATTATATCACAATTATCCATTGATGGCATCTTTTTATATAATGGAAATAATATTTTGAACGGATGGAGGAAATACTTTGAAATCTTTTGGATAATGACATCAACCTATATACATGTTTAGATTTTGACAAAGATATCCAGTTTAGCAAAGTTAAAATAGTTCTTTGCAACATACAAGTGGATAAACTATATTCTAGTAAGATACCTGGACAATTTGTAAAATATGGTGGTGATATGCTAGCTTGAAAAATATTGCAGTATTTTAGGAAAATATAAATTTATATAGGTGAATCACCTGGTTTTAAAAATGTTTCTCCTGTTCCAATTTTAAAAAATAAAGGTAATAGATAAGATTGCAATAACTATAATGAAATATCATTGTTATCCACTATACCAAAGATATATTCAAGAATTTTGTTGATTAGCTTATCAGAAACTTAATATAGTTGTAGATAAAAAACCCAACAAAATATTTCAAAAACAAAAGAATGATTCATATATTACTTTCATTGATTTGATCAAGGTATTAACTTGTTGTCTAACAAAATTTATTAGCATTATACAGCTGCTACATGATAGAATGACAAGAAGTGTTTTAACTACAAATAAACAATCAGAGACATATAAAATAAAAACTGGCATTAAATAAGGATGTATACTTGTTCCCTACTTTGCTTTCCATTTTCATGACAATGGTTTTTGAAATTACCTATAGGTAATTTAAAGAATCAGGGATCAATATGTGGTACAGATTTGATGGTAAAATTTTTAATTTGAATTAGTTAAAAGTGGCTTCTTCATTTCCATTATGTAGATAATTGTAATATCTTTGCCAGTTCAAAAGACAATCAACAGAATATACTTAATATTTTGGATTTGATGTATAAAGACAAAATTTTCAAAACATAAGTTATCAGTCAGTGATGGACAAAAAAATCTTCAACAACTTTTAGATTGGATGTTTAACAATTTAAGACAATAATAATCTGATTAAAATATTTTGATAATTTTTTAAGTAGAAAGGTGATTTAAGTGCTGAAATGCAACATGGATTTCAAAGTGATGTTACTAGTTTTAACAAGTTAAACAATAGGATATTTCATTGCAAAAATTTAACTACTACAATTAAATTAGTAAATAGGTATTTTATTTAGTTTATTGTAAACAAATGAGACATAAACTTGTTGTCAACATAATATAAAGATAGTGAAAAACTTCATTTATAAATGCTCTATAAAACTAAAAATACAATGGCAAGATCATGTGACCAATGAATATGCTTAAATTTCCATTAAATTAAACATGCGACATGAATGAATAATACTAGATTTTCTAAGAAATACTTAATGGTGAATTGGATCATAGTTTTTGTATGAGATACAGAGATCCCATTAACATATAAAGATAGGGCTAAAGATAAAATACAATGGAAAACTACAATTAGGAAAATTTTTGAAAAAAGCAGAAGGGTTAACAAACATCACAAAAAATTAAATGTCAGAATAAAACAGCATATTCTAGAAGAGGATATGCAGATGCTTCATGAATTGAATAATATTTCTGTAGTAGAAATTACACCATAGAAATACTATTCATAACCGAATAATCTCTAGACTAATGAATGACTAATAAAAATTATTAATACAGTTTTATGAATTGGTTTGTATAGTTACTGCCAAATTCATTTCTCATTTACTTTTTTTGTCTTTCTATCTTTTTTTTTAAAGAGCATGGTTACACTTATTTTTAAGTTTCTGCTGATGATACTAAAGGAAAGAAAAATATTCTTAGGTGTTAAATAGTTACAGACTAGTAATCATAATTTTCATAATTTGTAAAATATTTAGGTGATTAATAATGAATAAAATTAGGAAATAGATAGAGGTTCATTTCTTGTAAGATTCAGAATAATTTTTGTTCAAAAATATTAGATAGGAAATAAACAATTATTTATTATATTTTTAAGTACTGAAAAGCCTTATAATAATGTGGACTGAAATTGATTGTGTAGATAGGTCCTAAAATATAAGAATAAATATGCGGTTACTAAAAATGATTAAGAATCTTCATAAGAATACCAACTAGAGATATAGAGTAATGGAAAGTTAAAAATGTATATTTGGCTTAAACATGGGTATACATTGCCACCTTTAATTTTTTAATTATTTCTATTGGAATAGAAAGATTGAAGATAAAGGTGAATATTTATATACAGATAGAACTACATAATACAGTTTCTGCTATTTCTGTGAAGAATTTGAATTGTAGGTATAGTTTATATGAATAGGGCAAGAAACGTTTTGGCCATTTGTTGAAAGAATATCAGGATAAATTGTATGACATAAAATGATAATATGTAGATAATATATTGGAACAAATGAAATAGTTCTTAATAATATGAGAAAGAAAAAAGATGCAGTGCTGGAAAAATAATTTAGTGATTGCAGATATGAAAGAGTAATTGGGACGATGGGAGAGAATTAGATTAATTTATAAGAAGAAAATGTTTAACTTAGTTAATAGGATCTCTGTGTGCATGATTTATACACACAAACTTCTGATGTCATTTACAAAGCATCTATTTTATATTTCATCAGCTATTAAAATCATATTACATTGATTTAAAAATTAAGCTACCCTCAATTTAGACAATTTTGAAATTGCCAGATTTTAAAATAAATTAATATACAGTAATAATTATTACAAAAGTAGTTATAAATGAATCGTTTGCTTGCATTAATTTTTTAATGTGCACTATCAAAATTTTAAAAACTCATATGAGATTTGAGCCACAAGTATTCATAGTACTAGAAAATATGTCCATGTATAGAATTCGGATATGATAATAAATAAAAAACTGATGTAAATAGTATAATAAAAGCAAGAAATTTTTAAAAGAGGCATTTTAATAATGCAGAGTATATTTTAGTCATAATTATTATCTTGTTGTGTAGTTTAGAGCAGCAACAGAGTGGTAAGCTTGAGTTCAAAGTCCATGGGTCATAGCTCAAGTATAGCATGTGATTCTCAAACTTCTTGTGAATTCCCAGGCAACTAACCATTCGATTAATATATAATTATTATAATTCTACTATTGAGTTTGATTAAATATTGATTATTTTTTCTTAGGTTTATGCATTTAAAAACCTTGAATTAAAAAGTTAATGGAATCAATTCTCGAGATTTCCATGTGCTATTAAAATTTTCAAATAAAATGATAAAATTAAGTGCGTCATATTTAAAAATTTTAAATTGATGTATTAAATGAAAAGCATTAAATTTACGTTGTTAATTCATTAAAAAAAAGCAAATAAAAAAAGAATTACGTAGAAGTAGATACATGAATAAAGAATAGTAAATTAATAATCTCTTGATGAAGATGATCATAATATTATCATTCTACAAATTGGGAAGTCAAATGGAATAAAATAAAAAAAAGTGACAAGTCATAATTTGATGATGATGATTATATTAAATTAAGAGCTATAACTTGCTGTACTATGTATATAAATATGAATGTGTGTGTTAATAAAGAGAATGCAAAAAAAAAAGATATATAAAGAGAATGCAAAGATGTAATTGTACTTGAATGAAGATGGTGCCAGCAGGGATGATGATTACTATCTTTAGTATAAATATCAAAAATTCAAATCACAGTAATAATTATAATAATCAAAATAAAGGCAAAGAAAAGGATGCATTAGATTACCATAATTTAATGTCAAATATTTATATTTATTTGATATATGTTTATTTAACATTATATATCTATGACATTCTTAATCACATGATATCTATACCGATGTCGTACATGTGAAGTAGTTTAATTATGCTGTAAACATTTAAAAAAAATATTTTTATAGTCACTACTTTAAAAATTGATTGTACAAAAAGAAAAAAAAAAGAAATAAAACTAATAGATGAAATATTCTTCAATTTTACGGTATAGAGAAAATTATATAAATAAATGTGAATAAGAGTATTTTAGGTAAAGAAGTTTGTTGCTATGATATGGAAAATAGAGATTATGGATTGGAGAAACAACACTTTATACACAAGAATATTAATTTGGGCTTTTTTATTGCAAGAGATGTCACATTTTATTATGCATAGTAGCTATTTTCTTGAAATGACTTAACAATTTTTTGAATAATACAGTACATTGTAATGGCAGAAATACAGTCTATTTAAATAAAAATTAAAAGTATTAAACTTCTTCAAATAATTTGTATTGCAAATCATCTTGCTGTTTCACCTTTTTTTTTTTAACAAAAATATGTTTATGATAATAGCAGTTTTGATTTGACTGAAATTAGCTTTCATAATAATTTTAATTTAAAATTGCTTGACTAATTATTTTAGTTAATGCATATGCAGTACACAATTTAAAATAAATTAATAATAATATAGGAACAAATTTATTTTTATGTTGAATGAAGGTATTATAATTTTTCAAGTTTGTAATTACTTTACTATTGTCATGGATATCTGAAATAAATTATGAGATTATGATTTAAAATCTGGCAAGTAAATATTATTTTTAACTTAGATTTAATAACTTTTGATAATATAAAGTTGATTATTAATTGCATAATTCATAACATTATACCCCCTCCTTTTTTACTTAGATTTATGATAAACAAGCATCTATTTTTATAGCGCGATGTTTATAATTGTAATTCACTAAATATCAGCCTTTTACAGCTACTGTACATGCGCTTTAATGAGTGTTAAATAATAAATGAATACTTTTCAGTGCCCATACAAGATATAGCATTTAAGAAAGAGTGTGGATTCATTTTATTCTTTCTTAAATGCTATATCTTGTATGGGCACTGAAAAGAATTCATTTATTATTTAACACTCATTAAAGCGCATGTACAGTAGCTGTAAAAGGCTGATATTTAGTGAATTAGATTTATGATGTAACAGTTTTAATTTGATTGAAAAGGTTTAATTCAAAATTAGTTGACTGAATAGTTTAGCTAATATAGTACACAATTTATATTAATTATTAATAGTAAAGTATATGACCAAATTTACTTTTAGTTTTATGCTTAACAAAATTTATACTTCTTTTTTTAGCACTGTATCTTTTTATGTTTGCAATAATATCTGCTTTGGCTTGCACATATCTAAAAAAATTATACTACTATGATTTAAAATTAAGCAAATACTATACAATAAATGATATTTTATACATATTTAGTAACTCTGAACATTTAAAGTTGATTATTAATTGCATAATGCATAAAATCATTTTTTTCTCAAAATAACTTGCAATTATGATAACTAAATTTTACAATTATGATGGTCATAATTTTTGCTGTGAGAAAATACTACTAAAAATTTTAGTCCATAAAAGTGAGTAAATATGTAGTTTTTAAACTAATGTACACATTTTAAAATAGAATATTAATACATTTGGTTGCTGTATCCATCAAAATATAGTTTTGATTATTTATTATGCTGAATGACTTTTTTTTTTTTTTTTTTTACTTTTTTAGTCATTAAACTTTATTTTGGATATATTATTAAAAAATGTATTCATTGCCATACAAGGACAATGAATGAAAATTAAATAAAATACTATAAATTAATCATATTTTAATTTTATACTTAAAATACTGAATTATTGTATATTGTACTGTATATAAGGAATAAACTCTGCATTGTACATTTTTAGCAAGAAAGTTCCTTTTTTTTGGATGATATCAAACCACTATCCTATGATGTCATCAATCTTATGAAAAGGATGATATTTTCAAAATTGTTGTTTTAAAAAAATAGCAAATAATTGACTGAAAATCAAAATACTGGGTATAAATTGATAATAATCACTATAGTGAATCCCTGCATAAAGGTCTAGTGCTAAGTGGGTATAGATGTAATTATTAATAGTTTTTACTACATATATTGTATTTCTGTTTAAAAGTTTTAATTATCCAAAATCAATTCTGAAATTATATACGTTAAACTCTTATAAACAATTTGACAAAAATGTTCCTAATGTAATGTTGTTTGTCTATAAGAAGAAATTCAAGATATATTTTTAATGTGTTAAATAAGTCTGTAACTACTCCATAAAAGACACCTTTTATTCTTTAGCATATATTTAATTGAACCAAAGCAAGTTTATTATTAAATAAATAATTATTAATATTTTTTCAGAATACTGTATTTTTATAACAGATGCTATTTGCTGCCAGATTTTAAACAACAGTTTTTTTTATAAGGATGGCTATTTTAATTGCTTATTAACAATTTATATTTGTGATTTTAGCAAACTATGTCATTTGGTACTACTTCCATTTTGTTTTATCATTTTATATGAGTAGAGTACATATACAATATATAACTACATGCAAAACTATATACAAATGTATATCAATATTATAAATTTATATTATCAAATAGTAAAAAAAAAAAAATACTTACTCTATTGGAGCTTTTCTGCATGAATAAGATATACTTTGCTCGCATTGAGATGAGTATTCAACTAAATACTTCAACATTTCATTGGTCATTCCTCTATTAATAAAGATAAAATATATTTTATTAGGACTATAAAAATGAGAAGTAAATATTTATCTAAATATGATATCAAAACATGCCATTCCTTTCTCTCTTCATGACTAAAATTCAGATGCTTGAAAAGAATTAAGTTTAGATTATTATATAACATTTAAAAATTAAAAAAACCTTTAAAGAAGGTCAAATCTTTAAGGTGATCTATACTTTTGTTTCTGTTGCAGATTTAAACCCATATTAAAAATCATTGTTATATTTTCAAAATTCTCTAATCAATCTTTAATATTTTTTTCTTACAATCTACAATGTATTTCCTTTTGTGAAGCTCTTTAATTTTAAACCACATATATATTCCAAAACTAGTGTATAATTTATAAGCTTAAGAAATAATCAACATTCTTTTTTTTGCATGTACATGTATTTAAGTTCTTTGCCTTAATACAATTTATCTTAGAATCTCAATATTTAGTTACATCATAAGGTTTGTGCCTATTTTAAAAATCACTAAATAAATTAAATGAGCTTTAATTTTAATTACATGTTTTTAATAAAGAAAAAAAATTATAAGTATTACAACACACAGATATAACTTTCTTGAAATTAAATCACTGCCATATGTTTCAAAATCAAAACACATTAACTGTTATCAAATAATAAATCTAATTTTTTAAAACAAGTTTTTTTTCACACAATTTTTGAAATTGCAATATGAAATTTCTTTTTTTAAAAATAAACTTTATTTTATAAATTTACATAGACAATACCTACTATGGTTATGTAGTTTAGTTATAGAATATTACTTACAAAATAATGATTTTTTTAAATAGACAATTCAATATGATTTGTTGTAATAAATAATTTATTATGACTTATTGAATTAAAGGAAATGAAATTAACTTAGTGATTTCATATCAAATTGTAATGTAACAATATAGAATGTGATATGCTTCAGCAAGCTCATGCAGTTATATATAAAAAATAATTTTTTTTATTAGAAGATTAAGGATTCTATCCTTTTAGCTATATTCTCACAAAGACTTATACTGTGTTCGATTTAAAAGAACAGTGTATAGGCTAAAGTTCATTTTAATTTATGGTATCTAATTGATAAAATATTTTAATATTATATTTTTGTGTTATAATATTTTGATGTTTTACTTGTTGCTTTTCATTTATTAAAATTAGTTAGTGTTGTTTAGATGAAAAGGCTACTGTAATAAAAGTTTAAGTTTGATTGTCATAAGTATTTATTTTTATTCAAGCATGAGTAGACTTCATGTTGAAGTTTTTAGTATTATAGTTTATTATTTGTTAGTAAAATAGAACATTTTGTTTATAGTAAATAATTCTTAAAATTAATTGTGCACTGGACAAGTGGCATTGCACACATTCTCCAACACCTAAAATGGATAATATATAAAACAGTTATGTTTGCTTCAGTTCACAATAAAGTATAATCTTCATTTATTAAACAACTATACTCTAATGCAGGGGTAGCCAAGACATTGACTGCGAAGCTGACATGAACATTGACAAATTATAGTGATAAATTCAGAGCTTATTTAAATATAAAAACTAATAAAGAAAGTAAAACTTCAAAATTATTCTCATTTAAAAATAGTTAAATTTAAAATAACACCTGTTGATCTCAAAAATAAACTGAGGTTGGAAGAAGCTAAAAAGCATTAAATTATTTTAGTGTCACACTAGAGCTAAAATTCTTGATATATTTAATTGTAATTTCCCCAAGGAAAAATGAAAATATCTTGTCCTGGAGAAACAAGAATTTTAATGAACTGATTTTAAAACAAAGAAGTTGTGAACTTTTTAAAACATTTTGACTAGCTAGCAAATAAACTCCAATGAGATTTAAAAAGAAAACAATACTTTTTCCTATCTATGAAAGAAAATAGGTGTCAAAGCAAGAAATGAACTTTATGTTTATACTGTTAGCAGAGAAAATGTGGGGATTTTCCAAGGCATAAAAATATAGGACTTTTGTAAAATATCATTTTTATTATTGTTATGTATTTTTTTTTCTTTCTAGCAAAGTGTCATCAAAATAAAAATACATTTTTTTTTACTTTGTAATTTTTTTTTTGTAAAATTTGCATCTAATTTATTGTAATACAGTTCTAAAACAATAATTTTCTTTTTTTTTTAATATTTTTTTTAAAATTTAGGACCAGCTCTAGAAAATAATTATTTATAGGTAATTTAATAATTGTAATTTAATAAATATTTTATAAAGTGGCACGGACAAATTGTTATACTAGAGGGAGCTCAGATAATTTAATAGTAGTCATAATAAAATCAGTTCATAATTATCTTCTAAAAACATCATCAATATTTGTTAGTACTTAAAAAGCTCTTATAAAAAACACCAATTCATAAGCACATTCTAAAAAAACCAGGACTTTGAACCATTATTTTTTTCTGTTCTGGCAAAAATAACATTTTTTTTCTGATTTACAATTCGAAGCCCTGAAAAAAAACATAGTCACCCTCAGGTACACTTTCACCAAAAAAGTCACCCCAAATGTCTAAAAGTTTAGCCACCCCTGCTTAATGTACGATAATTTATATTTTAATTTTTGTTTCTAGATGGCAGCTATATCAGGCCAAATAGTCATTTTTTAAATCTGTATATTAGAAAGCAGATTCTGGAATGTTTTTTGTCATCAGAAATGAGAATAAAGCAAGTTATTTTAAAGTTCCTTTTTCTTATTACAGAGAGTTAAATATTTTTTAAATTATATATTTACACATAGTTTTTTAAAGTTATTTTAATAAATATATTATATTTTTATTTAAAAGCTGAAATTTTACAAAATGAAACATGAAATATTTTATAGTAATAATGTTAAAAATAATTATCACTATTTCTAAAGATAATTTTAATAAAAACATGCTGAAAATTACATTAATAAATAATCTCACTAAAGACCACATATACAAAAAATAAATTGAACATTGAAAAGAGTGAATGTAAAAACATAATAGCTAGGAAGAAAGTTAAAATCAAATTAATTTTTAGTTTGATTTTAATAAATAATTTTAACACAAAAAACAAACTACTTTCAAAATAAAGTGCCTTCATTAATTCTATGAAATAAGTATCATATTGCTTTAAAATTTGATTTTATATATATTACTGCTTCTTTTAAAAATTTCTATTTTTTTAATTAATGTATTATTTATAAGATTTATTAAATTTACATTATATCTATCTTTAATATTTCTTGATTTTCCCCCAAAATCTGTTATTTTATATAATTTTATATGATATTTTTGTAACTCATTAATTATATTATAAAATCAAATTGACTTATTTTATCTCCTGGTTAGGTTATTGCTTTCTGAAAAAGAAAAAAATATTGATTTGAATACTAGAAAATTTAATACAGCACAGTTTCAAACAGTATGAGTTCCAGCATAGAATAATAAGTAATTACTTTAGATAAAAGAAATTGTATTAAACATATAATTTATAAATACAATTTTGATATATATATATATATATATCATATTTGAATTTAAATGACAGTTGAAGAAGGTTAAGCAATTACCTGAAAGTACTTCTGTGGTTTGTTATAGTTTTTATTAATATATTATCATTAGTATTAAAGTTTATCGCCTTAACGTTTTCGAGGATCCATGCCTCATATTCATAGCCTATGAATATGAGGCATGGATCCTCGAAAACATTAAGGCGATAAACTTTAATACTAATTAATATCTTCTCTAATTAACAATTATATATTTTACATATAGTGAGAAGTAAAGCTATATTTAATATATTATCACTGATATATTCATTATTATTTTTTATTATTATATTTATTCCATGAGACATTTTATTTTAAAATCTAAATTCACTAGCAGCAATACATGTAAAATACAAATTTAAAATGTATCTAGTTACATATAAATCATTTTGATGTTTTATAAGAAAATGAAAACTGGTAACACTTGCTTTATTTACCTCTATTTACTTTTGAAGATATATCAAAATATATAAAATGTGCTAACATGCACAAGCACACAAAGCTAAAAACAAATAAAGCAAATATATATTATTTTAATATATATTCATTAAATGGCTAAGCGCTTTCAAGGTTCAAGCCCTCATAATCATAGCCATATTACAAAATATAATAAATTGACTTGGAGTGATGCAAATGAAATAATTATGCATTCCATTTCTTGGAGATTTTGTAGCAAGAGTCTTTTCTATTGATGGCATCACCATCTCTAGATATAAAGAAAGCTTCTTTATCTTTGAGGGCTTGAAGCTTGAAAGCACTTAGCCATTTAATGAATAGATATTAAAATAATATATATTTGCTTTATTTGTTTTTAGCTTTGTGTGCTTGTGCGTGTTAGTGCATTTTATATATTTTGATTCATAATTAGCCACAAAGTATAAACTATTTGCTTATTTTGAAGATATAACAAGATTTTTTAGAATAGTTAAAAATTAAATAAATAATTTAATCTAATAATTTTGCAGCACTAAAGTGAATCTAGATATAAATCCCAAACTACCATCTTGAACAAATGTTAAGTTATTTTCAATCTGTCTTTGATCAGAAAACATACATCTTCATATGTTTCAATTGTATTGTAATCATATACATATTTTTCCTGAAATGCATATATAACTCAATTTATATTCCTTCAAAGTTATGCAGCAAACACAAAGTGAATTGTATAAAAGCAATTGTGCTGATGGTAATATAATTATTCTGTACACATCTAATATACAGTGCTGGAGTTGTACTGAATTATAGTTATAATACAGAACTTGTTTAGTTCAGTGATAGAATTATGAACTCAAGAGATAAAGGTTTCTGAAATGAAACTCAACTCTATGATTTCTGGTTTTTAAATCTCATATGACTTCCTGATTAAAAAACCATTTGATAATTTTATTATAAGTCTGCACCTATTTTTATTATTTACAGTATATTTTTGTTATTATTGACACACCATATTTTCATTGAAAGTAAAAGTACACCTGTAAATTATCTACTTGATTTAAAATAAAATCTTAAATCTTTACACATAGAATACCATAATTATCCAAAAACCTCTAACATCCATACAAAATTTCAACTTCTAACCTTTCCAATATATACGTTTATTTGCACATATATTTACAAACAAATTAATAGTAAAAAATTTAGAACATAACTATAAATTAATAAGCCTAACTTCAGTGAATTTTTTTTTTCTCCTATCTGAATGGAGTTTAGGTTTACAATAAGGGATTAAAAGATCAATTCTAGAAATCTGCAAAATTCTCAAAACCAAAACACCCTGCTTTAGAATTAATGATATATTTAATTTTATTTAGCATATTGATGCAGCAACCCAATGCAGTTATAGAATGATGGACTCTAAAACTTAAGATCTTGAGAACAATTCTTAGGACAATATCCCATAACTGTTTAAACATCATAAATGTGAACTTCTGAGCAATCATCCATGTTATCAATATAAACTCATTGAATTGGAATTTTATAAAGAATGCGTTTGTAAAATACTGAAAGTTATTAGCATTCGTTAATTTCATTGTTGAAAATATATCTATATATATTTTTTTCTTTGTAAATTTCATTACATTCATTTCATTTTAATTTTCTTTCTTCTGATATTTAAATAAAAAAGAAAAAAGGCAAGTAGAGAAATATATGTTATATTAAAGATTCGAGTTTATAAATAATTCTTAATATTTTAAAAAAATTTTAATACAATTTATGAATTGAAAAAAATTCCTTCCATGGTTGTTTCAGTGGTAAAGTGGCCAACTCTAGAGCTTCAAGTTCATAGTTCATGATCAGTTCTACCAATTTCAGTACTCACACTTCTTATGCTCTCACAAGCATTAAATTTAGCCAGTCCATTAGTTATTTATTGCCGAGTCGTTAAAACTTGTCTTTTAAGTATACGTGTTTGTAGGCAAAGGCCAAAATGAGACAGTCAAAACAGCAGCAAGAAATGTGGAAATATTTATGATTCAGTGATAAATAAACAAGTTTTAGAAGAAAAAATGAAATTTGTGTATTTATATATGAAACAGGCTGATTAATTTATGTACAAATTTAATTTGAAAATAAATATTGTGAAAAACAAAACAGTGTTAATAAAAATTACTTATTTTTAAATTCAAGACTTACTAGTTAATAATAAACTGTTATTGAGTTTGTAATGCTTGAGGCTTTTAAAGTATTTCTTTCTACACGTAAGCTTATGATCAGATTAAAACCATAATCTGGATCAGTTATATTATTTTTTTAAATGTTTTATTTAGGTGGCAGAGAAGCTATTATCTTCGAATGTTTAAAAAGGCAAAATAAAATATTTCTATTTTAAGGCAGAAAAATCATTCGCTAATACAAATAAAATATATCTGTTGTTGTTCCATTCTTGAAACTGAAGGATAAATCTCATTTTTAAACAGTTTTAAAATGTTTCCTATCGGCAAGAATTAGTATCGTTTCCATGAAAAACAACGCAAAGATTAAATTTTTATAAATTTGTAAGTACAATAGTAAAAATACAAATAAATCATAATCATAATAGCTTACTTAAAAAATAATATCAAAAACAGATTTGAAGAAAACGTAATAGTTAACTATTTATATATAAAACCTTCACTTTAAAAAATGTCTTTTAAAACTTCTTTTAAATTATTTTCATCAAAAATGTAGATATAGCAGAAGAAAATTATTTCGATGCCATTTATTGTAATCATTAATAGAAGTCAGATGATCCTGTGCTGTTTTATCCAATATCACCAGATTAGTTTCAAGCTTGTGATTTTCATCAGTAATAAGCTTTGGATCTTGGAATAGTGCATTTAAATCTTTAGAATCTAATGTACTTTTCTTCTAACAATCATTTATCTTTCTGTTATACTATCAAGCTATCAGACTAAATTAAATACCCCCCCCACATATATATATATATATATATATATATATATATATATATATATAAAGGAATATTATCAAAAAAATATTACTGCATATTATCGATATGTTGATGACGTTTTTGTATGTGGTAAACCAAATACAATTAATGAGTTGTTTGAGGAATTAAATGGTTTGAAAGGCCTAAGATGGATAAAAACAGATGAAGATTTAATGTGTGTTCAGTTTCTTGATCTTAAAATAACTAGAAATCAACATGCTGGATTACTGTATGACAATTAAACCAATAGTAAAAAGAGGTTATATTCTATATAAATCAAAAGTGCCAATGTCACACAAATTGGCAGGTTTGAAGTCCTTCTTATTTAAAAATAATAGTTTTTGCAAATATTCATCAGATAAAAGCAAAAATATTGAAATATACTCGAATGAATTGTTAAATGTTGGCTATAGTTATAATCACATATATAATGTTAGAGATTTTAATACAAAATATAAAAATAAAAATTTTAATAATATTGATTCTCCTGCTAATAAAAAAATATGGATATCAATTCCATATATTTCAAATTATCAAGTAAAGTTTATAAGGAAAATTTATAAAGATATATGTGATATTGCATTTTACACACCTCCTACATTAAATAAATTAATAAATAACTCCAAAGATAAAACCTCATTTATAAATAAAACTTGTGTCATTTATAAATGGATATGTAGGTGTGGCAGTAAATATATAAGTGAATCTAGATGTATGTTGGAAAAAAGAACTAAAGAACACTTGCTACTATTAAAACGTGTTCAGAAATCAAAACAAAATTGCATAGTAGATAATAATATTTCAGCATCTGTTTTTTACGACCATAATAAATCATGTATTTATGATTTTGACTTCAATTTTAACAGTGTAAAAATATTACAAATTGAAAAAAATAACAATAAAAGAAAAATAAAGGAGGCTATGCTAATATACGAATATAAACATGACATAATTAACAGGCAAGCAGCAAACGTTAAGATCACGGAATTGTGGAAAAGTTAGCATTTCAAAGCTTTAGTTGATGCAGATTACTGGGATAATCGAAAGCTCTTCTAAGAGGATAAATTTTTTTTAATTATTTAGTTACTGTATTTACAAATATTCAGTTATATAATTATATTGATAAAAAATCAAGTCATATGACCTAATTTTAATAAAGCTCCTATTTACAAATGTTATATATAGAGTAAGTTAAAAAACAAACTCTTATGAAGCTTCAAAAATACCCTCAACCTCAGACCGCGGTTTCTGCCTCTAGCGTCATCAGTGAGGTGCTAGGGAATAAAAATACTAGAACTAGTCCAGCATTTTATCAATGCCTAACTATTGAGAAGAAAATCTGAAACTTTCAGACATTTAAATGTCCAAAAATCCAGCTATCTAACTCAAATAGCCGTATGGGACTGAACTAAGTTCAGATACACCATATATTAATAGCTCTAGCAATATAAAATCACCAAAGCATTAATAGCAAAAAACTAAAATTAAATTGATAAAAAATCAAGTCATATGACCTAATTTTAATAAAGCTCCTATTTACAACTGTTATATATAGAGTAAGTTAAAAAACAAACTCTTATGAAGCTTCAAAAATACCCTCAACCTCAGACCGCGGTTTCTGCCTCTAGCGTCATCAGTGAGGTGCTAGGGAATAAAAATACTAGAACTAGTCCAGCATTTTATCAATGCCTAACTATTGAGAAGAAAATCTGAAACTTTCAGACATTTAAATGTCCAAAAATCCAGCTATCTAACTCAAATAGCCGTATGGGACTGAACTAAGTTCAGATACACCATATATTAATAGCTCTAGCAATATAATTATATATATATTGTAACGATATATAAATATGCCGTTACATTAATTTAAAATTTAAAGTTGTAATTATAAATTTTATTAAACGCTCACTATTATTTCAGTAATAGTTTTAACAAGGCTGTAAACCTTAGCAATGAGCGTCTGAAAAAATCGTCACTAGGGACCTCTGTAGGTCTTTAAAACACATGATTACGCTATGAAGAAAAGAGAAAATAAAAACTTTTAAGTTCACAAATAAAAATAAATTTATTAAAAACTAAAAGCTAAAAAAAATTAAAGAGTTGTTCAATATATATAAATTCACACAGATGCAAAACTTTAAAAATTATTTCTTTTTTAAATAATAAAAAAAAAGTATTTGAACGTATTTTTTTAGAAAAAAATATAAGAAAAAGATAAAATATTTTTGTAAATGGAAATGATTGTTTTATAAATTAATTAAAAAGCATACTAGCCCTTGGGGCTCTTATATAATTAAAAAGTCAGAGGAAAGATTAGATAAGAGAATAAAAAGAATTAGCTTGACCAATGGAAGCACCAAGCCTCAGCTCGGACCCTAATGAAAATGATGGATTAGTGATGTTTTTTTTGTTGAATCCAGAGGAGGATTATAAAAGGGAAAATATTGAAATTAAGGACAGTTCCAGACAGTTACAGCTTGATTGTTTTTGAGAGGTGTGATAGGATGCACATATCACCCTCTCTCTCTCTCTATTTTAAAAAATGAAATGACTGTGATACCGAAATGGACCAGCTAAGGCCACTGCAGAACATCAGACCAGTCTTCCAATGGGGACATCATGGGAATTGGCACCAAGAACTGGACTTTTCTACTGTAAGATATAAATGGAAATTTTTTTACTAAAAATAATTAAGAACTTTAAAGATTTGATCAGCTAATCTAAATTTTAAAAAGGAACTTTTATCTCACTTATGTTTCAAATTAATTATAAATGTTTAATTTTTACATATTTGTTTGCTAAAAAAAATCATTTCCATTTTATTATTTTTTATTTGTATTAATATTTATTGTTTAAATTTTAAATGCATTAAATTTAAATTGGGCATAGACGCTTGCATAGATTCATTCACGTTTAATTACATTTTTGTTTTCATATATGATTAAAATATATAGACATTTGGTAAATAATGATATCTTACATTGAATATCTAAAATGTATTTATTTGGATGTCTTGTTAGTTATTGGTGTCAATGCGGCATATTATGATGAATGCCATTGGATTTCTAGTGAATTCCCTCTGCAATTACATCAATGACTTTATATTTTGATCATGTTGAAATGTTTTTGAGCGTGTAATCTGTGTAGTCGATCTATACTCAACATTATAAAACAAACTTTTATAAATCCATCTGTGCGAATTTATATAAATGTTAAATTTAAGTCCGGCATGAATGGCTATATAGATTTGTAAAGTTATATTAATTAATTAGTGGAGGGTAATCTTAGGTTATTTGTTTCGTAGTTAAATTAGGTCAATGGATTGGATATATTGGTGTAATTAGTAGATGTAGTATGAGGTTCGCTACATGCAGGATCTCCTTTATACACTGCACACCTCTTTTTGTCTATGGAAGGGAATAGTAAGACAAAAAAATGCAGTCCCTTCCTATGGAGTTTACAAATATATATATATATATATATATATATATATATATATATATATATATATATATATATATATATATATATATATATATATATATATATATATCAACTTTGCTTATCAATGACTTGAAACTGGAAGTAAGATTTTTCAGTTAGCTAATATCTTCTTAGCAAGCTTATGAGTTTTTTTAAATATATATCCCATAGTTAGTCTTGCTAATCATTTTATTATCTTTTGTAAATGAGTTTCTAGCTACTCTTTAATTAGATAATTAAACAAGAAAAAAACCATAATGATTTCTCTTTCATTGATCTTCTATGGAGAGATACTTGAAGAGCAAAACTTTGCAATTATATACTCAGTGTTAATTTTTTTATTTTGAAACAAAATTTGTAGTACAGACAAACATTCTTGTTATCAAGAATCATTTAAGCTACAAAGCATCAATAAATTTGGACAATTTTTTTGAATGTCTGTATTTCAATTTAAAACTTGATCATTATTATTGATCTTTCCAGCTAATTAGGACTATATTAGAATGATAATTTTTTATAATGTCAGTATCTGCATATTTAATGAGGTGTTAAATACAAATAGAAGTATATTCTTGAGTAGCAAAAGAAGAAAGAGAGATGCAAATTATTTGCACATTTATAGAGAATATTACGAATATATTTGAACTTTATTTAATTTAAAGACTGCACCTAAAAATATATAAACTGTAATATTTTCTAATCAAATAATAATTGTTAATCATTTACATATTTACTGAAAAATAGATAATATACTTGTATTTAAATATTGAAAGATGACTTGTGAAAAATACTTGCTAAAAATACATATGTGTGACCTTTTGCAATCTCTTGGAATACATGTATAGCACACACTTCTATTTAAATCTCTTTATTCTTCCAATAAATGTCAACAATACACATTTCCTCATTCATGTAATTTATTTTTGATTCTTTTTTATTAATCCCCCAAAACATTTTCCTATACTTCTGTGTGATATCAACAGTATTTGTATTTCTCATCTATTAATCATCCAAATTTTTATCCATAAGTAAGCAATAGTAGAGCACATTTATTACCCCCCCCCCGCCGCCCAAGTGCATATATATATTTCCTTTTGATATTAATTCTACCAAAAATTCTCAAATCCAAGTTTAATTTTATTACTAATTTTGTTAATTCTGTTTTTACCTGTAAATTATTTGGCGAAGATATTTATAATTATTAATTTCTTTTAATTAGCTACTAGTAACTTTTATTTTCTGCTTTATTCTGAAAGACAATTGGACATAATATTAGGCTTTTCAGTATTTATCCTTAATCATACTTCCTTGCTTTCATCTGGTAGCTCTTGATAACATTTCTTAAAGATATTAAAATTTACTTGTAAAACAATTATAATCTATTTAACTTCTTTTGACTTTCATTTAAATTCATAAAATATTTCCAAGAGATGAAATTACTTAGATGTAAACTTTTTCCAAAAATACAGACTAATTAGTGTTATTGGATTTTAATAAATATTTTTTAAAATTTAATAATATCCTAGCTCTACATACACACAAAAGTCAAATGTTTTTATATAATCTTCAATTTTAATCCAAAATGATAATCCACATTCATTAGATCTGTCTATAACCTCTTAATACTTGTAGGTCATCTACTATGTATAACTACTATTTATGATTAGTTTGAATCCATTATTTATAGTAAATTATTTGAAAATAAATCTTAATAAATATATGATACTGAAAACAAATCTTTATAATGTAATTCCTAGTATCTGTTTTGTCATACTTAAATGTGAATATCACTATCATATTCTTCCATTCATCTGGTGTATTGTTATCTTTAAAAATCTAGTATAGATATATAATAATGAATGCTTAAAAAATTAAATGATACTTTAGGTTATATTTATTTAAACAACATTTGAGTTGTTATATATTTTAAAACAACTTTATATTCTAATGTTAGCTCATAATTATTAGTTTCTAAGAATAAAATGAGAAGGCAGAAAGATTTATTTAAGTGGTTGAGTAAGAAATAATTTTTGCTTTGGGAGTTTTAAAATTTATTGTAGCTTTTGACATCAGTTGTGTGTATTTAAACATATTTTATCATCATGTATAAATTATTGTTTATTTATTTGCAGATTACACATATATTTATTGAATATAATGCATCTGGAGCTATTCACTCTCTCAAAACCATGTAGTTTATATACTGCTTCATGATATTTGATAATAAAAAATACAATATTCTGAAAAAAAAAATCAGTTAAATATTCTCTAAAATTTTTACTTTAGAATATCATAAACAAAATTTAGCAATCTATAATTTTTTTTGTCATGTAATAATTAAAGCGTGTTTGCTTTTCAAACAATTATTATTCTAAGTTTAATAACAAATTTATATTTAAAATAGATTCTGCACGACTATTCACGTAAAAGGTATATATATATATATATATATATATTGTAACATAATAAATACGGTGATCATAAGAAATTCAAATATAAATAAAGGTAGAAAAGATTCAAATATAAATATTACCATACCTGAGTAGTTTATAATATTTAAAATATCATTGGATTAAATGAAACATACTTCTATAATTAGATTTCTAAAGATATCACAATATCAATAATTATAAACAACAATGCCTGGAGACTAATCATTTAAGGTGTCTGGTCTATTTCAAACCCTGGTTAGGCAGGCATTATACCATCAATAAACAAGTAGAAACTATAAAAAATTATTAAGAACGAACTACTATAACTCAGGAAATAACATTAAGTGGGTGAGTACACTGGTAACTCAATAAAATAACTTCTCAGGTATACAGACAGTAGATTTTGTTCGCTTTCATCTCTTGGTTTGATGTCCAATGCATATTTAAGTAAACATCAAGTGAATATGGTCTAGCAGGGCGCCACTGGATTATCTGAACCTAGACACAGTTATATTTTATAACCTTTTCACATGTACCGGGTATGAATCCCTTTTCGGTACTTTATTTCTAATAAAAATGGAGGATTTTGCTTTTAGATACATATTACTGTATGCACTAATATTTAGGTAAACATAAAACATCTTTAAACTAAAGTGGAGTATATAAAATTCATTAGACAGAAATAATTTCTTAGACCTTAACATAATAAATGCGTTTCAATATTTTTTTATAAGTTTTACTAGCTCAGATTATATTATTAATTTAAGATGGCAATTCACACATCATAGCATGAAATAGATGATGGGATGGTGGTTATAATATTTATTCACAAATGTCAATTAAATACTATGAAATTACTTATTTATCTATGGCCTTTAAACATTTATCTATCCCATTAATTACAATGTGATGATGACAATGATGATAATGACAACGATAATGGTTAACCACAGCTTTAGGACTAAGCCTAATTATAAACCTAATTTTTATAAAGAAATTCATAATTATTGCTTAATTTTAGTATATTTAAAGGGAACTTAAATCGCTAATATTCACCTTGATGATGAATGATCACACTTAATAAAGACTACTCTTAATGAAATATATATGCCACGTTTAATAAAATAAACTAATATTTATTACTGCATTTCTAACATATACATAAAAATTTCTAGACAAATGAAAATTTATATGGATAATAACAATAATAATCATAATTGACTATTTGAAATCACACTATTAATTTTAAATTCTTTCCCCTTTCCCGTAAATGGTATAATGCATATATTAAATTGGATGTCAAATTGACCAAGATTTTCACTCCACAAAAAAAACATATATAAAAAAATAAACACTTTTTTCTTTTTTTTAGCACACATAACTTTAGAAATCTAACATGTAAAGCAGAATGAATAAAATAAATATTAGTAAAATTGGAAAGAGCAAGTTTGTTAGAAACAAGTTTTAAAGTACCCTTTTCTCCCCCTCCCTTCTAAGCTCTGAAATGCCACTCACTGTTCCACATCCTACAAAAGAAATTTCCCCAGATTGTAGCGGAACAACCAGTCATTCAATCTGACAGACCTCCACCTTCAAAGATAAGCTGGCTAAATCAGATACTTGACTACCTTTTCGCTCACAATGGCCACTCTTCCCTAGTATTCAGACAAAAAATCTCCATTTGGGATGCTAATGGCCTGTTATTTCCCACACAAAACTCTACCATTCCTTACCTCGGTGGTAACAATCACGTGGTCACCAGGTTTTTCAAGCATCTCAAGCTGGAGCCAAGGTTCCTGGACTTTCTCATAAAAATCAACCTGAATTCACTCCAGACAAACTGGTTCCTGCACTACAGGAGATTCCTCAAGAATATAGATCCTATGTGTCACAACTGCCATAGAACCTGTGAAACCTTTGATCATATGATAAATGATTGCCCAGCATATGACAAAATCAGAACTTTCATTACTTACCACTGCCACATTTCCCTGAACAAAATCTTAAATATTAAATGCTGCTTCCTGTCCAGGGATTATGTCACCACAAGACTCTCAACCTTTCTGACTTATGCCATCTGGTTGGCCAGATGTTGCAACAAGTTTACCTTTCCTCATCCCAAGCCTGAAGACACATTCATTTCCAAGCTAAAGGAATTTACCATAAGGACAGAATAATCTCTTCCAGATTTTTATTTGACAACACGTGGAGCCTGATTAAGCTGGATTAACAACACCAGTATCCAGATCAGAACATTTGGTTGCCTGACTAACATGGATAACTATTATTTTTGATTTACAATTATATCATTATTACATATGGTTTTTTCAATAAAATTATTTATAAACACAAAATTGTTGAATAAAAAAAATAATTTGACAGATTTAACCCTTCTTCTTTTTCAATATATAATAAATGTAAATTTATGTATGTAATATACACACATACTTTATCATTTCAAATCATTCATAAACTGTCCATTAAAATAATATGAATGCTAGTTTGGAAATTATAACCCTAATATTTAAAATTAAATCTGTAACTTTTTCAATTCAAATTACAATTATAGAAAAGTAAAATAGAAACAGAATAAGATATTAGAATCGATCAAGTATAGGTTAGTTTTAAAGAAAGTTAATATTTAATACATCCAAATGACTAACTAGCTTTGTTAACACACATTGCCTATATATGTTTTGTAACTTTATTTAACAAATTGATTATTGAATAACTGAATGTGTGTAAACAACTAAAGAATATAACTGTTGTCCCACTATCTTTCTGTCTTAAGCTTTTAGAACTGGATCTTGTAGGGTTTAAACTTGGGTGCCTTACAGCTTCCTTTGTTATATAAAAATGTGATGATGATTTTTGTTCCACATTTTCTTACATGCACATTACTACAAATTTAGCTAATGACTAAATTGTAATGGCACAATATATGTGTGTGTGTGTATATATATATATATATATATATATATATATATATATATATATATATATATATATCAGTTTTTTTAAAAAACAACCTGCGATATTTATGAATTATATATGTATATATCAAACAAAATTTACCTTCATCCTTTTGAATATATAAATTAATACACTGTACAGGCTTACACACACCTGCACATATATAATGCAATGTAAGGGATTCGAATTTAAGACTTTCACACAAGCCTCAACTCTCCATACCATCTCATATTGCTGACCCACCTGATCATACACATGTTGAAAAGATAAATAATCACCAATATATGTATTTCATGCTAAACCAGCAATCATCAGTTGGTCCAGATTACTACCCTCACACACATATACAATCAGTGCTCAGCTTTATATTAAGATAGCCAATGTTCATACTTTAATGAACATGCTTCAAACTACTCCAACCCATAATTCTTCAGCCATCCATTTCATTGAAAATCTGATGATGGAATGTTCAAAGCCCATGTTAGTGCCAAGGTTATCATCCTACCCATGTTGACCATTTAGTCATTCTGACCCCTGACTGAATTATTAATATATGGTATTTGGATAACATATGTGATGGCAAAGTTTACCACATCTTAGTGAAAGATATTTGTAGTATATTTTTCATTTGTAAATATGCTAATATTTGTAAATATTTTGCTTATTAATAAATAAACTAAGATTAGAAATAAAAGTGATTACATGAAAAATGTACTGCCTCTACATGAAAGTGGTCACATTTTTAGAACTGGGCTTTTGAAGTTTATCAGATTGGACAGATACTTTTACTCTTGAATAAAACAAATCAATTATTTTGCAGCTCAAATTAAGTTAACAATATTCTTATCTCCTTATAAATCTCCCTTGTTTTTAAATAATCATATGCTTCTGTAAACTTATACAAATATAAATTATAAATAATAATTATTAATTTTAATATATATTGTTTAAATATACATCTTATATATTTCTTCATTTAAATCTATTTCTAAAAAGTTAGTGCTGCAAATGCCATGTTGGCTGAATTAGAGATAAATACCCCCCCTCCCCATTTTTATCTTTAAAAATTATTATTTATCTGAATTCTCTCTCATGTTAAAATAATAGTCTCGTTCTCATGAAAATTTAAAGAGTTTCCTTTTTGATCTGAATGAAGTTGCCTGCAATTTGAATAATTGTCAAATAAACCAAAAAATGGCTTATTAATATAGAGTTTCTATAAGCTTGGTGAGGTGAAGTCACCCAGAAATATGAACTCAGCATTAAACATTATAAACTTTTATTTTTTTTCTTCCTATCACTTGGAAACAAGAATTCTAAAGAGATTTGCACATTTAAAGCATTCTTCTTTTATTAAAATAGTCACAAAAACATAAAAAATAAATTCACAAAAGAATTAGGATTTATCATTTTATATAAGTTAAAAATTATTATTAGTTTATTTTGTCTGAGATAAAAAAAGTATTTTTATATGAAGATAATTATATTTAAAAAAATGTTTATTTTTTAAAAAAAAATTGCTCAAATATATATTTATTTAAATGCAGATATTCGACATTCACAAAAAAAAAATTTTTTTTTACTGACATTTCTTGATATAGGCAAACTGTTAGAATAATGCAATCCTTTTATGTATATCTTCTGCTAGAACAATATAATGCTTAGAGTGCATAATATAAAACTGATATTGCAAACCTACATAAGTTTGATAGAAAATCGCAAAAGTAAACTTGAAGTATTGCAGTATCAGAGTTTGATAGAAAACTCTTTCTTAACAGTAATACTTTTCCAAATAACTATCATTTCCAATCCAAAAGCAAAGTAACTTCTACCTATATGGAGTTATTTAAGAAAATGTTGAAACGTTGCTTTCACTAAGTAAACTATCTTATAAACAAGTAATGCAATAATAAACACAGTAAGACAAAGTAAAGTCCTTTTTAATATTTGTAAAAAAATATGATTAAAGATAAAATAAATGCATTCCCAGGATGTAATTTAAATCATTGTTATAAAACTACATTATAAAGTACGTATATATTTAGATTTACATGATGGTTTATTTCCACCATTATAGTTTAACTGTTAAATATTTGTATAAAAAGACAAACATTTTCTACAGTTTGAAATAACACATAGATTAATATGTAATACAAAATAATTCTCTCTTTTTCAAATAGTGGTAGTCTAATAAATAACAATAGTTATGGGATATGAAATATATGAAGAAATGAGAATGATACCATTCAAAAAACTAGGTGATATGCTAATTTGTGTCCAATTACTCATAGATAAATGTATTTAGAAAAATATAAATAAAGTTTGATTTTTTTAAAAAAGAAACATTTAACAATTAAACTAGATTATAGAAATCACCCAACATATAATTGCAAGTAAATGACACTAACAGAAACTTTCAAGCATTACATATATAATAGATATATCATAAAAATACTATAATAGAATATTGTTTAATCTTTATATAGAAAACTTAGTATAACTTCAATACTTCAATAATAACTACATTTAAAATATTCATTGATTATGTATTTAAATAGTATTGATAATTTGATTTATCATCTATCCAATAAATTTTTAAATTTTTTTCTCTTTCTATCATTAAATTCTTCAAAAAGTATTTTAACAAAGCCAGAATAAAACCAACGTCAATGTTTTACTTCATGATTATAAATACCAACATGTTTTTATAATTACTTTTTGTTTTCCTATGCATAAGTATACTGCAGAGTAATGAAAATAAATTTAAAGATAAAAATGACACAGACTTGGAAAAGGAAAGGAAAAAGTAATTCTACAAATATGTCAATATTCTGTAATCACAAAAAGAATATAAACGTGGATTTGATCATATTAATGTGAAAAAAAGAAATAGACAAAAAAATTAACAAAAAGCTTATTTTATTGCACAAAGGAAACATATAATGAATCAGAGAGCCAATAATATTAAGATGAATAAACAGGAAGATTTTAAATGTAATTACTTAAGTCAAAATGTTGTGGTTCGTTTATCAGAAATAGGGAACTAACACATTAAAAATATTTTATGCTCTTTGATATAATGATTAAATTATATACTCTGTTATAATATTTAAAATTACATATAATTATGGCAGAAATTTGATCTGTTATATCAGACAAAGTAATAAATAATAAAACAAACCCTGGAATTAACATTACAAGTGTCCGTATATCAATCAATAAATAAATAAACAAAAGCTATAGCCAGTTTGCAACATGATTGCCATTCTGATATATTGATGATTGCAGTGTTAATTCCAATGTATGCATGTACATATATAAACATTAAAAGCTGAAATTAAAGCTAAATGAGTCAATAAAATAATTCAAATTATCTCAAATGCAAAACTAAACTAGACTAGACAAGAAAACAAACTCTAAAAACACAAGTTTTGAATTTGGGATAATTTTATATATATATAATTGAAATAATAAATTTAACGGTTTACAAACTATTATAAACAATCCATAAATCCACAGAAGTACTTCCAGTTAATTTCTTGAACCTGCCTCAATTGCCATTAAGTTGAGGCAGGTTCAAGAAATTAACCAAAAGTACTTCTGTGGATTTATGGATTGTTTATAATAGTTTGTAAACCGTTAAATTTATTATTTCAATTATTATTACAATTTTGTTTTAATTAACAGACATTATGTATATATATATATATATATATATATATATATATATATATATATATATATATATATATATATATAGAGAGAGAGAGAGAGAGAGAGAGAGAGATGTTATATATAGAGCTCGCAAGTAAGCTCTTAACAAGCTGTGCAGAATATCTCCAAACCCAGACTGGTTTCTGCTACTGGCTTCCTCAGTGAGTACTAGGATATTCGAGCATTAGTGCAGAATATTACCAACCCCAGACCGGTTTCTGATTCTGGATTCCTCAGTGAGATGCTAGGATATTCAAGTCAGCAGCAGAAAACAGTCTGGGTTGGGGATATTCTGCACAGCTTGTTAAGAGCTTATTTGCGAGCTCTATATATAACATTTGTAATACAAGCTTTTAAATTAGGTTATATGACTTAATTTATTTGTAATAATTATATATATGTAAATAAGCAGGGATTTCACACTTATGTGCCAGATTGAAATATGATATATTTATATCTTTAAAAGATAAAATTTCACAAAAATATTTCATTAATATTGCAATACTTATTTTAATAAAGCAACATTTAGCACACTTAATCAATGTATGGAAATTAATAATATAAATATAGCTACATACTATGTAAAGATATTACAATCTTTAAGTGAAAAATAAAGGATGTTATAAATTAAAATAACAAAAATTCACAAAGTTCTTCACCCTTTTCATTTAATTTTTTTTTAAATATTTTTTTTTCTTTTAATATTTACCAGAAAATTTACTTTTGAGTATGAAACAAATTAAGGAAATGGACCATTGACCAAGGTATTCCTAACCAGACACCACTGCTGGACCAGAAGTTACCTAGCATGGGCACTGGGAGTGAAAAAGACACAGCCAACCCCATCACACTTAAACCTCAAAGGAACCAACATTACAGGTCAACATACGCTTGATGTGATCAGACAGCATTTCAGAGCCAAGATTGAATCATGCCTTCCACTTTGGGATGGTCTTAGGGATGACTGCAGTCCATCACAAGAGCATACATATTTGAACAAGACCTCAAAGCAAAACTTAATTCAATATCAGACAACATCCACCCTGGGATGCATGCAATCCCAAAATTCCTCATATCACACCTTCATCAATTCTCCATCCCAATAATGATGGGAATGATCAACCTCCTATTGAAAGATAAAAAAATTATAAAGAATTTATACCCAATAGCACTTGTTCCATTCATGAAAAAGAACAATGACCCCACTCAAATATCCAACATCAGACCCATCACTATGTCCCCTCTACTTATCAAAATAATAGAGGGAGTCATTAAGGACAAGATCCAACACATTATCCTTAACCAGCTTGCTCCATCACAATATGCAAAAAAAGGATCATCTGCTCTGACAGTCTTGGTGAGACTAAGATACTTCTTGACCATATTAGATCTCATAGGCAGTCAAGATCCTTGGCAGTTCAACTAGATATATCAGAAGCATTTGATACCATAAACATAAGAGTACTGCTTCAATCTCTCTCAGATATAGACATTTCATCTGAGACAGTACAAATCATAGAAAATTTACTAAGCAACAGAGAGATACATATCTCACTAAATGGCATAATCACAGAGGGATTCACCACCACATTATCTATTTCACAAGGCTTGCCTCTCAGTGCCCTGCTATTTGCACTATATATTAATCCACTTCTCAAGAACATAGATTCTCTACTACCCAGAGTCTTCCTTCCAGAATTGAAAAAAAATATAAAAGCAATAGCGTATATGGATGATGTACTTGTCATCTTTTCATCCAAGAAATACCTACCATGACTATATCACATCATCAACTCTTTCTCTTAATATCTCCAGCCTCAAAATCAACATCAGAAAATCATCTACCTGGTGTATCATAACAGGGGAAAAAATAGCATCAAACTATCATGGTGACCCTCAAAAATTTCTGGGACTTCCAATATACAAATCCCAAACAGCCATGTCAAAAGAACTCCAAGATAACATAATTCAAGCAACCAAAAAAATAACAAATACTCTATCAGGAGTGTATCTCTCTCTACAGGGAAAAGTGGCTTTATTGAACATGAAGGTACTACGTAGAATTACCTATGATTTGCCTGTCATGTCCACACCAAACTCCTTCATAAAAAAATGAACAGTCTATGTGCAGGGCTCTTCTAGAGGAATAAAACAGTGGCCATCAGTATAGATAAAATGCAGTACCATAGCAAATACAATGGTATGTCACTACATGCCATCCCAGCCATACTTCAACAAAAGACACACACCCTTCTACACAAACTAGGATTAAAATATGGCTACACACAAATACTAGTAGCAATACAGCCAACAGATACACCACTTCCAAAAAGAAATAGCCAGCTTTATACAAAGGCTCATAATATACAGTGCTATGTTGAAATCACAATAGAACAGCTTAAAAAAAATAAACATCTGGGAAGTGCATCAGTTAATAAACCCAGAGCAACACATCCAAAATCCAAAACTGGGCTTAACCAACCATAGGATAACCTTGTTATTTAAATACTGAGCTCTGGAGCCCAAGTACCTTGATTTCATAATCAAATTAAATTTTGAAGCTATTCCAAATCTATCCTTCCTTTGTCATAGATGGCATATCACAAAGGTAGATCCAATGTGCCCCAGATGCCATGGAGAAGGGGAGTTCTACAACCACATCATTACAACATGTGATGCACTGGAAACATTGAGACAAATAATATATAATAACATCAAGACAGACTACTACACTATAATCTCGCTGCAAAAAAGCATCAAAACTAAACGATTCCCAATCATCAGATTATCAATTTTTATAACATATTCAATCTGGTTTGCGAGGTGTAAAAGGACATACAAACAGCCTCACCCAGATCAAAATGCCTGTTTTATGAAAACAATGGAAAAGATTAAAAATAGGGATCAACTATTGTCATCAAAATTTATTTTTGAAGAGACTTGGTAGCTATACAAACTTCCCAACCACTCAAATATACATGGATAATCACATCATTGGACAATATTATATAACTTGAGTCTTTCAAATTTTAATTGTTTAACAATTGTCTCATTCATTTAACATGTGTGTTTTTTTTTCAATCCTTTAATTATGTTGCTTTATACAAAATGTAATCTTTATTAGACCTAATAAAATTTATTTTTAAAGTAAAGTAAATCTTTTCATTAGATTTTTAAATAAAAGATAATAAAAAATTTGACAATGATTTTCATTATTCTTATAATAAAAAATATAATTTCTATTTTTTTTTTAAAAATAAATTTCGATATATATAATCAAAAAAAAAATCATGTGATTCTTTAAGACAAAGAACACTTTTTTATCTCCCTTACGAAATTGAAAAATTATTTTGGAGTGAAATTATTCCCATCAGTTAGAAGCTTATTTTATCTAGATATATTTCTGGTAAAGTATTTTCTTTCAAATTTTTTACTTTCAAATATAGCTTTGCTTTTAGCTGATAAGTATTTTTTTAAAATTTCAAGCATTGCTAATTTTTTGTTTCCATCTAAGTATTCAATATATATTGTAAAAATTTCTGTTTCCCTTATTTTCATGAGACATAAAATTTATTAATATCTGATATTTTGATTGACTAATAATCTTTTTCAAAGACCTTAATAAACATATGTAGATTATATGATTATATAAATATTATTTAAATATAAATTAATATAAAAATCCAACTTTATTATATCTATAATATGTTTAAAACATATATTTCATTATGTAATTTACAATTATATTTTATAAATTTATTTAAATGCACATTGAGTAAGCTTGTGGTTTAAGACCTGTAGAGGTCCATACTATCGCATTTTTATACGCATATTTTTGAGATTACAGCCTTAGTAAATATTAATTATATTTTATAAAAAATATAAATAATATGCCTTTTTTATATTAAAATTTAAAATATATACAAATCATTTATTACTTCACTATAATTTAAATTTTCAGAAATTTATTTTAAAAATAAAGCAATAAAATGATTTATACATGTTTTAAAATTTAATATAATAAATAAAAAACATGTTATTTATATATATATATAATTACATATTATATAATGAAATATCTGTTTTAATATAAATTTAAATGTAGATTAGTAGGTACAATAAAAAGTGTATTTTATATGAAATATATAATTAAATAATATTATTTTTTATTATAGTTACTTAAAAAGATGCTATCCATTCAAAATGTCAGACTTTAATAAATTTTATACATTGAAAATTAAGCATGGAAAAAAAAGCTATATCATTTCTTAGGTAATTTATATTTGAGAATTCAGATACTATATTTTTAAATCACAATTAGTATCTATATTTTGTTCATCTTTGATAATTTCAAACTTAGGATACACACACACACACACACACACACATATATATATATATATATATATAGCATGTTCTTTTAGATTTAAAATGGATTGATAATATAGTATAGGTATAAAATTTCATTATGATATATACTTGTATACAAATACATAATATGATAATAATGAAAATAGTCATACTTTTTTACAACATTTTATACTAAGAAAGAATTTTATTTTACGAGCTTCTGGTCCATAAAGTTTTGATTTCTTGTATTTTACAAAAAGTTTTACTATGTTCTTCAATCATACAGTCATTATCCACTGTCGTAGTGTTAAATAATGATATAATGAAAGAGAAACACCTATACATATATATATGAATATATACTTAATTTAGATAAAAATTAATTCAACCAATTAGATTAAGTATTAAGACTAAAAGTTTATTCATCACTGAAGCAAAGACTATTTCCTCACCATTAGTAATAATTTCAATTGCCTAGTGATTTACCTTATCATAATTTATCTTATATTTAGAAATGCTTTAATTAGTTATATTTTATTTTTTTTATAATTTTTTTTATATATTTATATAAATTTTTTTTACTGAAGGATTGCCATTTGCAATTATAGCTGTAGTACTAATAGTTCAGCCTTTATAATTCTTTATTAAATTGACTTTCCAGTGCTGGGATATTATAATAAGAAAAGCTTAGCATTTACATAATTTTAAATTGAGCTTAGTGCTTCTGATACCATCTTGGTATCATATTCATAGCACTGAATGATAGGTAGAAAGCTGGTATATGTAAAGGTAGTGTAAGTTTATTCAAATGAGTTTAGTGGATTAAATAGACCACTTTTTCAAGAGAGGAAAACATGATTCTTTTTGTTAATAAAGATGGAGTCATTGGTGATGTGTCACATTTCTTTAATCTTGTGCTTGGTATTGTTTCTTTCAATACACATGATGCTGGCTGCAATGGGCTCAAATACATGACCAAGAATATTTTGGTGTTTGAGAAATATGGATCAGTATTCTGAGTGGATTCTGGTGTTTTTATATAGGTATTGTGATAGATGAGGCCACATATAACCTTTCTTTCATTATTTAAAATTAGTATAAATTGAACAGCTGTTCAATCAGCCTCAAATACTCATCTTCTGCTAGAAGTGCCTAATTTATATTATCTTCACTTTTATTTTTCTCCTTATTAAACATCTGCTTTATAAACTTTTGAACTTAAGCCAATTATGAGCATAACTACAAGAGTCTTAATAATCTTACTAGAAGTAGCACTTTTGCAGTACTTTCTAATTGTGCTGCACAGTTATCTTCATTCTCTTATGGCTATTTTTATTATTCATTTTGTCAGTTTTGCATCTACTTAATGGCAGCATCTGGAAGTAACATTTTATTGATTAATGCCAGTATCATATGGAGAACTTAATACAGATGAGCTGAACATTGTGCTGATTGGCAGATTCTTTGCTTTTCTTTTATGTTACTTTAGAAAAAAAAGCATATATTTTTTTCCATACTTTATTTCCATCTTTAAGATTATTTTTTGTAATATTTAAAAAATATTTATTTTAAAGCAGATTTTATTTTAGATGTTTATTTTTACGAAGACATATTAAGTGATCAAATAAAACCATAATCATTGTAAATCAGAAAAGTTATGATTAACTGAAAAAGCAATGCTTTCATAAATTCTGTAATAGTTATTTTTTTGTGATATTTTAATAATCATAAATGCAATTTTAAATTTTAAAAAAGAATTTTAATGCTTTAGGATGTCTTAACAATAATTTGTTCAGATTTTTAGAAATGGAATTCAATTAACAAATAACTTATACAGTATTTTTTTTAAAATAAGCAATAAGGCAATTGTCCAATAAGAAAAAAACTAATGTTCTGATTATATATTCCATTTTATTACTTTTTTATATCTAAAAAGTTGAAATATTATTTTTTAGAATGTTTTTCATTTATAAGCTTATATTTGTAATAAATAAAGATTACTAAAATGCAATATACAAGAAAGGTTTAATTGTAAAAATAAAATTCTACTAATATAACTCAAATTGAACACTAGGGGCTGTCAAAATTAAATTGTTGGAATTACTAACAAAAAAGTTAAAAAAAAAAGAATAGATTGCTAATGCTATTAAGAATTTGGGGATAGGGCAAAAAGTATCACTAGTGTCTAAATAATGCATGGAAGTATTTGTAGTTTTTGTATAGAAAAATTTAATGTTTTATTAACACCTTCAAAGTTCTTAATATGTTATAATTTTAAACTATACATTGAATATGTTGTAATTATACAGTTGAACATTTTTTATATACTTACTGATAGGTAATGTTGAATCGATGGCTCTTGATATTTTTATTACGAACTAATCGGTTGTTTTCTAGATTATGTCGAATCTTGGTACTAATCACATTTTTTTCAGCATCAATTTCACACTGGACATGAGTTGGAGGAAAAGGCCCACTTCCATCTATATCAATAAGATAAACACCAGACTTCTTTCGTCCAACCCAAAAATATTCAGCACATGAACGTTTGTGGATTGCTAAAAACAAAAAAATATCAAGATTTAATCATAATGATTGTTAGTTATTATTATCATTATGAATTAATTGTTATAAAACATTAAAGTAATAAAATTAATATTATCATGGAAATTCCAATAACATTCATATTTAACTGTCAATCAAATATTGTCATCTTTGTTTCATCCAATTTTAAATATTTTAATCTCATATATCTATTAATTATTACAATCATCTCTGTTTATTACAGAGCTAATTGCCATAAACATCTTTGATAATATATGAAAAATCTAATATGGTTGTAATTAAACTCTAGTAAGTGTTTAAAACTTTCAAAAGAATTAAACAAACTTCAATAATAAAAATAGTTATGTTAGAGCATAAATTTTTATTTAAGTAATTAAGCAATAAAATAATTTTAAATATGTAATGCAATATTAAAATTACATTGTAAAATCAAATACATATTTATAAAAAAAAACAATTTTAGGTGAAAAAGTCATATTACTAGTTCATACCCTTTTGTTATTTGGAAAAAAGTTTGAAACTTATTAATGCATTAAAATTGTTAAATTAATAACAGTAATGTAATATTTTGACAAAAGTAAAACATTATTTAGATAATATTAAAAATATAGGAGTTTCACGTGTGGTTAAGCACAACAATGCACACACACACACAAATCACACACACACAACACACGCGCGCGCGCACACACACACACACAAAGCTCGACAAAGAATATTAACGGAAAAAAAAAAGAATATGAAACAAATAAATGATGACACTAAATAAAGAAAGTAAATTTTATTGAAAACTAATGTAAGTAATTAGACTGATGTGAATCCTTGTAAAAAACTTTCTTGCTTTTCTGGAATGATATAATCACTGGTATAAACGAACAAATGAATTTTCATTGACAATAAAAAAATTGTCTTCTCCAGCAATCGTCAGCTAAGATAAATATATATATATAGAAAGATTTATGGCTGAAGGATAACTTCTTGAATTTAAATACTAAACATTCCCATCAATTTATTCTTTGGGATGATAAACTGAAAATATGTTGTCAAGCATTGGTGGTCGAGAGGTCAGCATAGCTTCCTTATAAGCAGTTGTCCTGGGTTAGCAGGTTCACTTCCCGAGTAATGCTATGACAGATGAAAAAAAACCCTAGAAATATGTCAATGTAGTTTGATTAAACAAGAGAATATAACAAATCAAGCGTAAAAAATAAAATTCTAAAACTGTTGTTATAAGACAAATAGGATGAGCATTTACCACAGATTCTCATAATGTATTGTAGCTGTAAAATTGAAATTCCAGAATAAATTATGCCAAGCAAAGACAAACTTATGTTAATTGTGATTTATTACTTCTTTATTATGATATTCAGTGTTTAGTTGCTTTGCTTGCTTCCAGGTAAAGAATTACTGACAAATAGTTTTCTTTAGTTAAGAAGTTTATTTTTTTCTGCAATATATACATGTAAAGTGTTAAGTCAAATCAGTAGTAAGACAAAAAGTAATGTTGGATGTTTAAAAATGATCAAAATTTAACTAAATACCAGATGCAAAATTTATATAAATAGATTAACTGCAAAGACTTAATAAGAGGGAGGGGATTAGATATCATAAACATCACTCAAAGTGGCCTAACTTTTAAATTCACATTACATAAAGTTTTATTTGCATTTGTCCAAAATTCATTATTTACTTTAATAGTTTATTAAAAAATAAATTCCATTTTAAAAATAAACCTAATATAATGCAATTTGTTTTGAAAACTGATTATCCTATGTTTTCTGAAGATTTGTGATGATGGTGTGTTTTAGTTATATTTTTATATTGGGCTATTTTCATCATTTAATATGAGTATAGAATGTCTTTGGCAAAAAATTAACTTTATTTAAATATTCCAAATACATTCAACTGTTAGAAATAGCACATCAAACAGGTTAGTCTAACAGTTGAATGTATTTGGAATATTTAAATAAAGTTAAATTTTTCTAAAAACATTCAATACTCATATTAGATGATGGAAATAGTCCAATATGATTACCTTGTAAATAAAAACTACTAAACTTATGATTGAAGGAAGCAGTAGTTAATCATTACTTTTTAGCAATGATTATCTAGAAGCTACTTATGAAGTTTAATTAATATAAACAGCATAATTTGCAATAATATAATTTATAGAAAGCTTTAAATTTATTTTCGATGGTAATCAATACTCAAAATACTTGACATTCTATATATTTTGCAAATTCATTAAAAAATGATATCCGTACATGATTTTAGTTACTAAAAAAATTTAATAACTTACCACTATGTACATAAGACATTTTTTCTCTCTCTAAACACTGGTAATAGTTTTCTAATATTATTCCATAGTATACAACCATAAACTGAAGTCTAAATTATAATCATAACTTTCAATTTATGTTATGTCATTTAGCAATCAATACATACTGTAATCTATATAGAATTAATAAATTCTATTCATTATTGCTAAAATGAAATTCAAATTTTCTATATTTATTAACTCATTGTATAAAATCTTGAAATAAAATGATAGAAGATATCTTTCATATGAATAGTTACTATTAGACCTCCAGAGAGAGCCAGAAGAAATAATGTAGTGAATTAAAGAAATCAGTGGAAAATTTAAAATAATAAAAACATTTATGGCTAATAGAAATGCTGAAAAAAAGCACTGTAAAGCTAATATTACTTATACTCTTAGATATAAGTTTATAAAAAGATACAATATATTTTAGGGAATATATTCCTAGGACATTGCATTTTAAATGTTTGGCTTATTTCACTATCCTTCTTTAAATACATCATTACATTTATAAGCATAGTATTTTTGTAGGTTGAGTCTCTGATAATATAAACACAACTACCAATTTTTGTTCTTATAACTATTAGTGATAGAGAGTTGGAATACACATTTCCTCAATTTAACTGAAAAAAATGACTTCATTCAGTAATATAAATTTTAGCCAGAAAAAAGAAAACTCTATTGAAAAAATATTTTGACTCTATATTTATTAATTAATGACAGTATAATTCATAAGATTTCAAAATAGATTATGTACATTATTTCCCAAATTATTACAGAAGGTTGTAAGTCATGTATGTGTCTTTACCAAGCTTTGTCTTGGTGTTAACCATAGAAGGAATTACCATTAGAAATGTTGTGATTATTATAGTTTTACAATACAGAGTTTTACTAATTTTGTTACTTGTAACTTCAATTCATTAATAAAGAAGAAAAATTATGTTTCTAAAATTTTGAAAGATCTTATTAATAACGACACTACTACTAGTATAACATTCATGATCCGTAGAAGTTCCACCTCAAAAATACATATAGTAGATTAGGATTTTTTTTTGTTATTAAAAAATCAGACAAAACTACTAGCAACAAAATAACTTAAAATTTATAAAAATGATAAATTAAAAAGTTAGCAAAAATAAAAATATTTTATTAAATAAAACATTTAAGCAAATTTACGTATTTTCACTTGAGATTCTGTAAAAAAAAAATTTAAAAGCAAAATATGTTTATTAAAGAATATCTAAATTGTTAATTGTTATTTTAACCTTTTGTAATGTATATTAAAACTCTAACTCCATATCTTAAATAAGTAAGCATGTTCATTAATTTATATATATATATATATATATATATATATGATATATATATATATATATATATATATATATATATATATATCAGAGAACAATGAGATACCTAATAGGATGCCATTATCAGGCAATAATACCATTATTGGTGACATTTTGTTACTGCTTGGTGATTCTCTTAATGCAATTTACTTTAATTAAATTATATAGTGATAAATACTTTATACAATTCAGATGCATTAATATATTTTAGATTTCAGTTGATGCAAAAACTCAAGAGCATATCTCAAGTCACTCTGAAAATTATTAATTAATCACAAGATTGAATTCAAGTAATCAATCCAAAGTAAATCTTTTTTTTTTTTTTGAGAAAATAAATATCTAATTGCATATATAAGACAATCCCACAAAAACTACAGAAAAAAAATAGAATGCTATCATGAAATGTATGAAATTCAGTAAAATATTTAGAACATACACTAAAACTTCTGGATTGAAAAAAAAAAGAATTAGACTGCTTTGGTATGTGTTAAAAATTTGCAGAGGTCCCTTCTGTCATTTTTTCAGGCACATAGTCTTAAGGTTATGGCCTTAATAAATATAATTATGATATTAAATTTTATTAAGATTGAATGCATACTTTGCAAAATTGTTTAGATATAGTTTTTTTGAATCAATCTGTAGATTATAAAAAGTAAGATTCCTATAGACAGTTTGCTTTCAAAAAAGTGCATTATCAATTCAAATATTTGCAGAACGTAAATTTTCTTATTAAAAAGGGATATCTAGACACAGAGTCAAATGATTAGTTGTTTGGAAAGTTACTTGACATTAGAGCAATAAAAGTGATAAATTAAATTCCAATGAACGAAAAATTATTTCTCTAATATTATATTAAACTACACATGCAAATAGTTCTTGAAAGGCTTCATCCAATAACAAGTTTTATATAACAGTGAAGTAACAAATTAAGTGTGGAGCATTTTTTACTGAAGATTTGCTTTACTCATTTCAGGATAACCAAAATAAATTAAAATGTTAACTGTTAACTGATATAATTAATTCTTGATATATCAAGTATGTGATATATCAAAAACTTCTGTTCTTTAAATTTAGATATCTTTAAATTAGCTTTAATTTCAGACAAAATATAATTTATATATAATTTTTTTAATAATATAATTTTTTTATTTCTTTTTGATGAAAATGAGGGAGATAGTTTCAATATATATTTGAATAATAAATTACAAAATGCTTTAGAAAAAATGATTAGATTTGATGTTTTATTAATAGAATAATATATTAAACTTTTTCAAAAAGTAATAAAAAAATAGCTGAAAGCTATAGTAAGAAATATTAAGTTTATTACTAATTAACAATTCTATAAACAAAATGATTAATATTTTTTTTAAAATAAACAGTTATAAGCTAAAACAAGATGTTCTGTTAAAAAAAAAATATACCAATGTTTGATATTTGTCAAAAAAATATGAAAAATGTTTCATATATAATCAAGATCCAAATATTGCTCACTTGAGAATAAACATTTTTACATCAATCCCTTGTAGAGGACCGCAGTACATATCAAATTTCCAATTAAGTGATGTAGAGCATTATGAAGTAAAGATGTGTATAATAAACCCTAGTAGATGAAAAATTAAGGGAAGGTATTGGTGATCAGATGTGTAAATTGATGGATTGTGAAGTTTTGTATTTTGCAAAATATCCATTTAATAATATTTATTGAAGCCTAAAAAAATTTGTAAGTATTGCCTGACATGGATTCACTGATGAAGACCACAAGCCAGAAACTAGTCTGGGGATATTATATGAGTAGGCACTAGATGGGAATTTTATGCACAAGCCTTCTGGCATCCAGTGATTACTCTAACCTGCTGTGTGTGGCAATACGTATAGTGAGTTTTGCCTGTTTTAACAACAGTTATACATAAGCATAAGAAATGGTGGCCATGTGATGTTTATTGACATGGATTGAATTCCAAATTATGGTGATGACAAGTGAGCATAATAACTACTGCTCCATGAGGCCATTATTTCATATAACAATAATTTTCCTATTCAATCAAATTGTTGTTATTCTCTGATTTACCTTATTTAAGACAATCTCCTTTTCCAGAAATGAATGTCTGAAAGATCAAAATTCTTTGATCAATTAACTAAAAATACAAGAACTATTGAAGTCAATTTTTTTCTATCTCTTTAATTAATTAATTCTAGTCTTTGATATATATTTCAACCGATAGTGCTAATATAATTTTCAATCCTTATTCTGAAATAATATTATTTTATAACTGTTTTTTGATTTTTTTTTTGAATAAAAATTCCAATTAACTATCACATAAATGTAGGATCGATATTAAATCTTCACAAGTCTTCAAGGAAGTCTTCTAGTCAAAATTTACATAATTGATAATTCACTTTAAAGTGGAAATAAATTTAAGCCACTCAAATTAATTAGAGAAAATATATAAAGTTTGATGGTTCTTATTTATGGATCTGAGACTTGGACTTTAATAGAGGAGCAAAACAGAGATTTCAGACCACTCAAAGAAGTATGAAGAAATGCATGTTAGGAGTAACAAGAAGAGATCGAAAATGCAATATATGGGTAAGAGAACAAATAGGTGTTACTGACCTCATTGAAAAAATTAAAAGACTGGAGTTGGACTAGACATATTGCTAAAAGAGATGATAATAGATGGACAAATGAAATCCTAAACTGAATTCCAAGAGATTTTAAAAGACCCAGAAAGATCCCACATGTGAGATGGATGGATAAAATAACAAAGTGTGCAGGGGTGATGTGGAGAAAAGAAGCTAAAGATCGGACAAGATGGATTGAACTTGGAAAGACATTCATCCTGCAAGGGACTGATAATGGTTGATGATGATGATAATGATGATGAGTGCTATAAAATATTATTACCTACAAAAAAGATTATCAAATTCAAATGATTATGAAAACATAAATAAAAAACACAATTCTCTCAAGCCATATAATTGAATATTCTTTGCCATATTTAATAATTTCATCTATTAAATTTTTTTTTATGTGTCTAAGCATCGGCCAGGAAGCGAACCCCAAAACCCGGACAACTGCCTGTAAGGCTGCTGTGTTGACAACTCGGCCACCAACGCTTGACAAATTTTGCTTGTTTATGTAACTTGTCCTCATATCTCATTTTCGTTTGATCCCACGGTCAACAAAGTGTAATTTGCACTCACAATTTATTATATATTATTTCATATAGTCAAAAATAATTAATTATTTAAGGCTTCTGCAATAACATATTTGTATATAATGGAAATGCATCAATTGTTTCAAATGTTATAAATGCTTATCTAACAAATTTTTGCCATACATATATAGCATCTGCATTTTTGTTATGATTATAAATGGTTTATACAGTACTATACTTCTATCAAAATATTTAATCAGACTATTTCTTAACAATAGTTTATAATATATAATTGAATTGGTTAATGGCACTTTATATAATCAATTGAATTTAAATAAAGGTGCTAAATGATATATCTCTGACTTTAACAACAAATTGGTTTAAGTTTATATATTAAAATAATAATGAGATCAATGCATTAAGATGAGGAATTAACAATGCTTCCAGATAAAATAGTTATCCTTGAAATATATATTCTGCAGATTGATTGATTAATTTTTTATGTTATGCAGTAATAGAGAAAATTCTTTAAGTGGTTCTCTCATTGATAATTACGTTTACTCAATTGATTAGTATACAATTGTTTTATTATTGTTATTTTAATATCTTTTATCACATCCAATTCCCTTAGCATTTAAACGCATTAGAGTATAGAAAAGTTTTATTTCTGAATAATACATTCAACTTTTAAATCAATCTTTTAAAACTTTAATGTTTAGTGTATTTATTTTTAAACTATACCCAGTAAATACTTTATTAACATTATTCCCCCTTTGTTAAATATTCAATCTCAATTTTTCAAACATTGCTCTATCAACAAAAAAAACAAACAAAAATAAATGAAAGCAAAGCAGGAAATGTAACAAGTTTAGATCCCTAAACAAAACACACACACACACACACACATATATATATTCACTTTTTTAGATAATATTTAATAATTATAAATACTCAGTATCTTAGTGCTTCAGTAATACAAATAATACAAATTTATATAAAAAAAACATTTAAAAGTTTAATAATTTGACATCTTTGACATCTATTATATTTTGACCTTTTGGACTAACAAGGTTTTTGTATCTCGTATTGAAGATGGGAAACACTTAAGAAAAATAAATTGCATTATTTGATTTGCTAATTCACATCCATAATAGCAATAAAATCTAACTAGCCATTACAGCAAGTGAAAAAAAATTTATCCATAAAAATGTAAATAACCAGAATAAAAAAACAAGCAAGTCTAAATTATGTATATTGCTTACAATAACTCCCCTCATATACAATTTAATGTGATTGCTCTGATAAAGACTGCAGGACAGTTGAAACTGTCAGGAAAATAAAGAAATTGTTAAAAAAAAATTTGCGTTAAAGTGTATATGAGGGGAATTATTGTAAGCAATATATATGAATATATGAAAAAATGCAAAGAAAGTAAAAGGAGAAAAATAAGAATATAAGTCTAAATTAAGGAAATTCAAAAGATTTCAACTAAACAATGTTATATTTAATAACTATATTAATAGCAACATTTTTAAAAAGTATTTTTTTTGTAAGTTGTATCATAGTATTTCAGTCAGTATTAAATTTTAAAATTTTACTAAAACTTTTGGATTGTCCTGTATATACATATTATTCTCTAGTATCTGCTGTCATTCTGTTCTCTTTCAAGTGTAAGCTTGAAATTAAGAAAAATATAAAAACCTATATAGTGTCATCATTGTATCCATCATATTTGATTCCAAAGCTCTTAATAAATATTGCGAATTTATGGATATTAACAAGCACTATATACATTTCAAACACATACATATAGAAAGACAGGGAATTTAAAACATACATTTATAATACAGTACAAATTATAGGTTAATATACATGCATTGTAAAATATTTATCTAATTTATTTTGGAAAATAAATAATATAAATATTCTAAAAATGTATTTTAAACAAATATATCAATATATCATATTTAAAATATTGTACATAAATATTCAAAAAAAAAAGTAATAACATACAGATGGATAACTTGTTCTATGTAATATAGAATCTAAAGAATTAAATTGATTAATGTAATTTCAAATATATTTTATTAATGCTGTTAAGCAGTTTCAATGTGAGGATACAAATTAAAAACTTTGATACAAGTCTTTACTTTGTTCATTTATTTATTTACTTATTTCAAATAGTGAAAAGGTGAATCAGGTATTTTGAGATAATGGACACAGTAGTCTCATTGGATGTAATATTCTTTTTCAATATATATATTTACCTATGATATAATTTTATTTAAAAATTACCCATATTAGGACATTAACAAAAATAAAATATACCAATGTTAATATGAAAAAGATTGGTCATTATTAAATTGAGAGATAACACTTCCATATATATAAAATAGTGTTCATTCTGAAAGTAAATATATGATTAATTCTGTGCATAAAATAATAAAATGGCTGATTTAAAAATTGCTCAATAATCATTTTTATAATTTTTTTTTTTTTTTCAAGACTTGAAATCATGGATGATAATCAAATGGATAAGGAAGAAGAGTATATTAATAAATAATTTATGCAAATTTCAAAACTAAATGAACAAAGAGAATAATACTAAGCCTTAAAAATAGTAAGACTAAGTTTTAATTCTTGGATTGACTATTGACTTATAATTTGACTTTCTTAATAAAAGTTCTATATAGTATTCAAAAAATGAAGCATCATTAAACAATTAACTAAAATGCTGTAAATAAACATTAAAGATCAATCAGACTAAAAGCATTCATCAAATTATGAATTTTAGTCTAGATAAATCAAAACAAATTGAGAATAATATAATTCCAAAACTTTGTCTTAAAAATGGAAGAATTTATCCAGAAAAGATAAAAATTTAATATTACAAATGACAGAAAAGAGTTAGACACTATAAATAATAGACATGTCAATGAATGAATTTTACAATTAAAACATTGATAATATGTACATAAAATGAAGAATATAATTAAAAATAAATACACACTCTGAAGATGTCAGAAATACAATTTAATAGGAGTAAAATTGAAGCTAAATTTTATAAGTATAAATAGTTGTGAAGTAAAAAAAAATAGATATTAATAAGAGATATAAAGAAAAAAAATCAAATTTATTAAATAAGAAAATAAGTCCAAATAACAGCAAAATAATTAATAATGCAAAACAAAATGAAATGTGAGAAATATTTAAAGAAAATTTAAAAGTAGCTATAACAAAATGAGTGAAAAATAAAAGGCTAAAAAAATCTTAGGTTAAGAATGGGAGAGAATGAAAAAATTATTAACATATATTAAATAAAAGTATATATAGAAAACTTAACATAATAAGTATTATTAGATAATTTTGATTTAATTCATAAAATAATAAAACATTTTGGATGGTAAGAAAAGAATCATAGAAATGTGACAACAACTGAAGCAAAGAATAACAAACAAAAGGGTGAGTATAATATGTTGCATAATAAGAATGATATTAAGATGTCATCTATGTTAAGAAGAAAGTGAAGTAAATAAAAATAAAACAGATTTTAGGGTGAGATTTTAAAAAATATTATAAGTGAGATGAAATTAGAAAAAGCAAAAAGAATTGATAAAATTATTGTTGAATCACTGAAAGATTTTAAAGTTAAAAAGTTTGAAATAAATGGTTAATATTTTGTAATGGGATCTTTGATTAGTGAAAACCTCTAGTAAATTTCTTTCACTAGCTATGATTTTTTAAAAACAAAATTGCTAATGTAATGAAATGTGAAGAAATGATTGAAACTATTGCCTGGAAATAATTATAGAAATTTAGACATGTTTATGTAAGAAGAAAAAGATAGAAAACAGATTTCAAGGAAAGAGGATTATTTTTGATAGTTAACATATACTTTTTGATAAAGTAAATTGTGCTTCTTTGTTAAATACTTTGAAAAAACAACAACTAAAAATTGAAAAGATAAAAGAATACAAATGTATATAAGACTAAAAATAATTATAAGATAGAGAGGGAATAAGACATAGTTCTAACCTACTTTTTGGTTTGTCAAATTTTAATTTTAAAGGAATTTAATAACTGTACTGTGATACAGGTAGAGTTGACATTTGGGGTAAAGAAGTTCATAGTATCAGTTTTGTTGATGATATAAAACTTCTTGTAGACAATAAGGATGAGATAAATAAAATGTTAATCAGCATAGATAAAATGTGGAAAAGTTTAGGATAAAATCAATATGTTTGAGATTAATCAAAAGATAGAATGCTTCAAAAGATTAAGAATAATAATAATTCAGGAAGTTTCAAATTAATATTTTTAAATATTTAGACAGGTATCTGATGAAAACGCAATGTATGGGTAAGAGAACAAACAGGTGTTACTGACCTCACTGAAAAAATTAAAAGTTTGAAGTGGAGTTGGGCTGGACATATCGCTAGAAGAGATGATAATAGATAAACAATTGAAATTTTAAATTGGATTCTAAGAGATTGTAAATGATCCAGAAAGAGACCACATGTGAGATGGATGGATGGATGAAATAAGAAAGTGTGCAGGGGTGATGTGGAGAAGAGAAGCTAAAGATCGAAGAAGATGGACTAAACTTGGAGAGACTTTCATTTTGCAGTGGATTGATAATGGTTGATGATGATCTGATAATAAAAATAATGACTTATAGTTGCAGTGGCATTACATATTTGAAGTCTATTGTTATATAAAAACTTGGTAATTAGAAAAAGGATATAAAAAAATTTGATGCATTTGAATTTGATGTTCTGTACTTCATCGTTTTGTTAATTCATTTTATGATGAGTTAATTTTTTAAATTCGAGATTTTTATAGTACAATAATATTTGTTGTTGGCTAACTTTATTTACGAATATTAACTTGGGATTAATATATTCCTATATACATATATATAAAATTGATTACATTAACAAAGAAAAAAAAATCTTTCATTTTATTAAAAAAATATATAATTTGATATTTTAAATTATTTTATTTATCCTTATAAAATCTGGAAAAATTTTTAATAATCAGAGGAAAAATTTTTAATAATCAGAAAAACTTGTTTTTTTTTTTTTGAAATTTTAATTTAATTTTCTTGCAACTTCAAAGATAGATTATTCCTTTGTAGTTTGATAACATTGTAATTTTTCATTATTATTTAAAATAAATACATGATGCACATTTTTTACAATTTATTGTTGATTTGTAATTGTTCAATAAATATCCAAAATAAATATATTAAATCCTAAAACTTTGTATAAACTTGTATATATTTTCTAAATCAACTTTGTAAATAAAGATTAAAAACAGAATGTTGCAAGCAATCATTTAGAAATACATATAAAAATATATACACAATTTATTTTATATTTATATGTTTATAATTTTTTAAGACTGATATTATTTTTATCTTTGATAATGCTTATCACTAAATAGAATATTAGGTTATAATTATGATGAATATTACTGAAAGTGTGCTTAGCATTAGATTATAAAGAAGAATGAAACCACTTCACTATACAGATGAACAAACGTTTGCAAATTTAAAATACTAATTAAAAAAATAACCACAAGTTTATAAGAAATTGAAGATGTATTATTTCATATATTTATTTGAATATATTAGAAAAAAAATCATAAGAATTTGTATTCAGATTTCCTAATACATATATTTTTATATGCTATTAATTTAAATATAGATACAAAATGCACAAATATATAATTTATGGAAATAAAGAATTGTAAAACATAATAAAATTCTACACAATTACATGAAAGAAAGCTTTATGGAATAAAAGCTCACAAAAATATAAATACAAGTGATAAAAATATTATGATTACTTTCAGTATTATAATATGGTATATTTATGGAAGACATTAATACATTTTTTATAATTACAACGTGTTCTTAATTTTAAAGAAATCATATAACTTTTATAAAAAATGTGCATGCAATGAAAAAATAAATCAGTATGACATTAGTCTTTAAATCTTGGAAGATATTGCCAATTATTTGGAAGTCTAATTAAAAAAACTAAAGCTTAATTATGTTAAAGAAAACGATCCACTTTTTGAGCCTACTTTCAAATTTGAATGTAAAAATGTGATGACAAGTTGTGTATCAAAATAAATATAACCTGAATGTTTCAATTGCATTTTTAGAATAGAATGCAAAAATGCTAACAACAAGTTTTAAGTGAAAAATTAGAGATAAAAAAAAGAGCCTATAAAGAAAAGGAAAAAAAACCTAAATTTTTAAAGTGGCGTTTTAAATTAATAATTCATATTTAAAAGGTTATCATTATTTTTTGTGTTTATTTATCTCATTTTATTTTTGATTTTAAAATAAATATGTACAGATAAAATAAAAAACACAACATTTAAATAAATTACCAAAGTTCCCAAATAAGGATCAGTAAATAATAAAGTATGTCAAGATTTTCATCAAAGTTTTAACCTCAATTCAAAATTAGTTAAATATCCATTAACGAATTATAATTGGCTGTTTATCAAAATTGAATGTGGACTATGCTAATTGAAACAAAAATCCTAAGCCTGTTTGAAATATGAAATAAGAATTCCAAATATCTGTTCTGTATATAATGGGATAATAGATGTCCTAAATTCTATACAATAAGATCATATAAAATAGAATAAATGGAGAAATTATTCTGATTAAAAAACACCCTATATAAAAATATTTTTTAAATAAAATATATGTATGGAAAATACTTAATTAAATTAAATAAATAGATTTTTATTTATTTATTTATTTTAAAAAAAGATTTTAATAATAAATAATCATAACTTCTACAGATTTGCAATGATAAAGCAGACATAATAAAATTTCTATCTACTTTATTTCAATATTTCATAATGATTATAAAAGTATAAAAAAATAAGTTAAAAGTTCTTAGAATAAATCTAATGAAAAATGAGTTAAATGCATGAGAATGACCATGTATTTTTATGCAGTGATTAATGAGCATAAAAAATGATAACAGCATTCTTAACACAGTTTTTATTTAATCAAGTATAAGTTCAAATATTAAGTAGATCAAAAGTTATGAAAAAAAAAGAGCCAAGAGCACATTATTATTTTAAAATTTCATTAAAAATGTTAGAATAAAAAAAAGATTTACAAGAGATCAACAAAACTTGAAACTGATAAGGATATTTAAGTTATAATCCAGTAAATTGGAAACATTGTTTTGAGCTTGTAACACATCATGTTAAAAAAGTTTTTTTGGTATTAAATTAATTTTTTGCTTTATAATATAGGTTGAATGCTATTATTAAAAAAAACTGTGAATTTGAAAACTTTTAGGTATCATCAAAACAAAGCAAGAATATACACAAAGTCTACAATTTCTGAAACACATTCAATTATGACAAACTTGAATCGTTAAAGAAATCAGATGAATCTTATTTATCTATACATGATATCAATACATATTGATTTTAAACTTTATTTATTTTCAAATTGAATATCAGATAGTAATATTCTAACATAGATTGATTTTATATCTGCATCATAATATACCACGCATATGCATATATAATAAAATTATTTTACGAAAAGGTAGAATGATTAAAAAATCAGGTCAGTTTATTATTGACTAAACTATTAGTAAAATTTAAAAACAAGAAATTAGTAATTCTATGCAAAATATTTATTCTCAAATATTTAATAGAAAAACAATGGCAGTAAACTGTCTATTAATTGATTATTATATGCAGAATGTAAAGACTAGATTTGTGAAATAGCATATGAAAAGAATGTATAACTTTCATTATGGTACATATGAAGTGCAAAATATCAAAGCAACTTTTTTTTCTTCAATTAAACTTTTTAAAATCAATATTACCTAATAAATTACAATTAATAAATTATATCAATAAACTATATTTAACTATTGTTTTCCTGAAGGTTTGTGATGATGGTGTTTTAGTCGTATTTATATATTGAATTATTTCCATCATCTAATATAAGTATTGAATGTTTTTAAGAAAAAAGTAACTTTTTTTAAATATTCTAAATATATACAACTGTTAGTAATAGCACACAGGTTAGAATATGGCCCAATGTTTGCAGAGGTATTATTCTTCCCTCATCTTAAGGTGTTACTGGCTTGACCAGTGATAGTACTAGCATAGGAATTGAGCCTGGATCCTTAGATTCTTAAGTATTGAATTTTAAGGTAACACTCTAACCAACTTGCTTTTGGCAGGATGGCTCAGTTGGTTAGAGAATTACCTTAAAATTTAGTACTCAAGAATCTAAGGATTCAGATTCCATTCCCATGCTAGTACTGTCACTGGTTAGTCCAGCAACACCTGAAGAAGAGGGGACAATAATATCTCAAAGCATTGTACATATAGTAGCCTCTGTGCTATTATTAACAGTTGAATGTATTTGAATATTTAAACAAAGTTAAATTTTTCTAAAGACATTTAATAGTCATATTAGATGATGGAAGTAGTCCAATATATAAATACAACTACATTTAATTATGTTAGTTTAATATTGTTCACACTTATTTTTTGTTTAACTGAAAATCTTTTTAAAGAAATAAATACAAAAATAATTTCTAAGTATTTTCCCTTTCTACAGTTATAATTACTTAGGTGATTTTGTTCCACCTATAAAACTTTGTAATCCCCAAAAAAAAACAAATCAAGAAAGTGGGAATTATAATATTCATCCAGTAATATTGTAAGTTTGTTGATGAAGTCTGTATGCAATTTGGTCTTTGGAATCCTCATTCAGGGAGGAAAAAGAATTTATGAAAATAGATGGAATATAGCTATTTGAGTTGGATAGCTGGGTTTGAAGACATGTAAATGTCTGAAAATTTCAGATTTTCCACTCAATAGATAACTTTTAAATAAGTGCTTGGCTTTGTGTTGGCATTTTTAGATCTAGGGTCTGAACCTAGCCTGACATCTCTCTGAGGAGTTCCAAAGCACAAAACCATGATCAGTGGTTTGGGGAGGGGTTTCTGATATAGATATTTTAAGTGCTGTCTCTGGCTAAGCATTTATCATGAAGCCTGTAGAGGAATTGGCAATCCTCATTGTTTATACTTACAAGCTTAAGAGATAGGGTCATGTGATCTATGACTCTTATTTTGACTATTTATAGATGGAATACAGTTTTAAAAAGAAATTAGATTGTACTTGAGCATTGTTTCAAAAGTTTGTATGAAGTATGAACATTGGAAGTGTAAGAACTGGACATGATCAGTGGATCTTCACCTCCAGAGTCTGCTACTCAGCCACTGAATCAAACAATGCAGAGTTTAGTAGAAATTACTACATTAAAAAAAAAAAAACTGTTTCAAGAGATAAAAATTGAACATGGAAATGAAAGTAATAGTATTTTCAAAAAGTCAACAGAAGAAATTTGTATTTTAAATAACCTTAAAAAATATTACAAACTGGACAAACTGATCATAATTGATGTTAAAGGCAATGTATTAAAAATCAAAAATATAATAATACAGATATTTGTGCTAGTTTCCTGCAAATTTTTTTACAGAATTTTGAAATTCTTTAACCATTCCTGAAAAAAAAAATACCATAGGAATTAAATGGAAATGAACTGTTTGTGGATAGAAATACAATTTGGATGTAACATTTCAATATACATTTTTGATCTAGCTAAAACAATAATGAGCTTTTCATATCTTCCACTAACTGTTAAACTTTATAGTTTTATCATAAATTTATCTCCATCAATAGCAATTATCTGCAAATGGAGTACAGCTATTCAAACTTCAGAAAACAAAAAGAGAAAATGATATGTAATAAAAAAGATAAAAATGAAGTTGAACAAATATAAAATTATCAAACTAGGCCCTATACAATTTATATGATAGAAGACAATAAGATATGGAAGTTATGCTAATAAGTTATATGATTATATAAAATGATTATGTAAAATGAATATTTAGAGGGAGTATTGATAGATATAAGGGGAGATATGGAAGTTATGCTGAAGACTTGGTGGGAAAGATATGGGATTAAATTTAATGAAGTAAAATCAAAAGTAATAATGATAAATGATGGAGAAAGAGAAGAGAAAGATTTTTTATTGGAGAATATAAAGTTAAATGTGGTAAATAGGTATAGCTATTTGGGAATCATCTTAAATAATCAAAGAAATTGCTTGGATAAATGGGAGAAAAAAATTAATAAATGAAAGAAAGGAACTGATAAAAAAATCAATAGTGTTTTCATATAATATGAAAGGGAGGGGCAGTAGCAGGGTTTACATATGATAATGATGTGTCATGTGTAAGTAAAGGGGTGTTAGATTAAAACAGGCAAAACTTTCTATATGTATTGCCACTCAGTGCAAGCCAGAGTAATCAATGGATGCCAAAAGGTTTGTGCATAAAATCCCCATCTAGTGCCTACTCATCCAATATCCCCAGACTAGTTTCTGGCTTTTGGCCTTTGTCAGGGAAGAGCCTTGGATCTGAGAGCACTGCACCTAGATCTTAGGATCTAATGCAACCCTCCAGTAGCCACCTTTTATCTCTACTTAACTACAAAACTACGAGTCTTAAATTGAAAACACTATAATATTTTCAATCCAAGGTCATTAGCTTATATAGTTATATAAGTCTGAACTTAGTTGAGTACCTATACATTTTGGTGACTTTGGTTTTTTAATAACCATAGCCACCATGATCCTATTAGGCAGGATTGGTTTTAAGCCAAATAAACATCATATGATCACCATTTCTTATGCTTGCTCATAACTTTTATTAAAACATGCAAAACTTTCTATATGTATAAAAAGTTTGCCTATTTTAATAAAAGTTATGAGCAAGCATAAGAAATAGGGATCATGTGGTGTTAATTACTTAAAAAAGGTACAAAGAGAAGTAGGAAGACATGGATTAGATGCAAGTGTGTGGATGGCAAAGGGGGCAATTCAAGGAGAAATGAAATGATAAAGCTTTTATATGAGGTATGCAAAAAAAATGAAAATGTTTGGTAAATTGCAATTTATGTATAGAAAGAAAATAGCGAAAATTGTATTTAATTGGGTTACAAGCAAAGTAAAGACTATGAGATGGATGAAAAAGGTAGTATGGTATGCAGAAGATTTGGATAAAAACTTTATGTCAGTATACTTGTACAAAAGGTGGGATGATTGTTTTAGTGTTTTAGGAGGATTGTTGAGTGTTATAGTAGCAAATAATGGGATAGAAGAATAGATGCATTAATAAAAAATACAACATTGGAGAGATGGACAGTTAGTATGGAGAGTAAAAAGAGTTTAAAATATATATAGAAGTAAACAGAATATTAAATGTGAGTTAATTTATGATAATATGGTTCCAGCAGGATTGTTAGCAATTGGAGAATATATACATAAATGGAGAAATGTGAGTGATTTAGTTTGCAAGTTATGTAAGGAAGGCACGGAAAATATTAAGGATTTGTTAATTGAATGTAAATGCTTATAAAGGGTACAAATAATGAAATTGTGGGAAAATAAACAAAGTGATTATACAAAAAGTGGTTCTTCATTTTTATGCTAGGTTTGGAAAAAGATAAGGGTGATCTAGATATAAAGGTCATAAAGTGGACAAAATGATGCTGTCGAAATGGGATGGAGCAGGATAGAGAAGAATATGGGAAAACTTAGACTGTGGAATGGAAAGAAAAGATAAGGTAGCTAACAGGTTTCTCTGGGCATAGTGGCTGATATTTGTGACTTCAATAAAGGAGAAGCCATAGCACACCATGTCACATCATATCATGTGATGGTATTAGGAAAGTGTACTTTGAAATAGTCCTAATATAGGGCAAAACCTGGTTAAATAATAAAGAAAATATTTATTTTTATATAGTTGCTTTATTTCAATTTGTGTTGGAATCATTATTAGATTTTAAACAAATATGGATGGGTTGCTCATCAATATGCAAGATACAGCATGGTTCTTTACATCTGAGTTAAAAATCAAACAATACCTTAGTCTTTCTTCTAAGTTATCTGATAGTTGTTAATTGATATATCAGTTGACTTTTCTTGAAAGCATAAAGAAATGTGCGTGTGCACAAACTTTTCTAAAAATAGACTTTTACAATCATGACAGGCAAAACTAAATTATGTTTTTAATTTCAGAAGCTTGTAAAATTTCCAGCCAAGACAACAGTTGGCAGATAAAGGCTGAGAATGGTAAGAATCTTATAATTGAATACCCAGGCTGCTATTCGAGATAGCTTTTTATTTATGTGCTTATAATTGGAGATCACTTTCAATTGATGGAAAATTGCATGAATCAGAACATTTTTAAATAGGAAATCATTGGAATTTACAATTATATGTAGGACTATTTTTATCATCTAATATTAATTGTTAAATATTTTAACAAAAATTCAAAAACTTTTAAAATACATTCAACTATTATTCCTAATAACACAAAATAATATATATAAAACTGTTGTGTTTATGCATGATTATGATTAACACAGACTCATAAAAAGTTGATTAAATATTTATTAAGTAAAATAATTATGCAAATGTGTACTTATAATCTTCATCTGATAATTGGCTTGGAATAGCATTTAGTTGCCATGTAACTATTAATGTTAAGGAACTTCAGGTACCCTTCTAGATTTACTACAACTTCCAGATGCACCATAATAGCTTGTCTCATAAGAAGATATGGTGATACTTTTGAATTTTCTGTGACAGCTTTCTTCATGTCTAAGTATGGTGACAGTTGCAGCTGTTTTTTGATAGCTTACTTTGTGTTTGATTTAGATTCTAACAGCTTTCAGTTCTGTTGATGTCTGACAATGAATTGTTCTTATTTCATTTATCTCCACCTGGACTGCCTATTTATAGCCAAATCTCCTCCCATAATGAATATAATCAAATTCACTGAATATTATCACCTATTGAACTGTTTCTTCTATTGGATATATGTTATCTAGTCCTATGAATGCTCAATCAAATTGAGATAATGCAATGTTTTGAGTAATGTTATCCCCCCCCCCCATGTTGCTGGCCTCATCAGTGACAATACTAGCAAGGAAATTGAACTTGGACCTTTATATTTGTGAATGTTAAATTAAAACAATGCACTAACCAACTAGGCCATTCTATCAAAGATATAGTCAATAGATGTTTCATGTAATTATCTATAATGGTCTTTCTGATTTCTCTACTTTTTTTAAGGGAAAGGATTAATAAGGGGTTTCTAACATTATAAACTTTTACATTAGGTTGACTTATGAAATAGTTTGCCCATGTCCTATGAGCCTCAGGAGCTGTTTGCCCAAATTAATTTAATGTGATAATTCATAGTATTCAGAAACAACTTATTAATCTTGCTCTTAGGAAAAAAGTTGATGAAATCAGAAGGAATCTCATAGCTAAACACATAAAATTTCTAATGACTTACTTTTGATAAAATAGTTCAGTTGTTGAGAGCATTGCTTTAAATTCAACTTTTACAAATTTAAAGATTCTAGGCTTAATTCTCTTACTAGTATTATATCTGATTAGACAAGCAATATCTGAAAAAGAAAAGAGAATAACACCACTCAAAAAGGTGTGTTATATATCAATGTTGAATGTATTTAAAAACTTTAAATAATGTTTGAATTAAAAAAAAACATTTACATAATGAAAATAACATATAATTACAACTACATCATCATAATCACAAATTTTCAGGCAAATAACTCTTGAATGTGTTTGAAAAATTTAAATCAAGTTTGAATTTTTTTAAAAACATTTAATAATTAATTTTAGATAATTGAAGTAATCAAACAAATCATTACTTCTACAATACCATCATCATTGTCAGACAAATTGTTGGTTTTGTGAAGTTAGACTGATGTACTTTTCTATAAAGGCTCAAACATTGCAAGAATAAGTGCATCAGGATTTATTATAAATAAAAAATGAAACATTGTGGAGATCGATGATGTATCAGTCAGAATATCAAGTTTAAGTATTCAACTTAATGGAAGGTACCAAATGCAGATAATTTTGATTTCTGTTCCAATAAGTTCTTATTGTGATAAAGATATAATGGATTTTTATATGGATGTATAAAATGTTTTTGATCAGACCAAAGAATATTTTAAAACTGATGTGGGATACTTGAATACTAGAATTTGAAAATGATTAAAAGACAAAGATTCTGGGAATAAATTTGGTTATGCTGATATAAATGAGAGAAGATGCGAACTTGTAGCATTGTATATAGTACAAATACTTTCTTTGAGAAAAATGCAAAATGGAAACAGACATAGAATTATCAAAATGAAAATACAGAAGATATGAATTATATTTTGATTAACATAAATTATATATTTCAAGTCTGTAATGTTCTTAATACAATCAACATAAGAAGTAATCATCAATTAATGAGATATAAGATATGTGTTAATATGAAACTAGAGAGATAAAAACTATTAAGAAAAACAGTAATAACCAATGAGGATTGCCAATTCCTCAACAAGCTTTGTGATAAATGCTAAGCTAGAGAAAGCATTTAAAACATCTGTCAGGACCCCCCCCCCAAACCTCTGACCATGGGTTCATGCTCTGGCACTCCTCAGAGATCTAGTGTCTGAACCTACCCTAGCACCTCTCTGCGGAGTGCCAGAGCATGAAACCATGGTCAGAGGTTTGGGGGGGGGTCCTGACAGAGATATTTTAAATGCTTTCTCTAGCTTAGCATTTATCATAAAGCTTGTTGAGGAATTGGCAACCCTCATTGTTTATAATTTACAAGCTTAAGAAAATAGGGTCATGTGATCTACGACTCTTATTTTAAACAGTAATAACATCTTGATATTTTTAATTTAAGAAACCCTTCATGAATTTAAAATTAAGCCTTGAAAATTACTTTAAAATATTAATAGATTTTGAAAATAGTTTAGATTTAAATTAAATTTATAAAAAGTAACTGGTACACTATTAAGAATTGCAACAAAGATAATTGTTACAAAAAAGCAGCAATTTAGCAGTAAATTTTATTATGAAACAAGACAATGAATGAAAAAAAAAATAGAATATAAAAATATTTAAGAATGATTCATTAAGAATAATCGAATATCTAAATTTTGTAAAATGATACAAAAAAGAATTAATATTATAATAAAAATAATTGTACATTGCCAAGAAAAGCTATAGAAGAAAATAAAAAGTCTTAAAATTATAAAACATTTTGACATTAGCTGACAAGTCACTTCTGTAATAAAAAACAACAACATAACAATATGAAATGTTGTGAAAGAATTATATAAAAAATTATATAGTAATAATGAACAAGAAAATAAAGTATTTGCTATAATTATTACATCATTTGAATTACCTATAGTGTTTTAAATGAAGAAGAGAAACATGTAATCAAATCTATGAAGAAGTAAAAAGTTCCAGGAAATTATGGAATTATAATTGTTATCTTAAAAGAAGCAGAGGTAAAATGAGAAAATTTGTTAACAAGTTATTTACCAAGTGGCTACCTAATAAAGATATACTAGATGATTGGAATATTTAAGAAAGGTGATATAAAATTAGAAATTAATACATCTATTAGTCTTCTATTAGTGGTATACAAAATCTTTATCAAGACAATTACAAACTATCTACAGCAAAGTTTTGATTTTAAACAATCAAAAGAACAAGTTAGATTTAAAAGGGGTTTCAGCACAATGAATCATATCTAAGTTATAAAAAGACCAACAAATATAAGTTACCATTATTTTTTGGATTTGTAAATTCTAATTTGATCCCATAAGCATTTCTACAGTGATTAAAGCATTGGATCATCAAAATATAATGACAGGACATTGTCCTATTCTGCAAATCATTTATCAAAATACAACAGCAATGATTAGATTACATCATGATATTAAGAATATAAATAGTATCAAGGGTGTATGACAGAATGATTCCTTATCCCCAAAACTATATTAAAAAATATACAGTAAGTATTTTGTGGATTAAAATACCACTGGATCTGAGAGCACTGCACCTAGATTCTCTCAGATCCAAGTGACAAAAGCAACAGCTAGAAACTAGGTGCAGTGCTCTCAGATCCAAGGCTCCTCACTGATAAAAGCCACAAGCTAGAAACTAATCTGGGAATATTGGATGAGTAGGCACTAGATAGGGATTTTATACATAAGTCTTTTGGTATCTATTGATTATTCTGGCTTGCACTGAGTGGCAGTAATGTATGGAGAGTTTTGCCTGAATTAATATAGAAAGCTAAGGAGAATAAAAGTAAATGGAGATTATTTAAATCATCTAGATTTTGCACATGATATTATTTTATTGTTTTTGCAAACAATGCTTGAGAGATCCAGGAAATGTGAGTTATCAAATAAAAACAAACATATAGGAACTTCTGAAATAGGTTCTATATGTTTGTAGATATAAAAATATTTGCATACAAACTGATATAATATTAACAATGATCTAACCTCACATTAATAGTAATATGAGCATAATATATATTAACAATTGTAATGATAATTTTTACAAATAATTAGGCATTTTAAAATAAATATGTTTTCCTTATTATTTGAATTTTGATAGAATTTTTTCACTGATATGTGTTCATCACAATATCAAATGAAACTAAGATTTCTGTTACAAAATGATACAAGGAAAAATTATTCTAATCTTTAATGCATGGAGAGTTAATAATAAATTGATTATTCTATTGTCATTTTGTTTTGAGAAAGCTTTATTTTTTATTTTTTTCAATTTCAAGCTAAAACTATTTTCAAATGCAAAAACTAAAATGATATTCAAATACTACATAAAAAAAAAATTTTTTTTTAAATAGTTTCAAATTTTTACAACAAAAGTTTTCTGATAGCTGTTACAATAATCTATTATTATTATTATTATTATTATTTTAGCTATAATAGTGTTTTTAATTCATTACTATAAATTCAGATATTCTAATGAATTTCTTATCAACTATTTTAAAGATGATTGTAATTTATTTAGAATAAAATTTCAATTCTTCAACTGCGGAGAGCATTTTATTTTTATTCCATCAAAATTCAACATTTAAATTATGCAAAAAAAAAAAAAAATCTTAAATATTTATAAGACAATCAGAATGGGAAACAACATTTTAATAAAAATATTTAATAAGAAAAAAATTTGAATAAATTACTGTAATAATGATAGTCTGTATCTTGAATGTGAAGAGGAAAGTATACATACAAGCAATGCCCATTAATTTATGTATATGATCCATTCTTTCAATATCAAACCCAGTTTGCTTAAAAAGTTATTTATTGATTTCTTGTTAAATAAATAAAAAAAAAGTTTATTATGTTAATTTTTGAACTAAATAAATAATACCTAAATATATTATTTAATAGCAAAAATTAATACAATATTGTATTATTAAATAACTTATTTAGATGTTATTTATTTAGCAGTTTATATATTTTCAATTCTTTATTTATGTATTTTCTAATGACGTGATGAGTTTAGAATACTAAAACACCTTTTCTATATTGTTTAGACATCTAGGGCTATATTTCTTCGATAATGTAAAAACAAAGATGCTTTTATAATAATATAAATTAAAAATATATACGTACATATAAAAAGTCAAAATTTATATTGAGAGAAAATAGAATAACTAAAAAAAAAAGAGCACCTAAATTTTGATACAGTTTATTAATAATTATAAATAAAATAAAGTTGCATCCAAGATACATTATTGATAAATACAAGTTTATCCTGAAAAATAAAATTTCTATGAATGAATAGATTTTTAAGAATGTGAACAAAAGACTTTAAATTCTACCAAATAAAATTTCAACAATTTTTTTTATTTGGTGAATAGTTGTCTAAAAAGAAATACAAGTGTAGTAACATTGTTATTTAGGTTATTTGCTAAGCTATCATGAATTCATAATTTAAAATTACAAAAAAAATCAACAGTTTATTTTTTTTGTCCACAGTTATAAACTTCTACATTTTTAAAGTGCACCTATATTGCAAAATCTTTAATGATTGTTAAAGTAAATAGGGATGTCATTTTAGTATATATTGTATATTTCATTCAAATATATTGATTAATTGCCCCACTTTATTTTTCTTCACCAAAATTTATTTTGAAAAAATGTTCAAACATCATATCACAACAATTTGTTCTGCTTAAAAACATGAAACTAAAATATTAAAGAAATATATGGTATTGATGTTAATTATATTCATAATGAATATAATTAGAGATGATTTGAACACAGACTTTCAAGCTTCCTTCAGTCATTTATTCCATCTTACAAAACTGATATACATGACCACATACATGTGTAAAGATAAAATAATCTCCAATACACATATTTCATGCTGAACTATGTCTTGTCAGCCTGGTCATAATTCTTGACATAGTATTGTAACAGTCAAAATCATGTGTTCATTCAACAAGATCTAGAATTCAAGCAAAATATAGCAAATCTAGCATGCGTGGGATAGATAGGTCTGGAATAATATTAAGTGCTAACCCATTTACCTGTGCTCCAGGGTCTCTGACTATATGAACAATGCTTTTGAGGATACTAGCAAGTTTTTCATTTACTCCAGACCTGACAATTAGAACAGGGTGAGCAAAGAGACTTGGGAATCAATAATATATTCAAACGAGTAATTAACAATTTCCAAGAAGTAAAATAATTAAGAACGGTATGAGTACTGCTTAAATTAATTAATAATCAGATCCGCAATGTTGTTCAAGGCAACGTTAAACAAAGGGAGTTTAATTAATAATACTAAATAAAATCTTTCATTCAATTAGGGAACAATTTAACTTAATCAAATAGTTAATATTAGAGATTCGGGCAATGAATGGCAAATATGAGAATACAGAGAAGTGATATAATATAAATTCATTAAATGATAAAGTATGGTAATTTATGATTAAAATAAAACAAAGTAGGTGTATAAAATGTCTATACAATAATTACACATTAGATTATGATTAATTTGCAATCATGAATTTTGGTTAATTCATTAAATAGGTCATTGAGGAAATTACAGAAGTAAAATATTTGTATTATTACATACTATTGGTTAGTGCAATTACTACATATATAAAACAAGAATGGTTGGTGCGGTTAATTATATATGGTGATTGATGTGGTTAATATGCAAAGGATAAAATAAATTAATTAGGTAATCAATAATACATTGTAGCTTAACCCTCATTTAAAATATTACAGATTCACACTAATGAGTTTTCATTAGTGATTATATACATAAGTAAGAGTTTCTGATGTGTGATTTGAAAAGTGTGTGAGATTATACTTAAATAAGATTTGGGAGATTGCTCAAATATGTGGAAGTAAGATGGGTCAGCTGAAAAGAAGTTGTAATTCATTATCTGACCTAGAGAATTAAATGGATTGGGTGACAAACAACATGCGATTATGACTGCCAGAGAGCATTGCACATTTGTAAATAACTCAATAATAATAATAGAGGTGGTATTACATTATCATTTACAATTGCATACAAGAAGGCAGTCACTTAAGACATTCTTGGGTGGTTTTGTCATATTTGTATGAAAGAAGTATGCCTGCATAAAGGCCAGGGTCATATCTCTGAAAAATAGTGGCACAAGTTGCATGTTGGGATGGTTTATCTGTATGTTTCCCATACCTTTATTCATTGGAGGTGCCTGAAGAAGATCCCTAATAGGAGACACATCTATTTTGAGAGAGATAATGAAGAGTGGGACTGGTCATTCTGAAGATCCCAAAAATCTATGGCAAAGCAAGAAAATTATAAATAATGACTGCAATGCTATCTTTATAATGCCCAAAACATGTAAATAGTTTATGTTACTAATGACCACAATATATTAACTCTTTCCCCGCCTCTTACGAGGCTCCTCGTCGACATCTGACATCACTCTAACTCAGCCAGTTTTTATACGAAAATATTCGTTAAACACGTATTGAATTTGTTTTTAAAAGTTCTGTAAGATGGTGCCATCTTCCGATTTATTTTACAAGTAAAAAATAAAAAAAAACGCATTTAAACCTAAACAAAGAAGGATCATTATTTGTGATTGGTTCTTAGCATGCTCTCAGCCGAAAAAGACATTCTGATTGGCTGGAAAGAACAAAGAAACTGCCTGATCAAAGAAAATAAAGAAAAACGCTGAGATTTTCATTTCGAATACGATTTAAATTATTATAAAAGAATATTTTGAGAAATTAAAATTATTTTCAGAGAGAATAATAAAAAAACAAAATTATTTTCGAAAAATATTGAAGATTTAAGTAAAAATATTGAAGATGTAGTAAAAAGAAATATTTACTTTTCTATAACGTAAAAGTCGATCTTTTTGTTTATATTATAGCTTTTATGTTGCCGATATTGAATATTTTAGAATAAATAAATAGCAATTTATTTTTGAAAAAACTTTCGTTCTCTTCATAACCTGAAAAATTAATAATATACTTTTTATAAACGTATCTGAGTTGAATTTAATATTATAGGCGAATATGTTTTAACAATAGGCTTTGTCTTCAGTTTGTGAGTTGGCCAATTAAAAGATTTGATTTTTATCTGATACAACCAATAATAAAATTAGTGGTTAAAAGGTTAATGAATACTTGATTATTATAGGATGTTCTGCTGCATAATGGAATGCTTAAACAAATCATCCTGGCCACTTAATTAATAATTAATAAAATATACAAAAGGGGTCAGAGTTAAAAGGGAATAAATTGCTTTCTTCCACATTTCTAAAATATCTCCTTACATTTCTACAAGCAATCATTGCACATATAACTTAATATATTAATTTACAAAAGAAAATCATAGATTACGCATCTGCACATGCTAGATTACATATTAAATTCACTTCTAGTGACATTTAATTAGATACATTGGCAAAACAATTTTAATGATTAGCCGAGGGTTAATTTTCAGTTAGAGAGAACAATTAAACGAACATTAAGATCTTCCACTCATTTAAAGAAACTGAGCGAGTTTGTAATAACTAACTGTAAAGGAAATTTACATCTCCATAGGCGGTGGGTTTAAATTTACTTGCTGGATTGTATATCTTCTTGGCATATCAAAATAAATTAAAATCACAAACTAAGAGAAATAAAATTAATTCTAAATAGACACACCCAAAACATAAGAACTTATACAGCATTAGAATAAATCAGGGGTCCCCAACCCTATGCCCATGGGCGCCCGCGGACCATTTTACATGTGCCCGCCGCTATCTGAACATGATAAAACATTATTTATCTGATACAAATAAATTTAATTTTTAAAATTTCTTATAAATTATTGTATTATATTGTAATTAAATTGTAGGGCATACTTTACTTTTACAGCATAAAAATATAAACGTTAATTATATATTAAAATTGTATTTTTGAAATAAATATTTTTTTGTACATTATGTGTATTATTAACAATATCCAACTATAAATTTACATTGAAAAAATAAATGGTGCTCGCCACCTAGTTGAAAAAATAAGTGGTGCCCACCACCTCGCTGGTATTATATAATGTGTTCTTAAGTGCAAAAAGGTTGGGGACCCCTGGAATAAATTGTATAGACATTATTAACATTTATATAATAGTTTTTAAGAAGTAAATAGAAAAAAGAAACGCTTACAATATAGTTTAGAATTAGAATACTTCATTAATTAACAGTTCATTAGCTGATGGCAATGTAAATGTTACCTTGGGCTTGAGGACAATGTAGGTAATTGGTGGATCATGATCGTAAATTGGTTTGGAAACAAGCATTGGTAGAGATTCAAAGTTCACTTCAGGCAGCATATCACTGAACAGTCCACATATTCAGTCTAGATGTTCCATACTTCAGAATAGTGAGGTAGATGAGCTTTCCAGAGGTATGAGGAAGCAAATTGTCTTCTACTTTACCCCAACATGATTTATTTCACAACACAAACTTGCATGAAGTAGATTAACCTCTGATATCAAAATAAAACAAGAATGAGAATTGATAGCCAAAATTTAGCTATTTATACACAAGACAAATATTTAAAGAAAGCTGCCTTGAGGCAATATATTTCCTTCATTTCACACATACTTGGAAACAGGATGTGATCCTTTGTTTCCATTACATTTTTGTTTAGATTTAATCTGATCAAATTCTTGCTGATCATTATTTCAAACTCTATACACTTGGTTGAGATTTGAAGTTGATCAACATTTCCATAATGAAAAACGAATCAATTGGCCAAGTGAAATTTAACTAAATTGACCTACATCTCCATATATGGCAATGAAAAAGACCGATCAATGGTCAAATAAAATTTAATTAAAGAATCTCTGGTATTTATAACATTCCATACATTTTTTTAGAATGATACAATGGCCAACAAAACTTTAAGATTCACTGATGACATTGTTTGACTCTTAAATGCCAATTTATTTTATACAAATTATTAGTAATAAAATTACAAAATATTATAAATATTATAAAATATTATAAATTAGATATATATTACACATTGGTTAGTCTTACATATAAATAATTAGTAAAGTTATTGAAATACAAAATATTATAAAATTACAAAATTTTATAACTTATAAATATTAATTTTCATATGCACATATTGTAACAGTCAGAATCGTCTATCTCGCTAACACACTGCAGAATTCAAACCCCAGATACGAAACTGAACATTCTAGGAGGGGTTGCCTTCTAGATATACTAAGTTCGAATCTAAAGTCCAAATTTCACAGCGCCATCTACGTGATAACACATCTGATGCCACTACTCGTATAACCTTTGACCGGTGCCTGGTGGTCAGGGAGAAACAAAAGACTCGGTACTAAAAGAGGTTTGGGTGTCTAATTAATGTCTATGGATTTACAAAAGAAATGCAGAAAATATATATATAGACCGAGACAGTGATAGGAATCAAATAAAATAAGAGATCAAATTTAGTTTTAAATAATTTCACAAAATTTATTTATATAAATTATATATATATAATGCCACTGTCTGCTTATATGAGACAGGGATGCGTATTAAATAATTTGGCATTATATGACAAAAGGGTTTTAAAGCAAAGTGATATATTCTATTCCTTGGGCTAATAGCATTACGATAATGTGCTTGATGAGATAGGAACATGTGCGAGGTACTTTGAGTAATTATACAAGTTTAAGAAAATATTTGAAAGTTATGTGTTATAAAATATTTATTGATTTTGAGAATGGCATGGACAAAAGCTTACTAAGCAACAAAGTGGGAATGTGATCAAGGCATTTATTTGATAATAATATTAATAGAGTTACATTGGGAGGTCAGTATTGCTGATAATGAATTTATTAAAGTTGGAGGGTGTGGCACGTTTAAGTCACGGATGCTTTGTAAAATAAACATAAAATAAAACAATATTGAATATCCGGAATGATTACGGAGGGCACATCACCGTTAACCTGTAGGAAAGTATTTTATGAACAGCTGAAACTTAGCGACTGGGTGACAATTGCATTTAATTCCCAGGTGTGTCATTTGGGGACACACTTTGCCTGGAAACTGCAAAAAGGCAAAGAGAATGGCCTTAACCGTGTAAAGAATCATTGGAAAAATAAAACAAAGCGGTCTCAACAACCAATTCATTTACCAGCAATACGAGACGAGTGTATATAAAACATACTGAATGGGTTTTACTTGGATTAAAAAAAATGCCCAATCAAATTCCCCAAAATTCATTTAAAAGGGTCCGCACATTCTCGACATCAATGATGAACTTTGTAATTAAAGTAGAACACGGTAATTAAAATAGGAAAATGCATGCTTGCGGGTTTGAAAAGTCAGTAAAGATTTATATATGCAATCATGCATTAGCGGACACATTTAATCATTGACCTCGCACATACTCTCATATTAGATTAAAATCAATAACATGTAGATTTTAAACTATGTGATTATATTATATATTAAAGAAAAGAATCGCCCTCGAACGAGTGATTTGCAAGATCATAAAATTGGAAATTACTTAGAAATTTAAAATATGCCTTCATAGCGGCATCTTATTTTCAACAAAGGGAATAATTCACTCAGTCAACGACGATTCTGACACATTATCATAATAAAATAACAGAAAGCTTAATAAATAGAAAGTATTAACCCAAGAATAGAGAGCAAAAATGTTGATTATATTTAAAAGAAATACATAATAAAGTTATGTGAAGTATCAGAAAACAATTTAGAATAGCTATAGCATGTTAGTTATCACAATAGCTCTTGGGTTAATTTAGGGTTACCTCTGGAGAAGCATTTTGGGTAGATGTTCAGCAGGTTTTATAATTTAACAGCAAAATCTGGAAATGTTCATATTTTTGGCAGCGGCAGCAGTTCTGGAGTTCCTTATGTGATAGCTTCCAATGGTCTGGAGCAGCGGCCGGCTATTCCAAGGGGACATAGCCATCTTGACGCCTCTACTCTGTCATGTCAAGGTTAGCAAATTATTAGAATAGAACTCAGAATGATTTCTCTTAGAATCATTAAAAAAACTGGAGGACAAAAGAAAACCCTTCTTTTTATAATAGACTTTAACAATAGAACTGCCCTGGAGCATTACAAAAATATATCAGACTTATCAGCTGTAATTAAATCATCCAAATGTCTAAAGGAATTCAACATTAATTAATTTCTTTTGTTAATTTCCCTGTCGACATTCGAATTACATACTAGATTTAATTAAAAATTACTTTTATTAATTAAAGAAAACCTTAAGTGGACATCTGCTGTTTTTAGATAAACTTATATAATATTAACTAATTAAACTATTGTCCCTCATTTATTTTAATAGAAATATTTGGAATGACTTTTATTAAATTAAACGAAAATTATTTTACTTTTAAATTGCAATATTTGAATCTATTTACTAAACGAATATTTACTAAATGAATGTTATTTTAAATCAAAATATATTACGATGGTAATATATTTGTAAATAGATTCAAACAAAATAACTTTAACAATTTATAATTTTGATATGTTTTAAAATGCATATCATAGTGTGTGCACAATTACGACTTATATAACCTACTTTTTAATAAATCAAAATTATGTGAACATATACATAATCCATAATATTTTATTTTATTTGGGAATGAGTTATATATATAATATGAGCATTGTGCTTGTGGTTTAAAATTAGGCGGGATTTTCGGTATGAACATATACATAATCCATAATATTTTATTTTATTTGGGAATGAGTTATATATATATAATATGAGCATTGCGCTCGTGGTTTAAAATTAGGCGGGATTTTCGGTATATAAGCGTATTGCAGACACACTATGATAGATTGGGGTTCAAACTAAGGTATGAGGGTAGGAAATAGGTGAGAAAAGGTGAAACGAAGATCTGAAAAGCAGACCTTACTGTTTCAATATGCATATGCAAGTTGAATGAGTAAATGAAACTAAATGTTCTTAATAATTTATCAAATTAAAGTCTATTTAATTTACCACAATATTTAACTTTTGGTATAGATCCATTTAGTTATGTATCCATACATCTCTCTATATATTAATGCCTATTTCTTGAGATGGCTATCCATTTAATGATTTGGGCTCAAACTCATTTTAGTGCTTATATAATTGGCACTAGGTGAAGCGCAAATCTGAAGAACAGATTTCCAACTTCAGTATGCAGCCAACCAATATTATAGGTGTGAAGGAACTACAATCTTTATAATCTATCTTATAACAAAATCTTTTATTATAGTACAATCACAATGTTTTGATATGGTTTTTTTACATGAACCTTGGTGTGATAAATATGACTATAACTACCATTTGCTGCACTTTGAAAAAGTTTAATGAACTTATGCCACCTCTATCATGAGAATAATAATTAAGATAAATCCAAGTTGAGATAAAGGTTTTTTTAATTTAAAATTTTGCCTCTAGATTGAAAATACAATTTTTATATTAACATTAAATTACATAAAATACCATATTATATATTCCACAAATCTAGCATATATATAAAAATTATGAAAAAATACAATCATTATCATAACTTAAAAATAAAACATAGAGAATTTAGATATTCTTAAATTTATTAATTTTAAACTTAATCAAAAATTGTAAGTTTTGATGCATAAGTTTTAAATTATTATTATTTTTTTTTATAAATTTTAAATTACAATTAGATCTACTACAATGAAAGTTTCTAGAATGGATAACTAATAGAATGAATATTTTTTCTTATTAAATTGTAATTTGTATAATAAATGCAGTCACATGCAATAAACACTAGAGTGGCAGACATCTTTGCTGCATAAAACTTAGTTATTAATTTAGCTCCTTTACTTCTTTCTATCTCTAATGATAAAAAAGCCTATTACACATATTTTTCTTTAAAAATATTCTCTTAGATGCACGTACTATAATAAATTTATGTGTCTGCAATCAAATTAATATTTGAAGTCAAAATTGATGTTTGCTTTTAAAAAATCCAAATCATAACTCTGATTAAAAACAGAATTAAAACAAAGAGTGGCCATTTAAACATTAATTATTAATTTAATTCACTTAATTTTTTAATATCAAAAAGTAAAAATGTTCTATATATTTTTCTTTATAAGTATTTTCTTGTTATGTATACTGCAACAATTTTATCCATATACCATAAAATAGTATTCAAAAGCTGATTAATGCTAGATGTTAAAAAAATAAAAACAAAATTATAGTAAAATTGTAGACATCTAAGTGAGGATTGCTAAATAAACCAATTCTATTGACTGGAAAAAAAGTTAAGCAAACACTACAAGGATGAAATATTAATACAAGCATAAGAATTTTCAGAACATTTCAGTTTGGAGTAAAGCATTAGACATTATTATTACATTTCATGAGCAAAAGCAAAACTCTCCATACAGTAGTGCCACTCTGTGCTAATCAGAGTAATCAATAGATGCCAGAAGGCTTGTGCATAAAATCCCTATCTAGTGCCTACTCATCCAATATCCACAGACTAGTTTCTGACTTGTGGCCATCATCAGTGAGGAACCTTGGATCTGAGAGCACTGCACCTAGATCTTAGGATCTAGGTGCAGTGCTCTCACTAAATATATATTACTAATTATATATGGGCAATTTATATACATAGATACATATATATTTACAACACAACCATATATTTATATGTTAATTTCTTCTACATAATATAATAATAAAAAAGATACATTTGAAATATTTTATTGAAACAATCCAATTTAGTATAAGGCACTTCATTTTAACACCATGTACATAAATATTAAAACATATATTTATTAATACAGTCATTACCTGAAACTACCTATCAATTCATTCTAAAATTTTCTTACTCAAATTTCATGTTTTTTTAAAATATTTTTTTTTGTTTTTGAAAAATAGATTTTATAAAAGAAATCATAATACAATACATTTTTAAGACATAATGCTATTTTAATTATAAGTTATACTGCTATTTTGAAAATACCATTTTAAAAAGAAATGAATTATTTATAAAATGATATATCATATGCAATAAAAACCATATTCACACTATGTATCATCATCATCATCATTTTCAACCATTATCAATCCACTGCAGGATGAAGGTCTCTCCAAGTTTAATCCATCTTCTCCGATCTTTAGTTTCTCTTCTCCACATCACCCCTGCACACTTTCTTATTTCATCCATCCATCTTACATATGGTCTCTTTCTGGGTCTTTTACAATCTCCTGGAATCCAGTTTAAAATTTCAATTGTCCATCTATTATCATTTCTTCTAACAATATGTCCAGCCCAACTCCACTTCAATCTTTTAATTTTTTCAATGAGGTCAGTAACACCTGTTTGTTCTCTTACCCATACATTGTGTTTACGATCTCTTCTTGTTAATCCCAACATACATCTCTCCATACTTCTTTGAGTGGTCTGAAGTTTCTGAATTGCTCTTCTATTAAGTGTCCAAGTCTCAGATCCATAAGTAAGAACTGGTAAAACACATTTGTTAAAAACTTTCCTTTTCAAACACATAGGCATATTTCCTTTTAGTATCAAGTTATTTCTACCAAAAGCACTCCAACCAAGTTTAATTCTATGATTAATTTCCTCCATTATGTTTCCATCTGTATTAATAATCTGACCAAGGTATTTGTAACTGTTAACTTTTTCTAATTCATCATAATCAATCTTTATTTTCATATTTTGAGCAAATCGATTAAACATTACTTTAGTCTTTTTAACATTTATCTTTAGTCCTACTTTCCTACTTTCATCTGATAATTCCTGCAACATTTCCTGCAGATCTGAAGCATTATTTGCAAAAACAACTACATCATCTGCGAAATCTAAATGACTTAAATAATCACCATTTACTTTCACTCCTTTAGTTTCCCATTTTAATCCACAAAATACTTCATGCAGCACTGCTGTAAAAAGTTTTGGAGATATGGAGTCACCTTGTCTTACACCTTTCTCAATGTTGACTTTCCCAGTGTCATTATGTAATCTAATTGTTGCTGTTGCATTTTTATAAATATTCTTTAAAATATGACAATATCCTGGATCTATACCTTGATGATCTAATGCTTTAATCACTGAAGAAATGTTTATAGAATCAAATGCCTTTTTATAATCTACAAATCCTAAGCATAATGGCAACTCATATTCATTTGTCCTTTCTATAACTTCTCTCAATACCTGGATATGATCTACTGTACTAAAACCACTTTTAAATCCAGCTTGTTCTCTTGGTTGGTGGAAATCCAATGTTCTCTGTAGACGAGTAGTAATTATCTTGGTAAAAATTTTATATAAAACTGATAAAAGGCTGATAGGTCTGTAATTTCTAATATCTTCTTTATCACCTTTTTTAAATATTAATATTATTACTGCATTCTTCCAATCATCCGGTACATCTTTATCATTTAGACATTTGGTATATAACTTTGCTAAAATTTTTTCTATTTCTTCACCTGCTTCTTTTAATATATCAATTATAATTCCATCATTACCTGGAGCCTTTCCTTTCTTCATACATTTAATTGCATGTCTCACTTCTTCATTTAAAATTCTGGGCAATTTGGAAGATGTAATAGATATAGGAGGTACTTGTTCTTTATTACTATATAATTCTTGATAAAAATCTTCTACCAATTTCATGATGTCATCTCTCCTTTTAGTAATAATTCCATCTTTTTTTCTTATTGCAGATATAAATTTCCTACCAATACCAAAATGTTGTTTTACATTCTTAAGACTTTTATTTTCTTCTACAGCTTTCCTTGCTAGTTCACAGTTATACTTTCTTATATCATATTCAACTCTTTTCCGCACCATTTTACAAAATTCGAGATATTCAATTCTTTTTAATGCATCATTTTTGTATATCTTCATATTCCTTCTTTTCTTCATAAATCCTCTAGTCTTAGTAGAAATTTTATTGGTCAATTGCTGTTTCTTTCTATCAGCTATCTTTGTTGCAGTTTTCAAAAATGTATCAGTTATTTTCATATTAATTTCATTCAAATCTGAATCATGTTCAAAATCTACTAATACTTGAAACCGATTTGTAAGTTCTAATTTAAATTCATTAGAATGTTTCTGAAGATTAGGAATATCAACTGTAAATATTGTTTTTCTTAATAATTTTTGTCTCTCTAGTTTTACATTAACACGTATCTTACACCTTACTAATCGATGATCACTTCCTGTGTTAAATTTATTAAGAACATTACAATCTTGAAATATGTATTTCCTGTTAGTCAAAATATAATCCAATTCTGCTGTACCTTCATTTGGATGCTTCCATGTCCATTTCCTTTTAACATTTTTCTCAAAAAAAGAATTCATAATATATAAGTTTTTCTTTTTCTGCAAACTCCACAAGTCTATGTCCTCTCTCATTTCTATTACCATAACCAAAATTACCCACAGCACTTTCATCTTTCATTTTTTTACCAATTCTAGCATTAAAGTCTCCCATAACAATTTTAAAATGGTGTTTACTCTGATCAAAAGCCTTTTGTACATCCATATAAAAATCTTCTACTACTTCATCACTATGAGAACTTGTTGGGGCATAAACCTGAATTATCTGCATTTGGTATCTGCTATTAAGTTGTATAACTAATCTTGTCACTCTGTCCGATACACCATCAATCTCCACAATATTGTTCTTCCACTTTTTATTTATAATGAATCCTACTCCACTTGTATTTCCAATATTTGTGCCTTTATAATAGAGTATATGTCCACTTTTTAAATCAATTGTCTCTTCACCTTTTCTTCTAACTTCACAAAGTCCAATAATATCCCATTTAATATAAGAGAGTTCTTCTTCTAATTCTTACAATCTTCCTTCACTTGAAAGTGATCTGCAGTTGTAAGTACCTAAATAAAAAGTTGTCATCAAATGGCAGCCTGGGTCCGCAATCAGGGGATTCTTAGCACTCTCACCTTTGGCCACCAACTGCTGCCTTGGTTGGTGACTTTACAACCTCCTGGGAATAAGGGCCATGCTTTATTTTTGTCTGTCATAATTGTATATATGTATTGGGAAAATATTTATCCTTTACACAAACATTCATTCTGCCTTATCAGGCACTGAGAAGAAAGACCATGGTGTTTCTTGATCTTAAACTCAGAGGTAAAAAGCCAGTAAACTCACCACACTGGCTAATGCGTGTTAGTGAGCAGCCCATCCATGTTCATATACTATATGAATAATCACATAGTAATAACAGCTGCAATGACAAGAACGTATGGAGTGGACATTAGGAATTTGCCCTGCTCGGTTCCTTTAATGCCTTCAAGAGGAATCAAAGATAAATTTACTTCACTAGATTTCTGAATGCAAAAATAAAATCTGGTAGCTCTGAAAATTTAAATAGTGCATTGGTATTTTTAATCAGTATTTAAATTTTAAGATACTGGGATTTAAGAATTTATTTATATAGTTATATACAAATGTTGCTAAATAATTTTTTCATAATTCACTTCTTTAAGCAGGAGTTCATAAAAATGAAGTATGATTTCCACATTAAAACTATTAGTTTTATATACTACTCCAGACTCTTTTGCTGCGTGGATCCAGAAAGACTGTTAGTCATATTAACAAAAATTTTGCCAATAATTACCTACCTATAAAACAAGCTGGATTTTGACCATGAAGATGATTTTGTGAACAAGTTTTACAATTACATTTCATAATGAAAAAGGCTTTCAAAATAAATTAAAACATAATGTGGCTTTATTGATCTAATATCAGCTTATGGTTCTGTTTGGGAAAATAGACTGCTAGAATTTTTAAAATTCTTAAATGCAAGAAATGAATTTACTTTACAAAATAATCTTTAGTAGAAAAATTTAAATGACAATAAATAATAATCATAGTAAGTGCAAAACTTTACAGGATGAACTTCCACAGTGATCAGTTTTGTTGTCTATTTTATTTAATATATTCATCAATAATCTTCTGACACCTAATGCAGAAAATTTATTTATACTGACAATATTGCTTTGACTTCCCAAAATAGATCCTTTCCTGAAAGAGAACAATCTTTTAATAGGGATGTAAAAAAACGGAAAATAGGATTAAAATCTTATTCCTAATTTAATCAAAACAATATGCTCAACTTCACACACACAACAGAAAATGAATATAACCTTTCTCAATAATAGGCTGAAATACAAATTAACATCATGTTATTTAGAAATAGCCTTGGATTGAAATCTAATTTATTTTAATTTATCTAAGGTTAGATCAAAATTAATTTCTAGGAATAATTTTCTTGGAAAAGTAATTGATACTAATTGAGGTTGGGATGCAAATATTTTTTGCTCAGCTTCTTTAACAGCAGCATATTCTGTTTGTTTTTTATGTATCTGTTTAGAGAAAAAGTTCCCATACTAGCCTTTTTGATACTCAATGTAACATTATTATAAGAAATATTATTGACAAACTCAAGTCTATCCTTTGCAGTGTCTTCTGATTCTTTGACATTTTTTCACCAAATACTAAAAGAGAAATTGATTTACAGAAAGTATATAAAACTCAAGATATAGCTTCACCATTTAATAAATTATTTCAAATCAAAATTTCCTTTTTGAATATTCAATTAAGAATCTATAGTCAAAGAATTACAGTGTAAAACATGAAATTCTTATGATGTTTCAAACAAATTTCTTTTTCTAGATACAGAAATAAAAACAGATGGATTTAAACTTCCTAGATGCAAGTGAAATCTTATTAACAGATATGACAACTCATAGTCATTGTATTGATCTGCTTCATAAATAGAATTTATCAGCCACTGATATATGTAAATGTGAGCAAACACAAACTATGAAAAACCTAGTTAATAACTACCAAATTTCTGGCTACAATAACAAATTTCAAGAAGCCACTAGTGAATCCACTTCATGATTATGATGTCTACAGGTTCCTTTATGATATTTTGTTAATATTTAATCTGTAAAAAAAAATCAATAAAACTGACATATTTATCAATTATAATGTTAACTAGAGGGATTTGAACTTAGGATGTCTCTCTATTTGTCCTCCATTCCATCTCAAACAACTAACACACATGACTACATACATCTGAAAAAGATAAATTATCGCCCAATATATGTATTTCATGCAGAACCAGCACTCATCAGTCGGATCAGATCATAATCTTCCACACATATAAACAATTAGTGCTCACTTTATATTAAGATTAAACTTTAATGGACAGGCTTCAATCTCCTCACCCTCCAATTATTCAATCATCCATTTCATATTGGGGATCATCTATATATTTTTCGCACGTATATGATCAGGTGTTTCGGTTGTTGAGATGGAGTGAGGACGAATAGGGACCGAAAAATCCTAAGTTCAAATCTCTCTAGTTACTTATATAGAAAACATTCAATACGCTGAATGAATAAGCTAATTGCAATTATAATGTTGTGAAATATTAAAGCTTTTGTTTTAAATACCAATTATTATTAGTGCTTTATATTCATTTATACATTTTTATCCCTATACATAAGTAGAAATTTTAAATAGAAACTATTTTTACAGTTTCATTTGGATCATTTTCTAAAATTTTATTGAATGTTTGTAGTTAGTTTATATATATATACCATATACATATAAATGTCTGTAAAAAAGTAATAAATAGCTTAAAACGTATCTTTGGATTTTTGAATTAATAATTATTATATTCAAATAATCAATAACAAATACTGCTTTAAGATAAGAGAGTAATAGACTTATAAAAATTGTTATTATACAGAAATAAAACGAAAATGAATTGTTATCAGCTTTATTAAAATGCAATCTCATGGAAAACGACTTCTGCTAAACTTATCTATAGGTTTTCTATTGATTAACAAATGTTTTATTAATAGGCTATTGGCAAGAAAAGATATAAAGCAGTTCATAAAAAAAAGTTGCGACTCACTTGGGGAAGATCAAGTTCAGTCAAGTGAAGCCTCACTAAAACGAAACATTCGGAATTTTAGAGTAGAAATATGGTTTCTTTTTTATTATTAAAACTAGCACACTAACTATCAATACTTTTATGGCTGATTGACTCCTTTAAACAAAATCAACTGTATTTAAACAGCAAAACAATCTATCTATCTATCTATCTATCTATCTATCTATCTATCTATCTATCTATCTGTCTATCTGTCTATCTGTCTATCTGTCTATCTGTCTATCTGTCTGTCTATCTGTCTATCTGTCTATCTGTCTGTCTACCTACCTACCTACCTACCTACCTACCTACCCACCCACCCACCCACCCACCCACCCACCCACCCACCCACCCACCCACCCACCCACCCACCCACCCACCCACCCACCCACCCACCCACCCACCCACCCACCCACCCACCTACCTACCTACCTACCTACCTACCTACCTACCTACCTACCTACCTACCTACCTACCTACCTACCTACCTACCTACCTACCTACCTACCTACCTACCTACCTACCTACCTACCTACCTATCTATCTATCTATCTATCTATCTATCTATCTATCTATCTATCTATCTATCTATCTATCTATCTATCTATCTATCTATCTATCTATCTATCTATCTATCTGTTCATCTATTTGCTTAACTATTCATATATTCATCCATCCGTCTTTCCTTTTCTCTATTTATTCATTCATCCAATTACCTATCAGTATCCCTGCTTATTCATTTATCTACTTATCTATGCATTTGCCTGCCTATCTATATATCTATCTATTTATATAACAGCATGTTTGCTTAACCATTTATCTATCTGTCTACTTACCAGTGATATGCAGTGAGAATAGAGAGAGGGCAAACAATGCAGTTGTTCACTATGATTTAAAATCCAAATTGAACCAATGTTTTAAATAAAGTCTTTTTAATAGATTCAACATTTTTTTATGTCAAAAAGTCGGCTGGGAAGCGAACCCCGGGGGGGAACTGCTTGTAAGGCACTGTGTTAACCACTCGGCCACCAACGCTTGACTAGATTTAACATTTTATGTCTCTTCTGAGCTTTCAATATGTCTTTTTTTTTCATTAAAAAAAAAAAAAGGTGCGATCATCAAAATTTTTCTTTTTAACATTCCATCAATCAAGATAGTGGCATAACAGCTGATACTGAAATGTTGACTACAGATCTTAATTTCTGTATTAAAATGTGACATTCCTGATTTTGTTCTTCCAGTTTTTATTTCGGTTCATTTATGAATAAAATTCAGAGAACCACTCAACCTTGTCAATAAAAAAATCAATTATGTAACAATTATCAATAGATTTGCCCATTTCAAAGTTATGATGGCTCTAAAATATGTATAAATTATAAAAATATTCACAATACGAAGCAAAAAAACAAATCAAAATGTTATTCCTATCTTCTAATAAATAAAAATATTTTTAACAATACTTAAATGACAATAGAAAATTTATTGCATTGTATAATTTATTCAGGACATGACCCAAGATATTGCATAAACTAATAACAATATATATGAACTACAGCTGACATGATACTTTATGGATTTAATTAAAAATCACTTCCACTGGGATAAACATATCACAGACTACTTTCAATATCTTTGAAAATTGTTTATGCCATACTAAGAAAATAATATTATAAACTCCTTAATGCTATATGGATTTGATTTAAAATTTGTTTCCACTTGCATTAATACATGGGATGGTATGAAAAAAACATTCTTAGAGATCAGCATTGTGGAATGAACATTAATATTTTATTCAGTGACCAGCCAAAAAATCTCTAGTTAATGACTAATAAAATTAAGAATAATAAATGCTTTATTTTGTCCTTTATATATATATATAAACTGTTCAAAAAATGTATAAAGTATTATAATTATAAAAATGGAAGTTTTTTTTTTTTAAAAAAGAGAATAATGGCTCCCTTATTTTTATGGACCACATGACACTATTATTTAATTATTTCTCATCACATATTATGACAAAGAATGTGAACAGAAGTTAATTAGCTTTGAAATAGATGTAGCATAAAATTTAGGATATATGGCTTAACAAATTACATTCATTTTTATAATGCATTGTTGGAAATTTTTTTTTTATAGAACATTAGGAAAATACTAATTTTATTAGAAATCAAGTAAGCAATAATAAACACTATCTCTATTGAAACAGACTTTAGAAATTATTACTTTGCTAGAAAAAAAATAATTTTTTGTCAAGAATGGGATAGATTATAACAAAGCAACAGAATAAACTAAAATCACGAATATTTTAATTTTAAATATTTCATCTGATAATTTCAATATATATATAAATCTTACATTAAATCTAGACATTTCCCATTCATAGTAGCATATGAATAATATAAAACTTATTCTAAAATTATTTCACGTCTATTTTTAAAATATTTTTATTTATATCTCTAAAACAAGAAATTGATGTCCGTGATTTTTTTTCTATTATAGTAGCTTAATTTTTTATACAAACATTATAAGTATTAGCATTTATGTTAAATACTTCACTTATAAAAAAACTATTCATATAATTTTTAAATCTAAAGTATTGAGAGAAGTTATCAAAAGAACTAATAAATGTAAGTTGCCATTATGCTTTGGATTTGTAGATTATAAAAAGACATTTGTTTCTATAAGAATTCCTACAATGATTAAAGCATTGGATCACCAAAATATAGACCCAGGATATTGCCATATTCTGATACTATTTATCAAACTGCAACAGCAATGATTAGATTACATAATGATACTAAAAAGATTAATATTGAGAAGAGTGTAGGCAGGAGTGTATGTCAGGATGACTCCATATCTCCAAAACTTTTTACAGTCATAATAGAAGTATTTTGTGGATTAAAATAATGATTTTATTAATTTATAATTTTTCTGAGGAAAGTTATATTTATTATTTTTAAAAGCAGTATTGTTTGTTACATAAAATCATCTATATAATGAATAATATTTAAATTTTTTACAAATATTTATGCACTGTACAATCATAATATCCACATCCCATAATTTAAGAGCTCATTTATCTTTAGTGTAAAATATAAAAAATATTCATAAATTTCTTGCACATTATATTTATCTGTATATATAGTGGCAACCATTGTTTTATCTTTCACATTCTCTAAACCTTACACACTCACGTAACCTAGCAAACTTATTCCAAAGTGCTAAGGTATACCATCGTTAAAGTAAATTAAGACATTCTATCTTTATGAGATAAATTGAAAACTATTTAATTAAAAAAAAAATGAAATTGAGGAAGAATTTCTCATATTCTTAAAACTGATAAAGTTATATTCATTGGACACAATAAAGTATTTAGTAACAAACTGAAAATCTATTAATATGAGGATAAATAATACAAATAAAAAGAATGTTCTGATAATATTGTTTTAGAAAGAATTAATTCTATATGACAACTTTAGTAAAGAATCTTAATAAAAAATAACATCAAGCCATTTACTGCAAATAAAAAAAGATTGCACATATTCAGAAATCATTATAAACTTAAAAGCATCAAAACTAGAGAAGAGGCAATAACACTGATAAGGAAATGCTGTCAAATTTCCAGCAGAATTGGAAACAAAAATTGGTTAAAAAAGTTATGCTCCAAAGCAATTGTTATAACTATGATGAAAGGATGCTGAATCATTCTCACATTTACAAATAGGTAAACCAGAAAAAAGATTTTATAACATAGAAGTACCATTTAATCTTGATATTACATGACAATGCTACAATATAACATTGAAGTATCATTTAATCTTGATATTATATGACAATGCTACAATTTATATGATCAACAAAAGTCATTCACCATTATAAAAATAACCATGCTCACAAGGACAAAATAAAAATCCATTTACTTGCATTCTGGAAATAGAATAATGAAAGTCTGGATGATAGAGATATTTAAGAAATGTTTCACAAAGTTAAAAATATAGAAGATAAAAAGAACTGAAATTCAATTTCATTAGTAATACTAAACACTGCATTGGTCATCTTAAATCTATTTTCTATAACAAAAATTCTTGGTGTGTCAAAGTCAAATATATCCTTCCAATATTCTATCACTGTCAACTCTAATGGTCATTTAATGAAGGTGCTGAAAAAAATGTCTACTATGGTTGCAATAATATTTATAAAGTGAGTAATAGATAATTTAAAAGACTATATGATATCATGAATAAACCTTTATTTAAGGAAGAAGGATGTTATATGACTGATAAAAAAGTTATATTAAAAGTTGTAAAGAAGAAAAAAATGAACAAGAAAAAGAAAAGGGGAGAAAAATAACTAACAATGTAGACATTACAAAAAAAAACCCTTTGAATAAAATGTGATATTAAAATCATATGTAGTATCAACAAACTATTACAATTCCTACAATAACATTTTATTTGAGAAATTAAAAAAAAAAGGAAACTATTTCTTATTACAATATTTTCAAAGGCATTTTAGCACAGGGTTAAAAAAAGTCCACAAATATGGTCTACTTTAATCATTATTGCAGATTCTCTTCAAAAGAAAAGGCTTCCCATAATTGCATCAATCAGTATTTCAAAGTCACCCAAAGTTGATTTTATTGATACATTGGCAGAAATCAATAGTCTATAATTATATCACAATGCCTATGTCATTCACTTCATAGGCATTGCTAAAAAATTTCATTTAATCATCATCATAATCAATTTCCATCATAGAAAGAATGAAAAAGAATACAGTAATAATTTTTTTTTTGAGTGATTAAAAAAACACATTCAACATATATTATATAATATATACATGTGCTCTCTTTCTTATTACATTATTCTTTTCCACAAATGCACTAATGAATAATTTTTTTTCATTAATTTTTTTGATGTTGTAAATATATATAATCAGAAACATGTGTTACATATGGTTTACAGTATACTCATAAAGTCTTGAATCAAATGATACAAATATTGTGAGCATATTATAACAAAATATAAAAATACTCAATGCAAAAATAAAATAGAGGCGAAATATAAACATTCTAATCACTTAGTTGTTTTCATTTTCAAGTTGTCTCAATTTCAATTTTTATATTTTGGCTATTATAAATTGATTTCCTAATCTAAGGCATTTTATGATTGTTAGGCATTCATTTTATAATAGTGTTGTCATAATTTGAGGAATTTAGTTGATTTATTTTCAGGTTTCATTATAACTTTAGTAAAAGAGAAATATATCAAGATTAATATTAGAAGTGCTAAGACTCAGGTCAAAAGTTCATTTTTTAAAAGTAGATTGAGTATACATCTTAATTTTTTTTAAAATGTGAATTAAACTAAGATTATTAAAAATATTTTAAATGCATATGGAGTTTAAAGTATTTTAAAATTTAAGTTTGTATCTTAGTATTAGATGCCAATAACATTAATGGTCTATTTTATAATATTAATTTTAGTAAATTATAATAACAATAGCTAAATTATCAAATAATAGTTAAAACACAATAAAAATATTAAGGAGGGAAAGTTTTTCATAAGTTTTATTATAACATAATACTAAAATATTGAAAATGTTTAAATGACTATTTCTTTATCAATATGTCATATTAAAATAATAAGACTTAGATGTTTAAAAATTTGATGTAAATATATTGGAAGCCATACCCTTTCACATAAACAATCTATGTTAAATATGTCTTATAGTGATAATAAATTTTATGTTTCTTAGACTGTCAATTATTTAAGAATGATAATTTCTATGAAAATGGAATCTCTGATTGAAGTTCTTATTTAAATTGACTAATTGAACCAATAAAGATTTTTTAAAATATCAATAGCATGCTAATATCTATGTGTTATAATGCTGTTATTTTAATGCATTTAAAATCTACATGTATGCAAAGATAAAAGGATATGGTATCATAGGTAGTATCATTTTAGCATGCGATCTAGTTTTTTTTACCACAAGGGGAGACTTCCAAATCACTATTGGTACAATTATGCATTAAGCATACAAGCAATAAATATATGAGATTGTCCAAGCATTTGTAATACACAATTAAAATGCATATAATGTTAAAATATTACAAACAATAAGTGAGAATATTCAAATATTTGCAAAACTGATCACAATGATAAAATATAAAATTCTCATGTATTTATTGTTTATAGAATTATATATATTTACTGTTATGAAGATTGCAAGATTAATTTGTTGTTTTAATATACATCAATTACAGGGTAATAAAGATAAAAATATAAATAATCTTGAAGTGCCAGCAAAAAACTAGCAATGTGAATCTTTAAAACCAATGATAAAATATAAAATTCATATACATTTATTGTTTATTTTATCGAAATAGTAGCAATATGGATCTCTAAAACTAATAAATTATAAAATTCTCCTGTGTTTATTCTTCTTCTTATTTACTATTATACAATTTAGTGTAATAAAAATAAAATATTATACATATTCTCATGTATCTGTTATTAAATACTATTTTAATATTTAACTTGAAATAATGTGGGATGTCCATAAATTAATTAATTCAATCATTTTACAACAAGTGATTAAATTAATTAATTTCTGAACATTCTACACTTTTATTTCAAATTAAAAATAAGTAAAAGCATTTATTATAAAATATTTTTTATATAAATATTTTTGAAATTCCATTTCTGCCCTGATTTAGCATTTTAACTATCAAACATCCAGGCTGTATTTTCCAATCTTAATTTAATTTTGTATATTTCACAAATTTATTTTTCCTTTACAGACATTTCAAATCATAAAAATTTATATATTTAATTTGTAAATTAAATATATCATAAAAACGATTCTATTTCTAATCTTTTACATTTGAAAACTATAATGTATTCACTTACATTTAGCAGACCCATAAATTTATAAAAAAAATATCTTCAAAACAAATTTTAGTACATTTATCCTTAAAGTAATAGTTTTTTACATTTCATTCTTTGTACTGTATCTTAAACTTTAAGAGTTTCAAATTCTCTAATTAACTTGAGAATGACTGACTAGATAGATATTCATAAGATATACTTCACAATGAATTTTATAATTATAATAATATAATCATATCTCTTTATTTGTACCCATTACATTAACTTTTATTTACTTTTATTTATACAGCTTGAATTTAGACTAATTTATTTTTATTATTTAGTCTAGGTTATTTAATTCTTTTTTTATAACATAATTTATAGACTTTAATGATAGATTTGTAATGTTGAATGAAAAAATTGAATTGACACTTTTCCAATCAATGCTTGAAGCACTTTTGTATATTATGTGGCAAAAACCGACAGATTATTCTGAAGAATGCACGTTTTTCAAATCAAATGATTCTCATCTGCTGCCTAAAAGCATCAACAATCTCTCATGCAAATATAACATTTCACCTTGGATATTGACATAGGAATATAAAATAAAAAAATATTGGATTTATGTAGCAAATTGATGGTCCTTTAGGCAGCTGATGAGAACTATTTGATGCAAAATATTTCCAGCATTCTGATTAGAAGATTGCATTAACTGATTTTTTTCACGAAGATTTAAAGTGCTTTAAACATATATATATATATATATATATTGTAACAATTTAAATAAATCAATTGTCACAAACTATACACCTGTCATTTGTAACAATTATTTATCAATTGCCATTTGTAACAATATTTATCAATTAATATAATTTAAATAAATCAATTGCCATTTATAAATATGTATTTGTAATTATTAAATTAATATAAAAGATCTGTATTTGTAACTATAATTTGTAGCTATTTCAATTCATCATAGCATAGATAAAGAAAATATCAGCATTAAAGATTCTTGGTATTTATTTATATATTGGGGCAGTCATTTAAACAGTAAAACATACTGGACATTGTCATCTAATAAAAATAATACTAAACATAGCAACTGAATAAAAGTACCCACTGTGAGATTCCTGGAGTGCCTTATGCTTATCTCCAATACTAGATTCTTCTAACAAAGAATCCTTCTATCCTTCTTTCCAAATATATAAGACCATTCATGGTCATATGCACACACTGGTGCTATTCATGACAACTTATAAAAAATATATTTTATAAAACTAATATTATGAAGTTGGAAAGGGATGATCTCACTCTTTATTCAGTTTAGCTAAGTACATGTGTTTTCCCATGAGCGCCACTAGATTGTTTTCAATCTAGATAAGTATCTATTTATAGTGTACTTGAGTTCAAACTCATTCAATACATATTTATTACACATGACTTGGATGACTATTGAACAAAAATGACATTCTTACATTTTATCTATATTGATAAAATTACACGATCCCAATATTACCAAAGTTTATACCATAGATCAAAGATTCTTATAGACATTGCTAGCTCATTAACGTATATTGATGAACAGACATGTATAATCCTATTAATGGCTTCCAAACAAGCATGTGAAGACCATTATTGATATTGATGGCCATTTAACTAAATTATTTATCACAATAAAGGTAATCATGACAATGATGATAATAATATCATAACAATAATGATAACAATAGTGATATCATAATAATGATTATAATAGTGATGATGATACCAGCTATGGCATATTAATAAACTCACAACAATAAATTCATCTTTATAAACTTATAGGCATCAATTAAAATTATCATATTTCGTACTGGGATTTAATAATACTAATGGTGATGATTGATCATCATGAATCTCTTTGCATAATATTCAATTTTATATAAACCCCTATTTACTAAAACATATTCATTACGCTAAACATTAAGTTTAATGATTATAATTTATTAATGATGATTGATGGCGATCATAACTTTTATATAGTATTATTTGAAACATTTTTAACTAATAACATGATATCCATCTTTGATGAAGATGATCTAAATTCATGGACACAACACAATTTTAGCTTTCTATGTTGAACTATAATTATCAAAATTTAGTTACTCTCAAGCATAATCCTTAAATACCTAATTATCAACATTCTAGTTTACCTATTATTTTGCGGACGCTTAATATTTGCAAGTGATTGCTCAATATATATGAATCGTAATACTTAATAACTGCGAGCAATGATGCTGAATTAAAATGATAGAATTAACAAAAAAAAAAAAAAAAAAAACACAATATTCTTAATAATAACTCGGAAACCACTTAAGATATATAATTATATTTTATTAATACTACTACTCTTTCTTTCTTCTGTAAAATTAGATCGACAATTAAATAAATGACTTATTAATATAAAATTGATATAAGTATAAGCAAATAAACTTAATATATAGGTTTGTCACCTTTCTTGATATCTCAAAATAAACTGACTTAAATCAATATAAATAAAATACATATTCTATAAATGCTTATTTAAGACTTTTCTTACTTATCATATCATAAAATAAATTTCAGGTGAAATTTGTATATGTTATATCATTTCCATTCAAATGTAATGCCCTACTCTTAATTTACTATTTTAAACTAATTATATATAACCTATTCTTTGATGTGTTTGGGTAAGCAGTTACACATTCACGCATTCGGTAATGTTAACATATATGTTTAAAATGTATACCCAAAAATTACATATATAAAAATATCTTTTTTTCTTTTGCAACCTTATAGCGAAATAAAATAAAATACATATATTAACTTTTAATATGCAACAAGATAAAATAAAAATAAAAAACATTATAAATGCATATATCTATAGGTTGCTCATTATCATTAACATCTGAAGAACAATTAATAAAATAAAATAAAAAAAACATTTCGACATTACAATATATAATAAAAAAAAATAATGAAAAATTTATGTTTAAAGATTTAAACTATGTTTGTGCTATGTTGTGAGATATTGCAAATAACTATAGATAAACAAGTCTTTAATGTTTCTGTATCAAAAAAGAAAATTGCCCTGACCAGTAAATTAAGGTTTACTTTTAATAAGTAAAAGAATAAAATCGGTTAAAGAAAGTTCATATTTACCCGTCTACTTTTTACTTCTTATTAATGTCCTGAATTTGAATTTTAGACTGCTTTTCTTTACTCACCAACAAAAACAACAAAAAAAAAAAAAGGAAAGTTACTGCAGATACTTTTAAGATAATGCTGAATCAATTGACTTTCCTGTTTCTTCAATTCCATTATTATTTACTGTTGATTGGCTTCCTTCTACCATTTAAAAAAAAAAAAAGTTATTATAAGTACTTTGAACAAGTAGGTACCGGTGGATTTGCTTGTTTCTCTTCTCTAAAAAAAATAATTGCTGTTGACACTTTAGATGATTGAGGTAAATCAACAAAAAAATTGATTTATGGCTTCAAACTTGGTTCTACATAGCTGTTTTAAATCTTCTTTTTCTCCTATTTCCCCTTCTCCATTGGTTTGAAGGCAGTGAGCTTTTAATAAGACTTGAACTAGGAACAAAGCATTCCATATAGCTTGCGTGGTTGGCTTCAAAATTTATTCTTTTGTTGGTTATTACTGGATACATGATTTCATAGACAGATCAGCGATTTTGACTCTTCTGTATTAATCAGGAAGCAGAAAAAATGGTTTAGCACTGCAGAGGCATTGTATTTTGCAAAACCAAATATGTTAATATCATTTTTATAATTATTACTAACTTATAATAAATTCAATCTTGTTCCATTTCTCTCCTATTCTTTAATATTGCTTGAAAATTGCTTTATATAAACGCACATTTCATTTGCTTTTTTTTTTTTTTTTCAACTTTCAAAGAGTGAGAAAAAAGAATTAAAGCGTTCACTCTCTTTTTTTAAAAAAAAAGATTCGAGCTTACATTTCTGCTTAAGAATTATAACAAGGAAGGACCAATTGAGTTGAGTCTCAAAATAATAATAATTTAACTGATCATCTCTCTAAAAAAACTTTATAACTGACTGATCATCTCTTTAAAAAAAATTAATGATTAACTGACATCTCTCTAAAAAAATTTAGACTGACTGCCTCAAAAAAATTTTTTAATCGTTTATATCGCGAAAAACATCTGGAAATCTTTATCTAAAAAAAAAAATCAAAGCTTCACAAGTTGGACTTAAAATTAATGCTATCGTTACTACATCAAAGCACCTCTTTTGTAAAAATAATTTTAAGATACAGATAACAAACAAAGCTGGCCATCTATAGCAATCAGAAATAAGTGTAAAAGCATCTTTGTGTTTGTACAGATCTATTCATTGTTTCACACGTGTACAATTTTTTATCTCCTAATCTAACTATTTTATTTTACACCTTTCTGATTTACTCTCTTTTAACAAAAATGAAAGTTAAATAAATTTAACACATATTATTTAATAAAAAAAATATTATATAATAAATCATAAAAAGAAAGAACTTCTCATTCATACATATAAATCTCTGTATATATAAAAGAATAAAAAAATTTTTTTTTTTTTTTTTAAATAATTGAATACTGTATGTATATGTACATTTTGCCTCACCCCCAAACAAAAAAAAAATTTTGAATATAAAAAAATTGCTTAGGTCATGAGTGCTATTGGTTTTAGGCTACGTACATTATATGTGCCTTTTACTCCTTCTGACGATTCGAGTACAAATGCATTTTCCCCTTTTTTTTTCCTTGAGCATGAATGGCCCTTCATATATATTATAGAACTTTTTGAATGTATGCTTCTGCGGGTCACTATGTTGCATTTGCTGATGGGAATCATTCCCAGGCCTACCTATGTTTGGTTTACTAGGTTTCATGGGATATCGTCGGCCTAATTGGTTGTTTATAATCCTAATGGTGGAGATCTTATAAATATATCTCTCCTCCATCCTAGAATAACCTCTCATTTTCCTTTCTGCAACTCCCAGGGCATCCAATAGGTCTGCCACTCTCATTGGGGAGTGCACCTCTTCCATTGCCATATATATATTCCCTGGCATTCCTATGTTTGGTTTGCCGGGTTTTGTCGGAAATTGTCTGCCTAACTGGTTTCTTCCCATTCTGATAGTGGAGATTTTATATCCATAGCTCTTCTCCTTTCTATGATGACTTTCAGCCATTGTTTTGGTATTTCCTAATGTCTCAAACAGGTCTGCTACACTCACTGAGGCATATATATCAGTGGCTACCTGTAATTCTAAGAAATCAGATTGACTGACTACATATTTCCAGAGGTTAGTTGGTTTTTGTACAGGGGCTACCTTTACTTCTAAGGTGTGGGTCTCACTGTATAAACCCTCTTTGGAATTGGACTGTTCTTGAACAGCAGCCACCTCATTTTCATATGGCTTGGTCACAGTCACATAACTCTCTGGCACTATTTCTTGTTCTGGATTGGTAATCCTATTATCAGTTTCTTTACTTGAATCAGCTACTTGATTATTCATTTCCTGTGATGGTTTTTCCATCTTATTGTCAAATCCCTGAGGCAGTCCTTTGATAAATTCATGCATTGTTTGGAAGTACTGATCCATTTTCTGATTCATTTTTTTAAACTGTAACATCATTATTTGTATACACTCCTGCTCACTTAGCATATTCTTTTTCTTCATCCCAGCAGTGGCTACTTCTCTATTTTGTTCCATATTATTATTATTTTTTTATAACTATAAACTTTTAATTATTGTTTTCTGCTTTATTCTGTTCTTATTTTATTGTTCTGCTCTATTCTGTTCTGCTCCCTGATTTCCTATACATCCAGAGTCAAACACCTTTATCTGTCCTCATATACCTTAAAATTTTCAACCACTCTTTCTCAGCCATAATTCTCCCCATCAATCTATTTATATCTTTAGTGCCTTTAATTAACTTAACCTCCATCATCAATCATCTTTACTTATATCTAATTGACAAAGCATGATGTCATTTTCCTATTTAAAACATTTATTTAAGAAAAAGCTATCTCTGTATTGGTGTGTCCTTTTTATGCTATCTTTAGTCTAGTTTTTCATGCCTTTTATAAAAACTTAACTCTCTCTATGCCCTTTTAATACACTAAGCAAAAAAATTTACTTATATAACATATGTGCTAGATTTATAATAGAGTTCACGTCTCAAGTTATTCATATACTCATCTATCCTTCTAGAGATCTGACAGATATTGACAGCCAAAAGAATGATTAGCAATTCACAATCATGAGATAGACAAAAGAATTCGATCACTGCACTTAAAGCACACAATGCTCCATGAACACTCAGATGATCACCCCAATTCAATCACTCTAAGCTACTACAACCCATAATAGTTTATTGCAAACATTGTTGCATTGCCCTGCTTACTTCCAAGTCTTAGGGGCTTTAATTCGTAAAATACTGCCTTGCTTATCTTTAAAGTCTTAGAGGCAACAATTATATATCAGTAAAACAAAATACTGCCTTGCTTATCTTTAAAGTCTTAGAGGCAACAATTATATATCAGTAAAATAAAATACTGCCTTGCTCTCTCTGGAGTCTTAGAGGCGAAATATTATGTATCAGAAAAATTATGCCTTGCTCTCTCTGGAGTCTTAGAGGCGAAATCATGGCAGGCCTACTGTTAACTGCTTCATGATAAAACAACTGATATTATAATCTGGGTTGGAGCAGTGAATGAGGTAAATCAATCACCAGTGGCATGAATACATCACATTCTCAAGGCAATGACAAAAATTCTCCATCCATCATCACAACCGTAACACAACCAACCAAACTCCAACAATCAAATATCCAATCCAACCTCCAAAATCATAAATTTTCTATAACACATACTTTTCAAATATGAACAAAATTATTATTCCACACTTCAAGGCTATTAATATTTCTATGCTTATTTAATTGATAAGCAAAATATATATAAAAAAAAAAAACAGTGTTATTAACTTTAACACATTATAAGTTGTGATATCATTATATTTTAAAAATTGAAACTAAGCTCTATAATGACTGTATTCATTTATCATCATCAAAAATGCAATAACAGTAATCATCATCATCTAAACATCAGGCCAAAATATTTGTATACACTAATAATAATAAAAAAAATTGCACAAAAAAAAATTCTTTTTTTTTTTTTTTTTAAACTATACATCTGTCATCATTATATACTACCCATCTCTCAGTATGTGGGGTATTTCAAGCCATTATTTGGCTTATTTCGAGCCCTAGTTGGTGCGCCATTTGTAACAATTTAAATAAATCAATTGTCACAAACTATACACCTGTCATTTGTAACAATTATTTATCAATTGCCATTTGTAACAATATTTATCAATTAATATAATTTAAATAAATCAATTGCCATTTATAAATATGTATTTGTAATTATTAAATTAATATAAAAGATCTGTATTTGTAACTATAATTTGTAGCTATTTCAATTCATCATAGCATAGATAAAGAAAATATCAGCATTAAAGATTCTTGGTATTTATTTATATATTGGGGCAGTCATTTAAACAGTAAAACATACTGGACATTGTCATCTAATAAAAATAATACTAAACATAGCAACTGAATAAAAGTACCCACTGTGAGATTCCTGGAGTGCCTTATGCTTATCTCCAATACTAGATTCTTCTAACAAAGAATCCTTCTATCCTTCTTTCCAAATATATAAGACCATTCATGGTCATATGCACACACTGGTGCTATTCATGACAACTTATAAAAAATATATTTTATAAAACTAATATTATGAAGTTGGAAAGGGATGATCTCACTCTTTATTCAGTTTAGCTAAGTACATGTGTTTTCCCATGAGCGCCACTAGATTGTTTTCAATCTAGATAAGTATCTATTTATAGTGTACTTGAGTTCAAACTCATTCAATACATATTTATTACACATGACTTGGATGACTATTGATCAAAAATGACATTCTTACATTTTATCTATATTGATAAAATTACACGATCCCAATATTACCAAAGTTTATACCATAGATCAAAGATTCTTATAGACATTGCTAGCTCATTAACGTATATTGATGAACAGACATGTATAATCCTATTAATGGCTTCCAAACAAGCATGTGAAGACCATTATTGATATTGATGGCCATTTAACTAAATTATTTATCACAATAAAGGTAATCATGACAATGATGATAATAATATCATAACAATAATGATAACAATAGTGATATCATAATAATGATTATAATAGTGATGATGATACCAGCTATGGCATATTAATAAACTCACAACAATAAATTCATCTTTATAAACTTATAGGCATCAATTAAAATTATCATATTTCGTACTGGGATTTAATAATACTAATGGTGATGATTGATCATCATGAATCTCTTTGCATAATATTCAATTTTATATAAACCCCTATTTACTAAAACATATTCATTACGCTAAACATTAAGTTTAATGATTATAATTTATTAATGATGATTGATGGCGATCATAACTTTTATATAGTATTATTTGAAACATTTTAAACTAATAACATGATATCCATCTTTGATGAAGATGATCTAAATTCATGGACACAACACAATTTTAGCTTTCTATGTTGAACTATAATTATCAAAATTTAGTTACTCTCAAGCATAATCCTTAAATACCTAATTATCAACATTCTAGTTTACCTATTATTTTGCGGACGCTTAATATTTGCAAGTGATTGCTCAATATATATGAATCGTAATACTTAATAACTGCGAGCATTTATGCTGAATTAAAATGATAGAATTAAGAAAAAAGAAAAAAAAAAAAACACAATATTCTTAATAATAACTCGGAAACCACTTAAGATATATAATTATATTTTATTAATACTACTACTCTTTCTTTCTTCTGTAAAATTAGATCGACAATTAAATAAATGACTTATTAATATAAAATTGATATAAGTATAAGCAAATAAACTTAATATATAGGTTTGTCACCTTTCTTGATATCTCAAAATAAACTGACTTAAATCAATATAAATAAAATACATATTCTATAAATGCTTATTTAAGACTTTTCTTATTTATCATATCATAAAATAAATTTCAGGTGAAATTTGTATATGTTATATCATTTCCATTCAAATGTAATGCCCTACTCTTAATTTACTATTTTAAACTAATTATATATAACCTATTCTTTGATGTGTTTGGGTAAGCAGTTACACATTCACGCATTCGGTAATGTTAACATATATGTTTAAAATGTATACCCAAAAATTACATATATAAAAATATCTTTTTTCTTTTGCAACCTTATAGCGAAATAAAATAAAATACATATATTAACTTTTAATATGCAACAAGATAAAATAAAAATAAAAAACATTATAAATGCATATATCTATAGGTTGCTCATTATCATTAACATCTGAAGAACAATTAATAAAATAAAATAAAAAAAACATTTCAACATTACAATATATAATAAAAAAAAATAATGAAAAATTTATGTTTAAAGATTTAAACTATGTTTGTGCTATGTTGTGAGATATTGCAAATAACTATAGATAAACAAGTCTTTAATGTTTCTGTATCAAAAAAGAAAATTGCCCTGACCAGTAAATTAAGGTTTACTTTTAATAAGTAAAAGAATAAAATCGGTTAAAGAAAGTTCATATTTACCCGTCTACTTTTTACTTCTTATTAATGTCCTGAATTTGAATTTTAGACTGCTTTTCTTTACTCACCAACAAAAACAACAAAAAAAAAAAAAAGGAAAGTTACTGCAGATACTTTTAAGATAATGCTGAATCAATTGACTTTCCTGTTTCTTCAATTCCATTATTATTTACTGTTGATTGGCTTCCTTCTACCATTTAAAAAAAAAAAGTTATTATAAGTACTTTGAACAAGTAGGTACCGGTGGATTTGCTTGTTTCTCTTCTCTAAAAAAAATAATTGCTGTTGACACTTTAGATGATTGAGGTAAATCAACAAAAAAATTGATTTATGGCTTCAAACTTGGTTCTACATAGCTGTTTTAAATCTTCTTTTTCTCCTATTTCCCCTTCTCCATTGGTTTGAAGGCAGTGAGCTTTTAATAAGACTTGAACTAGGAACAAAGCATTCCATATAGCTTGCGTGGTTGGCTTCAAAATTTATTCTTTTGTTGGTTATTACTGGATACATGATTTCATAGACAGATCAGCGATTTTGACTCTTCTGTATTAATCAGGAAGCAGAAAAAATGGTTTAGCACTGCAGAGGCATTGTATTTTGCAAAACCAAATATGTTAATATCATTTTTATAATTATTACTAACTTATAATAAATTCAATCTTGTTCCATTTCTCTCCTATTCTTTAATATTGCTTGAAAATTGCTTTATATAAACGCACATTTCATTTGCTTTTTTTTTTTTCAACTTTCAAAGAGTGAGAAAAAAGAATTAAAGCGTTCACTCTCTTTTTTTTAAAAAAAAAAGATTCGAGCTTACATTTCTGCTTAAGAATTATAACAAGGAAGGACCAATTGAGTTGAGTCTCAAAATAATAATAATTTAACTGATCATCTCTCTAAAAAAACTTTATAACTGACTGATCATCTCTTTAAAAAAAATTAATGATTAACTGACATCTCTCTAAAAAAATTTAGACTGACTGCCACAAAAAAATTTTTTAATCGTTTATATCGCGAAAAACATCTGGAAATCTTTATCTAAAAAAAAAATCAAAGCTTCACAAGTTGGACTTAAAATTAATGCTATCGTTACTACATCAAAGCACCTCTTTTGTAAAAATAATTTTAAGATACAGATAACAAACAAAGCTGGCCATCTATAGCAATCAGAAATAAGTGTAAAAGCATCTTTGTGTTTGTACAGATCTATTCATTGTTTCACATGTGTACAATTTTTTATCTCCTAATCTAACTATTTTATTTTACACCTTTCTGATTTACTCTCTTTTAACAAAAATGAAAGTTAAATAAATTTAACACATATTATTTAATAAAAAAAATATTATATAATAAATCATAAAAAGAAAGAACTGCTCATTCATACATATAAATCTCTGTATATATAAAAGAATAAAAAAAATTTTTTTTTTTTTTTTTAAATAATTGAATACTGTATGTATATGTACAATATATATATAATAAATAGATTTTATTTATTAAAAAAAACCCACAAATAATAAATAAAAATTAAAGAGTTAACTAGTAAATAAAATATTATCATATATGTAGCAACAATGTTAAGTAATAAATTGATCATTTTTAAAACAGAATTTTGTTTTGTTCAGCTTATTTCATTTTTTGTACCTATGATGAGCAGATGGGAAAAAGTTTGCTTAAGCTTTTTATTCAATTTTTTTGGGAGGGAGGATTTAATGTTTGGGGCAACGTCGAAAATATACTTGAATATACCTTAGAATGGGTTATAGTACTACAATATGGATGTGTACATATTATAAATTTAGTTAAACTTGCCATATATTTTATTTCAAACAATACAGTTAATTAAACAATTTACATATGATGTTGTTTTCAAAAGAAAGATAATCTTTGATTGATTACAAAAGTAATTATAACCAGATCAGAGAGCCTGATGATAGTAATAAGTTAATAATCAAGAAATTAAGAGAAAATATCTTATAAACTGATCATGTAAATCCAATCTGCTTTTAATAACAAATTTTCAATAGAAAATTAATGTGAATCAAGATCTGATATTGAAATTGCTCGTCACACTTGAAATATAAACAGAAAAAGCAAATTTTTCAATTTCCTTCTTACGAGAAATCTGAATTTAAAAGTCATGATTATAAAATTAGAAAAGTTAATTCAATTAATTCTCTTTTATAAATTCCAATTTATTTTAACATTTTAAAAACTATAATTACCATTTACTTTTATTTCCTGAATTAATTTATTTTAGTAAGAGGATTTCAGAGATTTATTTCGTAAAACATTAAATCTAAACAACCGATAGAGAAAGCGAAGAATACTTCTACCCCTATGTAAAGTTTTAAATAAAGTAAATGTCTACTTTAAAAATAAAATACTGTAATAATTAAAAATAAATGATGTTGAACTTCTGCTATTATTATGTGCAAGAGAATAATCAGCATTATTACACTTCATCATTAATATCTTAAAAAAAACTTATTTGTTTATTTGAATGCTACTGATATGAAGACTGCTTCAAATTATCTCCCACAAATTTTTAATTTTATAATTCAAATTTACATACGTTTATTCATCTCCATAATGAAGTGGTTTCTTACTTCTTTATAATCTAAATCTGAATGCACTTTTAGTGAAGTTCACCATAATTATAGTTCTCTATTAAATCGACATTCAATTAACCAATCAGACTAATCCAGATTTAGCTTCCAGTTAATAATAGTTAATAAATCATTTACTGAATAATAGAGATGACTAGCTGATTATGCTTGAAACCAAAAACTAAGTTAAGCCATGATAGATAAATATATTATTTACAAAGTTCAATTTAAAAACACATATGTAAGAGATTTTTTTATTTTAAATATTTTACACAATACAAAATTACAAAAAGAAGAAAAGTTTTGTTTACTGTCATGCCATCTATTAAAAACTAGAACAATGATCAGAGCAGGGGACTTCAACCTTTTTTTGTTTACTACTCACTTCAATAAATTTTGGAAATTAAAATATGCCTACCACCATAAAATAAGATATAGAAAGTAACCAATACAGATACAAGTATGAGCAATCATATCTAGAGATATAAAATAAAATTTAAAACTGAACTAATGCAAGAACAGAACTCATTATTATATATATCATGATAAATATAATAACATAAAAATAAGAAATAACTGCATATTTATTTCATAACTAATATATATATATATATATGTGTGTGTGCACATATACACACATATTAAAAATACATGTTTAATATAAATTACTTTTAACAATAGCCTTATGCTTAATGCTGCTTAACTAAATAATTTATGTTTGGTTTTAGTTTTGGTTTTAGTTTTGTCCAAGTGATTTCTCTTCTTGGTCAAAAGTTTGTTCACAACACTGAGTCTTGTTTCCACTAAATATGAAATTGGAAAGTCTAACTGAAGTGAAAATATTTTATTCCATAAATGTGGATATAGGACAGGATTTTTTATTTTATTTTGCCACACTTGTAGGTATCCTCTTTCAGTAAAATGTATTTTATTCTCAGTGTCATATTTTAATTGTAATAGCTCTTTTTGCAATCTAATTTCAATTTCAGTTATATTCACTTTAAATGGGACTTTATTCATGCATCCTCTTCCAGGTTGGTGATATATTGAAAACAGGTTTCCAAGTAAATTTTGAGTTTATGAAGATGGCAACTATATGTTTTCAAATAATTAATTGTAAGATCATCTTTGATTGACAACAACTTAAGAAACTGATGCAATTCCCTTAATCATCATATTTTGCAGTTTTTAAAACATTAAATGAATATACTATGGCATTAAATGAATTTTCACCCATCAAAAATTGTAAAACACACACTGTCAAGCACTACCGACCACATTGAAGACCCCTGCTTTAAGGCATGTTAAAATCCCATATTCATACTATTTTCTAAGTCATTTCCTTTATCACAACTTAAAATTCAAAGCTGAAAACAATATATGTATGAATCTAATAGTCACCACATTCATTTCTTCTCTCTTTTTTAACTACTAAAAACTAAAAACATTACATTTAAAAGTTTAAAATTTTAATCCTATGTTGAATTCAATATTTTAATAACCTTAGTTCTATTCTAACTGTAATCACTTTAATTCTGTGGTTAGGACCAGCATCATATGATTCTTTAAGCTTACTGCATTATTATTAGCAAAAAACAATTTTCTTTACTTTAGCAACATCTATGATAAACTACTTATTACCCAAACTTATAACAAAAGGTGCTAGAAAAACAGGCAAAACTCTCTATACATATTGCCACTCAATGGATGCCAGGAGGATTGTGCATAAAATTCCTATCTAGTGCCTACTCATCCAATATCCCCAAATAAGTTTCTGGCTTATAAGCAAGCATAAGAAATGGTGATCATGTGATGTTTATTGGCTTAAAAGATGCTAGAATAAGGATGACTTCTTTAGTTTATAATAATGTACTGATCTATCACATTTAATAATAAGAAAATATAATGAAATATTTTTCCATAGCATTTAAAAGTTTAAAAAATATTTACTTAATGATCTCTTAATAATGGCAAATTATGTCAGACTCATATCTTTCACTGTTAAGATTCATTGTTTTTTTCCCAAAATAATATTAACTTTTTCTAATTATCTATAATATTATCAAAACAAATAATAAAATACAAAAAATTATGCTAATATTTTTATATTTCAATAATGTATTAGATTGCATTTAGATATATACATATTCACATGTAACACAGTTTAAAAACATTCAACAGTAAATTTATATGAATCTCACAATCAAAATTCAATTACAAAACTTATAATTAATAAACATTAATCTAACACTTATTGTTTTTAAATTGCATAATAAAAATGCCATCTGTTTTTGTATTTAATGTATAACAAATATGAAAGCTATTTATTCCATGATAAATTAACAAATTATAATATCAATTTTAATGTTATGTAAATGGAGAAATACAATCAAAGATTATTAAGAGAAGTTATAAAGATATTTAAAAGACCCAATAAAATGCTATCTGAAACAGAAAAATTAGAAGACTTAAATCCAATTTATCTACCTTACTTTGAATACTTTTTAGAAAAACAGTTTTTTATTGTATATATTGTACCGGTCAGAATTGTATGTTCGTCTAACAAGAATTAGGACCTAAGCAAAAGTACCTAGAGTTCAATCATATACAAGATACACAGGTCAGAGATACTCATGAACTCCGCCCTATTGCCCACTTCCCAAGTCTATCACATTACAAACAACATTTCTGATGATAGCAGCCTACCCTTCAGTTTACTCCGGCCCAGGAAGGTTCAGCAAAGATACAAGAGACCCACGGCTTAACTAATTGATAACGCAAAGTAATGATAGACGTGCACACACAAACCAACAAAAATATCCAAAAAAATAGCTTATTAAATGTGAATTTATTAAATGTAATATTAATAATAATTGATTAATCATGTGAATCACTAGATATGGAGATTTACAATGAATTAGAACATATATATCTTGAACACTCGATTTAGGTTTCACTTATTGTCGCTTGGGCATTCGATGTCAAACCGGATAACAGAACAAGGTTTGATGGATATGCACCAAGAAATATACATAATGATAAATTAATTATTTGAAATCTGCGGCTTAATATGCTAATGTGATTTAACGGGTTGATATTGCTAATGCTATGATATTTCTAAGTTAAGGAAAATAACCCATGACAATAACTTTTAGAATGAATGCTTATAAGATTTTAAATTACACAGAATATGATCAAACTTAATAACGGTACGAAGGTTTGTTTTATTCAACATATGATTACATTTGGATTTCATGGAAGGTACATTAATTATAAATCAATTGTTGCGGAACCCTATGAGATGACTCATTTATTTCTTATCTATGAAGAGAAATAGGGAAAAATGATCATTTTGAAATTATCGTGCGAGTCTACATTTATAGATTTTCTCAAGAGTTAATTAATGATGTATTAATAGCGATTGAATGAAGGATGGGTAGCGCTAATAAGCGATAATGTATATATACTAAAGTTAATTAAATTTAAACTATAACGAGAGTTTTTTTTTGGATGACTTAGGGAAATTATATCATTACGGCGTATAGACATTTGAACCATATGGAAGGATAAGAATGATAACGTGTGAACCACATGACAAGGCCTGAGTGGATGATGAGCTTCATTTATTTGGGAGCGAAGAAAATTAATCTTATCCGCATTTGTGACGGATATCATTGGAAATTGGTTGGCAGGATACTATGGTTCCAACTCGTAGGATGTTAACCTATAGTAGTGCTTACCTAACCTAAGACAATCTGAAAGAGCTGGGGCCTCCACGCTCTGTCGAGAATTGTGCTTTATATAAGTATTCCATTATCGAGAAAACACATGACAACGTCATTTCTGAATTAGGAATGTTATCAGCGGGACACGTTACGAAAGCTGTCAGGTTTGATTTACCCTGATTTATACAGCCTTAAAATACTAATTAAGTCTAACGTAATGAAATAATGATCTAAAAGCAGTCCCAAACGAGGCATACAACTTACTTAAAAAATTTATTCAATATCTTAAGGATAAATATTAAAACATTACAATTCCTTCGCTAAACGCATATTAACCCACCCGAGAACTAAGTGACTTCAATTATCGTTAGATGGCGGGGCGATTTATACAATGAATCATCTAGACATAAGGGTCTGAATTAAAGTTATGTAATAATCAATTTTCATCATGTTAATCAATAGCGTGGAGCAATAGTAAATCATTTATTTAAATAGTAGTGAAAAGCATAATATTCATTATTAAAACATAATTTAGGAAAATCTCTCGATCGGGCGAATTTTATAATGTGAATACTCTTACGTTTACGATTAAATATTCTGCAATGGCAGAATAGCAAAAATAAATAGGATTGATTCGCCAGATCGAGTTATTAGCATACTAAAAATTGATATGACTTGCATAATATTAAATAAACATTGCCGCATTAAAATAAAAATACAAGGAAAGTGAGAACCTAGCAATCGAGTTTAGAAAGTGAGAATTACAGTTGAAATATACAACAAACAGAAATAATAAAACAAAGAAAAGAGGTCGTCATTTAGGCAGTTAATCGGCTTAGCACTACCGATCACGAAATAAGTAATTACATTTTACATTAAGAGAAATTTCAGACTAGAAATGTTTACATTTATATTTTACAATAGAAAAAGGTTATTAAGATGAAAGTTCGTTTATACGGCAAGGAATTACCTTTCTTTCCGAAGAATTTCCATCCGGGTGCACACGTGTTGGTTCCATGATTGATAAAGGAATTAATTTATTACAAATTGACGAAATTAAGGTTTCAGTCCATTCTTTATTCAATATTAAGTTCATTTTGGCAGTAATTGATGAACGATGGTTTCCGAGTATTTAGGCATCGGTTAGATTTTTGGAGAGATCCGGGGAAGCAAATCTATGTTTTATTAGCCCGTCATGTTGCCGTTCAGAGGGGCGTGACTTCCCCTTAGCAATGCATTAGAAAAATGACATGTCTCCTCCTTTAGTTAGAAAATGTGGTTGCATTTATACTCGTTATCACCGCCGCTGGGTAATTCCCGGATGTTTTAATAACTGCAATGATACAGCATATTTTGGACTACAAACGAGATTAAGTTTGAGAGTTAGTTTTTATCTAATTCCCGGATGTTTTAACAACTACAATGATACAGCATATCTTGGACTACAAACGAGATCAAGTTTGAGAGTTGGTTTTGGTCTACTTTAAGCTGAAAATAGACCTGCGGAATCAACGTTAACTAATCATGACGCTTAAATAAATCTATATTACAATAAAACAAATTTCTTTTATAATTTGGAAGACGGTAAGTCTTTTATTTACTAATTTTACATTCCCCTCTCGAACTTTCTCTCTATGAAAATATATGTATGAATAAAATATACACTATGCAACGCTTTAAATTATTAAAGTTGATCTGTTACACACACATACACACGATTGTTTACCGTAATGAAAATATATAATTGTTTTTATGCATACTAATGTTAAATGAATTTAAAGTTTACAAATACATAAACAATCACGCGCATTGGTATACCTTCACTCCCCGGTGGTCTATAATTAAATGGTTGGGTTTGAATCCATGTTTGGAGGTTTCAAATATTATTAGAGAGTGAAACTGAATGTGTGCAACAGATTCCGCTTCATATGCCCCTAGATAAAAAAAAATCAATGAAAAAAAAAGATTTTACTTGGAGTTGACGCATCCTTTCAGGTAACAAGAAAACGCACAACACGGTTTCCCTACTTTAATATTTACATGGCTTGAAACTTATTCTTAAATTAGCTTTAGTAAACTTTACCCTGCCTAAATTCAGTCGGCCTCTTTGACAATTAGTTAGTAACTACATTTTATATATAAAACAATGAAACAAGAAAGAAAAACAAAACAACTAGAATATACCTTTGACTATCTTACAAGGTCCAGCAATCTATTTCTCCCCCCCTTTTTTTTTATTCTTCTCTTTCCCTACTTGGGCTATCTTCTCCCAGGGTCTGGTGGTATATATTGTTTTGCATGTGAATCATATGCCCCAGCATTGTGGTAGCCTCCTGGTCCTTCTTTCCGAGGTTTATCTGGCTCTGGAGCCAAGTTGCCATAATCGAGAGATGTTAGAAATTGGGACATCTTATCTACCTCAACGATCTGACTTCTGAGCATCAACTTCTGCACCCAGGCAGGCATATTGTGGTGGATAGTCCTAATAATTCGGGGGTCTGAATACGCGAACGCCATCAGAGATCGGAACCTTGCCACTTGGCGTACAAAAAACTGCGTGTGAGTTTCCTTGGAGTTGGGCCCGTACTTTTCCATGGTCAATGCTTCCAGGATCCCGTCCTGCCGCTCTTCATCCCAAAAACTTCCCAGCACTGCTTCCTCATAGTCTTTAAAGGTTTTGGGCTTCATGACCAGAGAGCCCACCAATCCTTCGCCGTGCCCCTTAGGTAATGGCTGGCTATGGCCACTTGCTCGGCATTCATAGCAGAGTTGAAAAAAAGAGCTCCTTTAAGCTTCCTAGATGTGCCTGTGGACTATCCCCTGGCTCCCCCTGAAAGGGCTGTACTTGAATGAATTTAGCCATGTTGGAACTATTTCCGTGATTAATCCCATCTGGCTCTTGAGCACTTTCTATGATCACTTCCTTAACCATTGTTTCGTCCCCTTTTACGATCTGGTACTGGCATTCCATTCTCCCTCTTTTTATGTTGGACTCTGGGGGTGACTCGTCTTGGCTGCCTGACTCACATCATGGTGCCGGTCCATTCGGTCCCAGCTCCCAACGCAGATCTCCAATGGTTTCTTTCAACCTGTCGGTCTGGCATAGTTGGCCGCATTCTTCAGTCCTCATAGCATGGGTATTTGCACCATCTGCTTGCTGCATCCTAATCGTTGTTTCCTGGAAGTGTCTCCGGGACTCTTCCCTCACCTCCTGGAGCATGATACGGAACTCTTCCCTGGCTTCCTTCCTGCTCTCCTGGATCACAATCCGGAGATCCTCCCTGGCTTCCCTCCTACTTTCTTGGACCATTTTATAGAATTCTTCCCTGTCCCTTCTATTTTCTTGCACGATTTTATGGATTAGGACGAGTAGGCTCTGATTATCATTGTCGATCCCCGATTTTACCCGCTCATGATCCCTTACACCTGGTTCTTTAAAAATAATTTCTGACCCGAGCTCCTCACTGCCTACACTCTCATTTTCATTTCCCGATTCGCTACCTTCCCTACCGTTCATTAATCTTTCCATTGGATTCTGTCTATAGTTTGCGATAGCTAAATCACTTCCCCTTCCCCTCCTTAACCATCACCTATGCCCAAAACTCAACACCTTAACTATCTTCTTACTACCATCTACTTCTATACTATCTCCTATCACTGCCAAAATATTTACGTTCATACTTTTATCAAAACTAATACATATTAAATGAAATAACATGTTAAAGACTAAAGAATCAAATTTTTACCATTACGTTGCTTTGTCATATGAGCCGTTCGCTCTCTTGCACCTGAAATGCACCTATATATATATAAAAAATTTTAATTTCCCCTTTTGTACAAGACATATGAAACAAATATGGTATAATGACCCCTTCTTTGCTCATTCACATACTTTATTATTTTCGCGAGTGTTTACCGGTTGACAAAATTTATAGTGTGTATTATACACGGGCGCCATGTCAACACAGTCAGCTTATCACTCATTACTATCTTTGGTCTGTGTGCACATCTATAAGTTTGACTGTTTAATTAAATTTGAAAAAAAAAATTGACATAAAAAATTTGAAAGCAAAATGATTTAGCAAAATTTAGTAATAATATCGCAATCACCCCTATGGCGTGTCCTTTAGGTTCAACAAAAAAAATTCACGACTCTTTTAAAACTAGAGGATGTTACATCACTGGCCTCTACAAGACTATATGACACTGTTTCTTGGACTTTTTTACAGGACATGTAGGCTATCGAAACATTTTTTTAACTACATCTGGCTGCTTGGCACTACATAAAAGTTTCTAAGGGTCTTCACCTATTTACGGTTACTCTAAATACATATGAGTCATTTTACTTCATCAAATCATGGCTACCGGACTACTTTATAACATGTAGGATAAATAACATGACTAAACACACTAAAGTTCATATAGCTACTTGGGAAGACAAATATTTCTGTTACAAAAGACGCTTCATTTGTTGAGGACACGACCAAAAAAATTTTTTTCATACATCTACAATTCGAATAATCTCTAAGGTATTACTTGGTGTGTACAATTTTACCATGGCAGTACCATTTATGGGTTCAAACCCGGAAAAAAATTTACATACATTTATTAATATTTGGGACCGGAATGAAAAGAAAAAAACATATATATAATATCAGATGCTCTGTAGGGTATTGAAGGTGTGGTAATTTCAAAAAAATTTCTTCAAAAAAAATTTTCCCAAAAAAAAAATTTTCACTTTCAAAACCTATGTTGTTCACTGCCATTTATCACCATCTCAGGTATGTAGGTGTTTGTTTCGAAGCTCCACGATGGGCAGCCAAACCCGGATAAAAAAAAATACACTGTACTGGTCAGAATTGTATGTTCGTCTAACAAGAATTAGGACCTAAGCAAAAGTACCTAGAGTTCAATCATATACAAGATACACAGGTCAGGGATACTCATGAACTCCGCCCTATTGCCCACTTCCCAAGTCTATCACATTACAAACAACATTTCTGATGATAGCAGCCTACCCTTCAGTTTACTCCGGCCCAGGAAGGTTCAGCAAAGATACAAGAGACCCACGGCTTAACTAATTGATAACGCAAAGTAATGATAGACGTGCACACACAAACCAACAAAAATATCCAAAAAACATAGCTTATTAAATGTGAATTTATTAAATGTAATATTAATAATAATTGATTAATCATGTGAATCATAGATATGGAGATTTACAATGAATTAGAACATATATATCTTGAACACTCGATTTAGGTTTCACTTATTGTCGCTTGGGCATTCGATGTCAAACCGGATAACAGAACAAGGTTTGATGGATATGCACCAAGAAATATACATAATGATAAATTAATTATTTGAAATCTGCAGCTTAATATGCTAATGTGATTTAACGGGTTGATATTGCTCACGCTATGATATTTCTAAGTTAAGGAAAATAACCCATGACAATAACTTTTAGAATGAATGCTTATTAAGATTTTAAATTACACAGAATATGATCAAACTTAATAACGGTACGAAGGTTTGTTTTATTCAACATATGATTACATTTGGATTTCATGGAAGGTACATTAATTATAAATCAATTGTTGCGGAACCCTATGAGATGACTCATTTATTTCTTATCTATGAAGAGAAATAGGGAAAAATGATCATTTTGAAATTATCGTGCAAGTCTACATTTATAGATTTTCTCAAGAGTTAATTAATGATGTATTAATAGCGACTGAATGAAGGATGGGTAGTGCTAATAAGCGATAATGTATATATACTAAAGTTAATTAAATTTAACCTATAACGAGAGTTTTTTTTTGGATGACTTAGGGAAATTATATCATTACGGCATATAGACATTTGAACCATATGGAAGGATAAGAACGATAACGTGTGAACCGCATGACAAGGCCTGAGTGGACGATGAGCTTCATTTATTTGGGAGCGAAGAAAATTAATCTTATCCGCATTTGTGATGGATATCATTGGAAATTGGTTGGCAGGATACTATGGTTCCAACTCGTAGGATGTTAACCTATAGTAGTGCTTACCTAACCTAAGACAATCTGAAAGAGCTGGGGCCTCCACGCTCTGTCGAGAATTGTGCTTTATATAAGTATTCCATTATCGAGAAAACACATGACAATGTCATTTCTGAATTAGGAATGTTATCAGCGGGACACGTTACGAAAGCTGTCAGGTTTGATTTACCCTGATTTATACAGCCTTAAAATACTAATTAAGTCTAATGTAATGAAATAATGATCTAAAAGCAGTCCCAAACGGGGCATACAACTTACTTAAAGAATTTATTCAATATCTTAAGGATAAATATTAAAACATTACAATTCCTTCGCTAAACGCATATTAACCCACCCGAAAACTAAGTGACTTCAATTATCGTTAGATGGCGGGGCGATTTATACAATGAATCATCTAGACATAAGGGTCTGAATTAAAGTTATGTAATAATCAATTTTCATCATGTTAATCAATAGCGTGGAGCAATAGTAAATCATTTATTTAAATAGTAGTGAAAAGCATAATATTCATTATTAAAACATAATTTAGGAAAATCTCTCGATCGGGCGAATTTTATAATGTGAATACTCTTACGTTTACGATTAAATATTCCGCAATGGCAGAATAGCAAAAATAAATAGGATTGATTCGCTAGATCGAGTTATTAGCATACTAAAAATTGATATGACTTGCATAATATTAAATAAACATTGCCGCATTAAAATAAAAATACAAGGAAAGTGAGAACCTAGCAATCGAGTTTAGAAAGTGAGAATTACAGTTGAAATATACAACAAACAGAAATAATAAAACAAAGAAAAGAGGTCGTCATTTAGGCAGTTAATCAGCTTAGCACTACCGATCACGAAATAAGTAATTACATTTTACATTAAGAGAAATTTCAGACTAGAAATGTTTACATTTATATTTTACAATAGAAAAAGGTTATTAAGATGAAAGTTCGTTTATACGGCAAGGAATTACCTTTCTTTCCGAAGAATTTCCATCCGGGTGCGCACGTGTTGGTTCCATGATTGATAAAGGAATTAATTTATTACAAATTGATGAAATTAAGGTTTCAGTCCATTCTTTATTCAATATTAAGTTGATGAACGATGGTTTCCGAGTATTTAGGCATCGGTTAGATTTTTGGAAAGATCCAGGGAAGCAAATCTATGTTTTATTAGCCCGTCATGTTGCCGTTCAGAGGGGCATGACTTCCCCTTAGCAATGCATTAGAAAAATGACATGTCTCCTCCTTTAGTTAGAAAATGTGGTTGCATTTATACTCGTTATCACTGCTGCTGGGTAATTCCCGGATGTTTTAATAACTACAATGATACAGCATATTTTGGACTACAAATGAGATTAAGTTCGAGAGTTAGTTTTTATCTAATTCCCGGATGTTTTAACAACTACAATGATACAGCATATCTTGGACTACAAACGAGATCAAGTTCGAGAGTTGGTTTTGGTCTACTTTAAGCTGAAAATAGACCTGCAGAATCAACGTTAACTAATCATGATGCTTAAATAAATCTATATTACAATAAAACAAATTTCTTTTATAATTTGGAAGACGGTAAGTCTTTTATTTACTAATTTTACGTTCCCCTCTCGAACTTTCTCTCTATGAAAATATATGTATGAATAAAATATACACTATGCAACGCTTTAAATTATTAAAGTTGATCTGTTACACACACATATGCACGATTGTTTACCGTAATGAAAATATATAATTGTTTTTATGCATACTAATGTTAAATGAATTTAAAGTTTACAAATACATAAACAATCACGCGCATTGGTATACCTTCACTCCCCGGTGGTCTATAATTAAATGGTTGGGTTTGAATCCATGTTTGGAGGTTTCAAATATTATTAGAGAGTGAAGCTGAATGTGTGCAACAGATTCTGCTTCAATATGTACATACAATCTTACATTTTGACTGTCCTGCAAATTTCTTCATAGCTGATATAATTACAAATAAAATAAAATAAATAACTATATACATAATATCTTGATAAATGTAAACAGTAACAAATATATCAAAAACTAATAAAGAAAAACAACATATCATATAAAAAAAAACTAATAAAACTGAAATAAATTAAATATAATCAAATCAAATAAAATATTCCAGTTAAAAAAAGCTATACTAATAAAAAAGATAAAACCAAAATTTAATAGAGATTCTGGGATTAGAATGACATTATATATATATATATATATAAAGAGAGAGAGAAAGAAAATTACTTATGAATAAATTGTTTGTAAAAAATGTTTGCAAAAGAGTATAAATATGAATGTATTTATAGATAATACATATTAATGAGATAAAAAACTTAGAATGACATTCAAGTATAAAACAGTATATTATAAAATATAAATTTATAAGGGAGAATTATAGTAATAATAGTAATAAGAAGGTTGTATATAATATGAATCAGCAAATTAGTGTTTAAAAATAAGATCGGAAGACTATATCTCTCTTTTTATTTATACATATTTATATATATATATATATATATATATATATATAAATTGTATAAATAAAAAGAGAGAATAGTGATTGTAGATATAGTTAGTTTAAATAATACATAATAGAGAGAGCTAGAGTATAAGATAAATATTTAAACAGGTGTCTCTGGGCATAGTGGCTGAGAGATTCCTGACTCCAATAAAGGAAAAGCCACGGTACATTACATAGCATCACATCATAGTAAAAAATAAACATTTTTTTAAAGTTTTAGGGGTATTTTTGTAGATGTATGATAGAAGTTTTCATTTTCAGGGGTCTCAACAATGTTTATATTTATTTTCTTAAAAATATTTTAACAAACATGTAATAGTTATTAAAATTATACAACATTAAGAAAAAAAATTATAAGTTACTACTACCTTTAAAAATGTTACTAAATGGCTTATACATTTCATTTACAACATAAAATCAATATGTTTTTATGTATATGATAACATATGAATGTAAACACATTGCAAATATTGTTGTCATTATTTGGCAGCACTTCATTTTGTTTTTTTATGGAAATGATTAAAATTTGTAATCTTCCAATGACAGAAGAAACAAAAAGCATGGAAGAACTACAAAACAACAGATTGATTCCTATTTATCAGAATTTATATTGCATCAACTGTATAAAGATGAAGATGTATTGGTCATGATGATGCATGCTATTAATTTTTGCCCACCGATATGAAGAACCCACATTTGTAACACACTCTTACTATACTTTTTTTGACCAGCTTTTTTTATTTGTTATTTATATTAATTTTTTTTAATTACAATAATTTATAGTTTTGTATATTTTTGTTTGTTTTTAGAATTGTATTAAAATAATATTAAATATGAAAGCTTGTAGTCATCCATATTGTTTGCAAGATTTTTCTCATGTCCCTGTAAATGGATAATTAAAACAAACATGGGTGGTGAACTTCCATCAAATATCTTCTACAAAATTACAATTTTAAGAAATTAAAATAGGACTGGATAAGTTAAAAAGGGATTATAATATTTGTGATTTTTAGATATTTAAAAAAAAAGGAAAGAAGATACATATAAAATATTATTAGTAACAGAATAATATGATTTTAAAAATGAAAAAGAATATTATTAGTAAATGAATTAAGGCTGAAGTGAGAATTATATAAAAATAAAATAATAAGTATTTTATTAATGTGGACATAATAAAATTAAAGTTTATAAGAAATAGAAATAGGGTTTATTAAAAATAATAAAAAGATATAATATATTTAAATTAATAGCTGTTCATGAATGCATATACCCAACCAGGAATACACATCTATAATATCTATTTATGTTATATTTCATGTTGTATATTTTATTTTATATTAAGTGGATTATTTTATTTGGTTATGATTAAATTAAATTTATTTCAGTTGTATTAGGTTTTGTTTTATGTTGTTTTTATTTATTATTTTTATGTTAATTTCAATATATACAGTAAACCACACACAAATTTCTTTTTTATAAATCTTGATTTATTATATGACCTATTATAGTGTATAAAAATATACACCAACATTTTGACTATATTCTTTTATAGACTTTATCAAAGAACAACTAAAAAGTACATAAAAAACAATAAATACAAATATTCCATAATACATATAACAAATACAAATACATCTAATAAACAATCTCAACTTTTCTTTACATTCCACCTATAATTATTTAATTAAATTAATATATTATCCTCTTTTTTCAATTAACATCGTATTCATTACAGATTTCATTTCATTAATATAAATTCCTTCTTTTATAATTCTGTCATAATACAATCTAATACATTCTAAATATTCTAAAGAAGGAATTTATATTAATGAAATAAAACCTACAATGAATAGGCTATTAACTGAAAAAAAAAAGAATAATAGGTTGATTTAATTAAATAATTATAGGTGGATTATTTTAAGAAATGAATATAATGAAAAGCTAAGATTTGTTGTTAGAAGAGTTTTAACATAAGAGGTATTTGTTATATATATTATTGTATTTATATTTACTGTTTTCTATATATATTTTATTTGTTCCTTGCTAAAGACTATAAAAGAATACAGTCAAAACATTGGAATATATTTTTATACATTATAATAGATCATATAATAAATCAAAATTTATAAAAAAGAAGTGTGCATGTATGGTTTGTTGTATATATATATATATAGTGAAATTAATGAGCTATTTTTAAAATAGAAGACTGGGTTTGTTATTATTTTTTAATTTACTTGTTAAGTTAAAATGTTTACATTTTTCATGCTATTATTTATGTAGTTATTAATTTTATTTGCCATTAAACTATAGTTCTGAAGAAGACTGCAGGATAGCCAAAACATAAGATTGTGTTTACATTTACACAATAAAAAAATTCTTTTGCTAAAAAATGTTCAAAATTGGATTTATATAAGATATTATAACAAAATAAAAAAAGTGATGGATTAAGTAATATTTTAGAAGAGTAAACATGTTTTCAAGTCTTCAAGCAATTAATTAAAAAAACAACCTTTAAAGATATTTGAACTGAAATCTGAGTAAGACAAGCCACTATTACATTGAATTGTGAATTTTTTATTCTACTATTTTTATACGATTACTTTATTTTACTTGAAAAACATTTCTAGTCAGATTAACAACAGAAACAGATGGCAGATCAAATATTTTTCAAAGTGACTACAAAAACAAATTATTTTCATTCATACACATAGAGTTTCCTGACTACAAATCATATATAAATTTATCTTTCGTTGATGAAAATATTAGATTAAATGCACCCAAATATCCAGTAGATTTAATGTTCTAATCTTACACAATCTAAGATTCTTGTTTATCCATTATACTATATTAATAATAGTTATATAAAATACCATCCTCATGTTTTTATCTTTTATAATAATTTTCAGATTTAAGTAAATAGAATGAAATAATGTAATACTTATATACTGTTTTCGTTTTGCATAAATTAATATGAACATTTTATATAAAAAAAAAATAAACATAGCGTAATAAATAAATTAATTCATTTGATTAATGTGAACACATTTTCAGTTGAAAAACACACTTGGAAAATAAACAAATTATTAACATGTTAACCTTATTATTATTAATTTCATTGAGCATATTATACTGTTAATGTGAATGTAATTAAAAAAGTGAAAAAAAAAAAATAACTACTAAATTTTCAATTTTTTTTTTTTCGATTTAATAAAAATGTTATATAGATATAAAAATAACTTTTAATACAATAAACAATATATATTGTAAATATGTAATAAAATGAGATTGAAATTATGTATATGTACATAGATTATAATCTATAAATTGTATATGTACATAGATTATAATCTATTATATATATATAATTTCAAAATCTCAGTTTGTTACATATTATAGACAGTATTGGACTTTCATATATTCTATATTTCATATAATTCGCTATTTCATACATATTTTATATATCTTATGTACAAAGGGCAATAGAAAAACACATGGCATATTACAGAACTCTTGATCAAAAAACGAAAAAGAAGAATACAATTCAACTATCTGTGAATAAATTTATAAAGAAAACATCAGATACTAATCATAAAGTATTATTTACATATATGCTAATACATTCATTAAAAAATAAATATTTTAAAAACACTTTTTGATATTTGTTTTACATTACTCTACTTTTAATTAGAGAAATTTGAACTCAGACTTTTATGCTCTCTTCAGTCATCCAGTCTATCTTATACACCTGATACACATGACCACATACATGCGAAAAAGATAAATTACTTTGTACATTTCAACTTTCATACGCATTTCAGGAACCAATTAGTTATGAGAGTCAAGAACTGCCTGTATTATAGACAGTATTTCTAATAGTCATAGTAAATAATGTGCATTAGCTAAACAATGTAAATATAAATTAATCCATTAATGAAGATTAAATTTACTATATCTGGGCTTAAGCTGTACCACTATATATATATATATGAATAACGTTTTTGAGAATATAAATATATTTCTTAGCATTGTATTATTAAAACTATCTTTAGAAATAATTAAAATATTTTAGATATAAATTACTTTTAGAAAAAAAAGTTTTTAACAATATGAATTATGTATTTTCATTTTCCAGCTACGTAAGTTTATAACACTTCAAAAAGTTTAACCATTAATCTTTTCAAATATTATCAATCAGCTGTAAGATGAAGGTTTCTACATTTTTAAACATTTTTTCTCCCTAGCATTCCAGAAAACTCTCTTACTTCATCCATCTCACATGATCTTTTACAATATCTTAAAGATCCAGTTTAAGAGTTCAACTATTCTGTGGTTAATATCTCTTTCTAAAATATGACCAAACGAGATTCACTGCAGTTTATTAATTCTTACAATTACGCCAATAATATTGGATTGATTTCTCAACAACATATTTGACTTTTAATTCCTTTTCGTTATTCTCAAGATACATCTCTATTCTTCAATAAGTGATCTGAAGTTTCAGTACTGCTCTAAAAAGAGTTATATCACATCTACTCTACTAAAACATTTCATTTTAGTCATGCATATATATATATATATATATATATATATATATATATATATATATATATATATATATATATATATATATATATATATATATATATATATATATATATATATATATGATATTAAGCAATTTCTACAAAAACACTTTATATATGTTTAATTCTATGTTTAACTTCATCCACTATGATTCCATTTCTATCAATAATCTGACTAAGATAAGAGTAATTAATTTAAGTGATTCATGAATATCAATTTTATTTTATTTTTTCTATGAATAATGTTTGAACATGACTTTAGCCTTTTTTAAGCATTTATGTTTAATATTTTTTCTATCTATTCTTAAAAATCAGAAGCTATATTTGCAAAAATGCTCATAGTATCTGAAAAATCTAGATAACTTAAATAATCTTTTTTTTTATTTCCTTAGCTTCTCATTTTAGTCCATAAAATAGTTTTCTTAAAATTGCTGTAAATTGTTTTGTAGATAATGAAATCATCAGCATATACCTTTATAAATGTTAGTTTAGTATCACTATGTAATCTAATCATTGCAGATGAATTTTGATTAACATTCTTTAAAATATGAGTTGTTTTAATGGCAAAAACCTTAACTTAGTATGGAAATGTCTATTACAATCAAATGCCTGTCCATATTCTAAATATTCAAATCATAATAGCAACTTACACTCAGGAATATTTTCTATAATTTATCTTAATATTGTCTGTTGTGCTAAAATATTTTTAAATTCAGTTTCTTCGTTGGTTCATTGAGCTCAATGTTAGGTAAATGATTTGTAATTATCTTAGTAAACATCTTATATAAAACTGCTACAACTATAATTTCTAATAACGTTTTCATTTTTCTTAAAAATCAATATTATTATTGCATTATTTGAATCATTTGGTACATTTTTGTCATTTATATATCTGATAAATAGTTCTATTAACAATTTTACCTTTTCATTTAAAATGCTTGTCAAAATCAAAAGATGTAAATATTAGAGATTTCTTTATTTTTATTCCTTTATTAATCATAGCTTTTTTTGTGTCCGGTAAAACTCTTCAAATCATTTTATGAATTTTATCTCTCTTTTTGGTAATAATTTTTTTTATTTTTTATTGATAAAACAACTTTTGTTCTAATACCAAAATGGCGTTTTATACTATTAATTAAGGTTATTCTTCTTCTCTATAGATATCCTAATCAATTTATAATTATACTTGCTGACATCATTATTAACTTGTTTTTTTTTTTTAGAAATTAATATAGTCACTTCTTAGTGAAATTTTACAATATTTTTTTATTCCTTGTTTTTTTTTAATATATTGTCTTCTCTCAGTTCAAAATTTACTAGTGAATTGCTGCTTTTTTATTGTATCATCTATCTGTGTAACAGTTTTTAGTAAAGTATCAGTTAACTTTTTATTGCTATAAATAAAATCTCTATCTTCAAAATCTGTTACCATTTTAAACTATTTGCAAATTCCAGATTAAATTTATTGGAAAGTTTCTGGAGGTTAGAAATATCAACTGTTAATGTGGATATTCTTAATAGTTTATTTCTTTGAAATACATCTTACATCTCACTAATAAATGAGCACTTTCTATGTTGAATTTATTAAGGACAATACAATTTTAAAATACACATTCTTTTAGAGAAAATACAACACAATTCTGCTGTATCTTGATTTGAATTTCTCCACACGACTTAACTATCATTTATGTTCTTTTTTAATATCAAACTTATTAACCTGAAATTCAAAAATAACTTAATATTTTGAATTTAAGCCAAGATGCTTGTTCAATATCTCTATATTTTATTGCTTTCAGTTTTTAATCATGGTAGACAACTATATTTCTTAGTCAGAATTGCTATATCAATGCTTAAACATTAGTTTTAAGTAGCAGATCTATTTCTTCTATTCCAATTCCATTATCAAATGTAAGAGTGAATAATCAATGGTTAGCATATGGGAATGCTTAATAAATATCTTTGCAATGCTGTCCTATCCATGATACCTGAGAAGTTTCTGGCATATGTCTTTCATCAGTGAAGAATTTTTGATCTAGATTTAAAGCATATGGAATTTTTTGTTTCTTAATTAGAATGAAAATTTGAGTTATTTGCATATATTTACAAATATATATATACACACTTATGTATAAAGATTCCAAACTTATAAAAAATAATTTTTCTATTTCGAATAAAAAGATAATAATACTGAAGCAAAAAACAATAACAACTTATTTTTCACAACACATTTTAGAGTTTGTTTTTCTTTGGAATACAATTGCCAATTAGAAATAATAGCTAAAATAAAAATATATAATGTGTAATAGTTTTTAAATTTATGCTAAAATTCCAACCAATCTAATCTATCTTACTTTATCACTGATATCTGATAGTCACTTACACAGTCATCTGACATTTTTATCTAGTATGTTAAAATAATTAAAACAATATCTCACAAGAATTATGAGCATTTATTTCATGGTAAGAGAAGTGATCAGGATATTCAAAAACATATTTAAAACTTATCACTCTGAAGAGTAATATATATAATGCTAATGTCAAGATTACTGTAGTGAAATATTTATAAAGATAATATGAGTACAAAAAATAAGACATTATTGTGATAATAGCAATTAATGATATCACCTTTAAAAATATAAAGTGTACTTAAAATTTGATGCATTGGGATCTACTGAAAGAAATGCATCAGGTGATAGAATTTCATTATAGCATTTGCTTATTCTAGCATACATTATATGTGCTTAACACAATCCATTTCAGGCCCACAGCACAGAGAAAAGTTATTACCAAGGACAATCATTTAAACAAAAAATATAATACAAAATGAAAAACACAAGTGCTAAAATAATATAAAATTAATTTATTTAATTTTATACTATAACACTCTACATACTAAATTGAAATGCACAAATATTCTTTTTCTAGTGAAACTACTCCTACCCATATAAAAAGTATAGACAATCTTTTTTAATATAAACAAATTAAAATGATGTAACTTCAAATTACAATACTGTAGTAAAATTTTTCATTTGAGACTGATATACAAACTGAAAAAAAAGTCTTATTTAATAAGCTTTCTCAGTCTAAATACTGTATAAATAAAATAAAGAAATATAAACAATCTTTTCCTAGCAATGCCATTGTGATTTGAACATTTTTTGAAATTGTTCTCCTGTTTTTTATCTGCTTTACCCATGTGCATCCTGCGAAACATTTGCTTTTGCTATTAATTTTTATAGTTCATAAATTCACTTATGCAAAAACTATATATTTTAGTTATAGTTTTAGGCAATAGTTGGAACCTCTTGTATTGTTTAAAAATGTGTATTTGTGCAGGATCAAAGGTCGTTGAATTCTTGATACAAGAAATAAAAAAAAAGTAAGCAGTTTTTGCATTTTTATTTTTTAATATTGAAATATATTAATTTTGTTAGGATTAAGCTCTTTATATATATATAATGTAATATGATATGCATATTATCAGAATTTTAATTTTATAAAATTTTAAGCCATAATTGAAATATATATATTTAATAGATAAATTATTATTGGTATTTTATTACCTTTTTATTTTTATTACTTATAACATTTTAAAAAAAATTATTATTTTTAAAATAGCTTTGTAAATTTTTTAAGTCTATATAGAATTGAAATGAAATGAACAATATGTCCTAATATGTTATGTAAATCTCAACAATTATAAAAAGATAGAATAATACCAATTTATCTTTTAGCTCTGTTCTTATATAAGCTTAAGTTTTTTTGACAGTTTTAAATTATAGGGTAAATTTTTTCTATTACTTTAATTTACATGCAGACTAAATAATCTGAAATCACCATTGAAATATTCAGAGATCAAGAGTGAGTCTTATTTTTAACAATCTCTAAATATCAAATAAAAAATCAGCTTAATAAATGTAATAATACATAATCATAACTTAAATATAATTAATTGAAATGAAAGAAATTGTACCTGCACTGAGTTATGTTAAACATCAACAACTATAAAAATATAGAATGACAGCAATTTATCTTTTAGCTCTGTTGTCATATAAACATAGTTTTTTGACATAGTTTTAATCTATAGGGTGAATTTTGTCTAATATTTTAATTTATGTGCAGACTAAATAATCTGAAATCACCATTAAAATATTCTGAGGATCAAGATTCAGTTTTAGCTTTAATAATCTCAAATGAAAAATCAGTTTAATAAATGTAATTATTTAACTTTACACTCTTTTCATATCCTAATGAAATACTCCAAAAACTTTAGCTGAGTCAAGCCACTATGAAAAGGTATTTTTAAATCATATGTATATATATATATAATAAATAAAATGTCCGTTAATTAAAACAAAATTGTAATTATAATTGAAATAATAAATTTAACCATTTATAAACTTTTATAAACAATCCTTAAATCTGCAGAAGTACTTTCAGTTACTTTCTTAAACCTGCCTCAACTGTCATTAAGTTTTAAAAAAAGAAGGCTGAAACAACAAACCTCATCAATTCAAATCCCACGAATCTCATATTTTAATATTAGCAGCTTGTCGATTTATTAAATGGATTTTATTCCTGTTTATAAAAATTACCTCTTTAATTTTTCTTTTATTATGGTTTCTCTCTTCATGAGAATTTTCACATTTTCAAAATCAAATTTAAATTTATATTTACATGTTTTTTCATGATCAAAGAAAACTGAAGGAGACATTAAATCACCATTATTTTTACTTTTTACAAGCTTATATAACAATTCATGCTCCCTCAATCTTTTCTCAATACTGTACCTAGATTCACCTATATATGATAGCATACAATCACAAAAAATTTGATATATGACATTACTTTTCTGTTTGACAGGTATAACATCCTTAGAATTATTGACTAATTTATTAATATTGTTTGGAATGTAAAATGAAACATTAAACACATTCTTATATATATCCTTAAAAAATTTCACTTGTGGATTTGAAATAAATGGAATAGATATCCATTGTTTACTATTAATCTATCTATTCCATTTATTTCAAATCCACAAGTAAAATTTTTTAAGGATATATATAAGAATGTGTTTAATGTTTCATTCTACATTCCAAACAATGTTAATAAATTAGTCAATAATTCTAAGGATGTTATACCTGTCAAGCAGGAAAGTAATGTCATATATCAATTTTTTTGTGATTGTATGCTATCATATATAGGTTATTGAGAAGAGATTGAGGGAGCATGAATTGTTATATAAGCATGTAAAAAGTAAAAATAATGGTGATTTAATGTCTCCTTCAGTTTTCTTTGATCATGAAAAAACATGTGAATATAAATTTATATTTGATTTTGAAAATGTGAAAATTCTTCATGAAAAGAGAAACCATAATAAAAGAAAAATTAGAGGCAATTTTTATAAACAGGAATAAAATGCATTTAATATATCGACAAGCTGCTAACATTAAAATATGAGATTTGTGGGATTTGAATTGGTGATGTTTGCTTCTGCTTTTTTTTTGAATTTAATGGCAGTTGAGGCAGGTTTAAGAAATTAAACGAAAGTACTTCTGCAGATTTAAGGATTGTTTATAATAGTTTGTAAACTGTTAAATTTATTATTTCAATTATATATATATATATATATTGAACCGTGTTCGAATATGTGGATTCGAAACACCGGCCTCTTAGGCAGAGAAGAACATACTCGGAGAGTATGTATGCCCAAACGATAGCTATAAAGTATATAACTAACGTTACATTTCCAGGACATAACTTCTTCTCGACTGTTGAGTTCAACACCAAGTTCAAAGCACTTTTTTTTTGTTTGTGTATAAACATGGGCGCCAGCTATCTATTCAAGGATGAATAAATAACGCACTTTAAGCAATGGCCACTAACTCAATGCCTAAATCCATGACTAGCTCAGCTGTTTGTAATCACTAATAGATTATACTTAATTAGTGGTTAAAAGACTTGATAAAGAACTTGTTAAAAAGAATTGACCGACAAATAAAGTTTAATTTTAAAGATAATTTATTAACTAACATTTATTTTCTAAATTTAAACATTTTATAATTCTAATAAAGCACACGCATATTTTAAATTGACATTTCTAAATAGTCTAAATATTCCTATAGATTCAATAACAGAACACTCTAATTTAACTAATAATATTGATATAATGATCACGCACATATTAACTCATGCACACACATAATAATGATAATAAAGGACTACATAGGATTTGAAATTTAATCACACACATCAATAGTTCATTTATGTATGATATTGAGTTCATATAATTAGACTCTTGGAGGATTCGCATGGATTAATGAAATGCAATGGCTATTACAGTATAAACGAAAATAAGCAAATGTTTTACCTAGGATTTTGAATGTAGATTTAACACTTTGTTTTCTTCTTGTTTGTTGTTTCTTCCAGTATGAATGGTTCCAGTATGAATGCTTCCAGCCGGCTGAGACGTTTCCTTGCTGAGTTTCCTGATTTTCACGATTATTACTATTGGAGACAAATAGATACTGACGGAGATTTTCTAAGATGTTAAGCTGACATTATTTCACGGGCAGATCTGCTGTTTTCTCGGACATCTGGGCTGGAGACAAACGTGCGTTCCCAAGATCTTCTCAACACTGCATTTTGTTTCTTAACTGACTCAATTAATTTCCGAACTGCACTCTCTCAATAACTTTGTGAACTGAACTCACTCAATTAATTTGTGGAACTGAATTACTGTCCGATAAAAAAGGTCTATTTATACCTGCGCCTTGTTGTCTTTCTGATATCTCCGGCAAAGATCTGTTGTCAAATTCCTTATCAATTAATACTTTGATAAACGTGTTTTGGAAGATTGCTTAATTAGTAATAGCCATGCAGAGATGTTGTTTTATATTTTAATTAATAACCATTGCCGTGTTTTTTAATAATAATCTTTTTTAACTTTCATTTATTTATAATAACATTTATTCTATTGTTGACAATCGCACATATATACAGTCATATATTAGTTTTAACATTATTTTTCTTTAATTAAACTTGAATGAAAAGAGATTTGCATGTTTTAACTTTTTCAAATTATATTTTTACGAATACTAATAAAAAACTATTTAATTCTTATCTTTTCAAAAACAAGCTGCAGTAAACTCTCCAACATTTAATTTTATGTTTTTCTTTTATGAAAGATTACTTTAATAATAATTTTAGATAAAATTATATGTGCCTATATCAATATAGGTACAATATATATATATATATATATATTGTAATATATATATGAAAGATATTTTATATATATATATATATATATATATATATGGTATAAAATATCTTTTCATAGTGGTTTGACTCAGCTCAAGTTTTTGGAGAATTTAATAAATGTAATAATAAATAATCATAACTTAAATATAAATAACTGAAATGGAAGGAGCTGTACCACTCACTGAGTTATATAAATGTCCACAACTATGAAAAGATGAAACAATACCTATCTATTTTTTAATCTGTTGTTATATAAGCTTAGTTTTTTTGGACATAGTTTCTTTTGTTTCAGTTACTTATATTTAAGTTATGATTATTTATTATTACATTTTATTAAACTGATTTTTCATTTGATATTTAGAAATTGTCAAAACTAAATGACAACAAACTCCACAAGGAATTTCATATACATCATGACATCCAAAGGAATTAATCTTAAGGGTGTGGAAATACTTCATTAATTTTTTTAAAAAGTAGTATAAACTGTGTGGAAATTACTTTTTTTTAAAAATGGTTACTAATTTTGTCAGTCACTTCCTTTATATATGGCAGAACTGTCTTAATTCCTAAAATAGCAAAATATTTTCTCTTATTATATGAAAAACCAACTTATGAGAACAATTTTAATTAAGTACATATTTTGGAAAAAAATGAAGAATATAACCAGAGACTGCTAAGGGAAGCTATTTTCAAAAGGTCCAAGATCATAAATGAGAAGTGTGAATTGAAGTAAAAACAATATTGTATTGGAGGATAAATATTTTTTAAACTTTTCGACCAATAAAATTTGAGTTTGAGAAGAAAATAGTAAAAAGAAAAAATAATGATTTTAAATTTTAAACACATTCTTATAATTTGAGAAAGAAGAATCTTCGAGGAAAGTACCTGTTACTGCAATGAAACAGCAGCTATTTTATTTAGTACAAGGAATTTTCCAAAAATAATTATGAAATCATATATATATATATATACTATTCTTTCACATTCTCACACCTATAAAAACAGGTTTTTGGGTTTAAATCCATCTCAAACAAAAGAACTATTATATAGATTTAATGAAAAACTGGTTTGGTCTCAGGGTTTGTCAATTAGGAATAATTGACAATTTCTTGGTAACACTAAAAGTTAAAAGTTATTTTTATTCACATGGATATTTATCTCATTTCTATTCTTTATTATAATAACAATCCATGGAAATATTTAATTCATATATATAGATATATTGGTAGTGAAATATTACCAAATTTTAAAATCACAATCTCACATAAATAACATATACAAACTTATCCCTAATAAAAAATCATAAAAAGTCACATAAAGTGGAAATTATTTATTTTTTAAGATCTACATTAATTAGCTTTTAATTCTGCTCTTCTGCTTCATGTCTTAAATTATATATGTACACAGACAAATTATTTTTTAAAAATAGTATATTTTCACGGCTGAAAATAAAAATAGATTAAGTGAACAAAATCTAAACAATCTTTGGCACACATGAGCTATATAAGCCAATAACATTAATGTTCATAGTAGAAATTTAAATATAATGAGAAAAAGTGCTCATAGTATTATTTATTCATTTTATAAGTGTCTGTGACACAATTATGCTTTCAAATTTAGGCAAGTAAAATAAATAAATAAATCAATGCAGCAAATAAAAATTGATGTCAATTACTTAGAATCTACAACATTGATAAAATATGTTTATCACTGGCATATGTTTTTGGTTCTATACTATTTTTTAATAAAAAATAAATGTTAAGTCTGATATTTTATAAAATTTATTTAATAGATTGATAACTAGAATTTGAATTATTTAAATGAATAAACAAAATAAATTACTTACGAAAGTGACATTTTTTCCCAACATATCCTGTTCCTTCACAATCGCAAGTGGGATTAACATAATCAACATCACATCGACCTCCATGTTCACACAATTTTCCAGACAGACATAGCTCTTCAACTCGGCAACCATCAACTTTTATATGATAAACTATTTCTGACTGCATAAAACTGCGTGGATCTTTATATTCATTTTGAATAAATATTCTACGCATACAACCTACAAATCCTATAAAATAACAAAATGGATAATTAAAATCAATAAATATGAATACTTTATTAAACATTATATAATTTAAATATTAAAATGAAATAAGTACCATGTGCTGAATTTTGAGTACTGCGTCCTAAAAATACTTTAGTAAAAGTAGTTTTGATATCATAATATTTGATTTGTCCCATAAGAATCTGATCTTTATACAGCATAAAGGAACTAAAAAAAAAAAAGAAAAATCCTCTGCTATTAAAGACAATATAAAAATAAAAATAACAAATATAAAAAAATAATTTATACTTCTAATGGCAAGTGAGTGATTATGAATAAACATACAACAATGCACAAAAGAAAAATCTCATGGTGTAATGATTAACCATATATTGAAGCAGTCGGATCTGAGTTCGATCCTAGCTTCATGTTATTTACCCTAATACTAACTTTAAATTTCCGATGCAATGGGGCTTTATACGTTCAATCCACGCTAATTTCCATAATGAATAACTTGTTTCAAATACGTAGTAAAATTAATTAGTTTAGTTTAAATTGGATCAATTCTCTAAATAAATTCATGATAAAATGTTCATGAATTTACATATATTAAATTGCCTGGATTGTGCGTATATATGTTTGTAAATATTAAATATATATAATTGTTCGAAAGTTTCATTGCGTCGGGAATACTTGTTTTTTTTACTTTTAAATAATTTGTAAAGTTTTGCGATTAAAAGCTACATTCCTTCCAAAGGCTTTCAAATTCTCAAAAACAACAATAAAGTTTTATTAATAAAAAAAAAGATAAGAATTCAATTTTTAATTAAAATCATTTCAGACTTTAAGAATTCATTTTCTAATTAGGAAAGGAATTCAAAAATTAGTTTGAAAGCCTTATCGAAGGAATGTTTCTGAAAACAACTAATTATAAAAAAAACGAGATTGATAATAAAATGAGCGCTAGCCGGAGGCATCAGTGAACAGTAGATATATAGCCCTGAAAAGTAAAGAAAAAGACTAGTTTTGGTTGTAGAGTAGTGCAGTGAACTCTGTGTGTATAAAAATTGTATTTCATCATGATAGAGGGCTAGAACATCAGGGATCTGGCTACGGTTCCTAAAGTCCCGAGGAATCTTCACTGGAGCTGCTGAACCGTTTTCCGGATCGATCATTCTGCTAAAATAATGAAAGCTACTAAAATACTGTTCCAATAATCAATCAATGGTGCCTACATTTTCAACAACTTGGAGGAGTAACTTAAGGACAAGCACGGAAGGGTAATATATTTCTATAATGAACGTTAAACTTTCTGGCCAGTTCGAACTTTATTTTACTCTCCTCCTATTTAAGAGCTCTTTATTCTTTAATGTAACAATTTTTATAAAACCTTTTATTCATGCTACTGTAAATCTATCTCGTAATTCTTTAAATCTCTAGTCTTTAAACCTTTTCTTTTCTTACTTGGCGGTTCATTTAATATATATATTTGTGTGCTTTATTAATGTCGTATTTAAAATTATATGCCAATAATTTTTCGACTCGATGAGCTCCTTGGTTCTATTTGCCTCACGCAAATAATATAATATAAATTTTAAATAGTTATTCTCGCCCATTAGAACTAAATTCATAAGTTCTATTAATCATCGAGTCGAAAGAAAATATTACATGTTTACTATTTTTTTCTTACCTTTAGCTATTAATAAATTATTAGCTCAATGTTTCACCTATGTCCCCAGCTCCTATCTACGTTATAAGTATATATATATATGTATTCAAATAATGTTAAAATATTGATTTCTTGTTCTATTAATATATATTTATTCGAATATAACCTTAAATGTTTTTATTGCAAAAAGGGTCGATAAAGGGTTAAATGTATTTTAATTCCACTTTTGTTATTTTATATTAATATTCAGGAAGGGCACGATATTAGGGCATAATTAATATAGTTTATAAATGTTTTAAAATAGTTCGATAAAAGCTCGTTTGACTTTAATTAATTGGTCAAGTCATCATGTAGAGCATTCTACATGGGTTTTATTTTTCCGATGACTATCAAGTCATCATCATCAAATGTTGCTGACGTAGGGCCATCTTCCGCTCCGTTAGGCTGGTCGGTGATCATATTCTCTTATTTAAATTTCTCGAGGAAGACAGTACTTCCTTTCCTATTCATTAGTCAAAGGGCGTAAGACTTGCCAAATGCAAGCCGCCATAGGACTTCGATCATCGACTAGCGATCATCTTTCAATTTTACTCTCTGCCTTGTAATTCGTCAGTACCATTGCATTTTTGTTCCGGTAAAACCCGCTCCGTGCTCGTAATTCGTGATGAAGTAATTTAAATTAAAGTCGAACCAATTCTCAAATATAGTTAGTTTAAATCAGTTTTCAAATCAAGATTAAAGTTATGCCTTAAAATACGTTCTGCTCTTCATGAATAGATTTCCGAATGTGAAAATAAATCTCACATTCCACCGTAATAAAATTAGAACAATCATTTCCGTTCTTAATGAATACCTTTATCTGCCTTTATATTTCTCGTTGGGGGCATAGACATAGAATCCCATGTTGTGTAATACTTGTTGGCATATGATAAGGACCGCCACTCTTATTATATTTATAAATTATTTTAAAGACTAGAGGTAACTAATGCAATCTATATTTTATTGAACAAAACAAATTATTATTATTATTAAATATTTTCTAACATACTTGGTTTCTTAGTTCATCATTCTTTTTATAATTATTTAAATGTTCATACCCGCTATCTGTGTTGGCAACCCGAACATACATATGATGTGATTTAAAAAGTATTCAAAGTAATTAATTATTAGATATTCGTGTCAGTGCAAGGGTCTCTAGTCCTCACCAACCGTCGAACTAGTTCTTGGCGCATAGCACTGTGCCGTCGAATTCTGCTATCTGAGCTGTTAAGTTGGGTTTGAATTCAGTTTTGGTTAAGCTGAGTTTGAATCCGATTTGATGTGCGGTGGTGGTGGCTTTCGACCGGTATATGGTTATGTTTTTGGCTGCCCAATCGTTGTGGCTCGACTTAATAAACCCCACACATGCCCTGTAGATAGAAATTATGGTTTTAGTACTCAGATCTCAATAAATTAAATGTTTAAAGTAATATTTTTGTAGAATGTTATATATATTTGAAAAAGTTATGCGATTTATAATGCATAACTGAAATGATTTAATAAATTAAAATATCATTTTCTAATTCTTTCTTATAAAAATGTTTTCAAGATTATTTTTTTAAATGTTCGTTCAGTAAAAGATTCGTTAGTTAAAATAATTATTCATATGTATATATATTAATTATACGTGTACTATATCAGTATATATATTATACGTTTGTGTTATACGCGTTCGTGACAATAGGAAAAATATCGTTAGCAAAGTTGTAAGAGTCCATAGATCAAAGCATTGGGGTAAAAATAAATGAAATGTTTTCTGTGTCAAAATTAATGTTGTTCATCTCAGTTGTTATAATATAAAATATCCAATATGATATCATAAAAGTCTTAATTTCAAAGTATTGCTTGCTAGCATATATATTAAATGTTCGCTCCGTATTTTAGTAGTCTCAAAGCAAGGCGAAGACCTTCAAACTGGGAATTATCTGTCAAGCGGTCCGATGCAGTGTGACATTACGCTTTAATGACAATAATTTCTAGAGTAACCTCAAAGCAGGTGAAGACCCTTTGTGTACACCAAGCAGCCAGATGCAGTTGGCAAAATGCTTAAATGGTTTGCACGCTTTCATGCTAGCAAGATTTAGAATAATATCTCCAATAAAAGTTCTTGTAATATTAATTTTGACATTTTTTTTTTGGTGTTAAAGCCTCATGCTTAGTAAAAATGAAGTAGTGAACTCCTATATTTAAACTCAGGTCATGAACGCGTTAGCTGTTATTAAATAATATTACTCATCATCAATTCAATTGTTTTATTAAAGGTTAAGTCAATCATATGTGGTTTGGGGGTCAATGGGTTATATCACATGCCCTATTGATCTCATTTTGCTCACTGGCGCCCATATAAATAAATTTGTCAGCAAATTTGATTGTCAGCACAGTAGTGGGTCAATCGCCATAATAAAAAACCAAGTGTGTTCAATACAGAATGATTTGCTGTATCTGCTAATACATAATATTTGTATATCACTGTATAGTTTTTTTTTCAGACATGAGAGAACAGAACAGTTGAACGAAGGGAAAGTGAATAATGTTTTTTTTTATATTTTGAATACATGTCTCACTTAAACAGTTAAAATAAAGAGCTAACCAAGAAAACGTAGGTAAACTAGAAAAAAAAGGCAGATTACATAGATTGGGGAAATAATATGAAGCAGCTAGTGAAGATTAGGACAATGGACCTGTAGTCAGAGACCTAGTTAAAATTACTGAAGAAAAAAATATTTTTAAGCATACATAGAGTACTATAAGTTGATCTGCAGTGTTCATTATATTGATTGTTTATTACATTATTTTCGTATTTTCAAAAATGGGAAAAGACACTTTACAAACGATCCTCAGAGAAATGAGAGAAGATCGAAAGGTACTGATGATGATGATGGAAAGACTGGTAAGGATCGAGGAAGCACATGGCATCCAAGACAACTCAAATCTAGAAAATGTAAAGCTTCAGCAAGAAATAAATCCCTCTGAAGACCCAAAAATAGAAAATGAAGATGATCAGGCCACACCAAAAGAAGTTGTGGACAGCAAGGAAAACAACAGTGGTGAGGATGAGTCCAGTTATGAAGCAGTGGAAGAAGCGGATATAGATACAGAAAAAGATGTTCAGACCACTAGTCCAATGAAACTAAAAGTGGAAATGGGACAGATGATGAGTCCTCAACTTAGTATGAAGAAGTTACAGATGCCAATGCCTGGATCCTTGATACAGATTCAAATTTTCAAAGATGACCCAGGAGAGAACCCCATCGCTCATGGAGATAATATTAAAGAATTGTTTTGTGCATTCGGTCGCAGAAAAGGCCATAGAATTAATGACAGCAATGGACTATGGGAACTTGACGACAACCAGGGAAGACCCGGACTATGACCATTACAATGCCAGACAGTTAAAACAATATGTACCACCTGATCCAGGGAAACAGTAAGATAAACTGTAGAGACAGATATATATACAGAAGACCAACTGACATGACCATAGGAAAATGAGACTTGATAAACGGACCGATTTTTTTAAACTTATTATAAGCGGAATATTCAAAAAAGTTGATCGTAGTGAGACATGTATAATTTGTAGCTTGGGCAGGTTATATTATTCACGCTCATGATGTTCTCCCAGAGTCTATACACTTATGCAACTATATCCTGCGTAAGTAAAGTCATTTTTTTTTCATTGTTTTTTTTTGAAGTGAAAAGAAATGAAGCAGTCGGATCTGAGTTCGATCCTAGCTTCATGTTATTTACCCTAATACTAACTTTAAATTTCCGATGCAATGGGGCTTTATACGTTCAATCCACGCTAATTTCCATAATGAATAACTTGTTTCAAATACGTAGTAAAATTAATTAGTTTAGTTTAAATTGGATCAATTCTCTAAATAAATTCATGATAAAATGTTCATGAATTTACATATATTAAATTGCCTGGATTGTGCGTATATATGTTTGTAAATATTAAATATATATAATTGTTCGAAAGTTTCATTGCGTCGGGAATACTTGTTTTTTTTACTTTTAAATAATTTGTAAAGTTTTGCGATTAAAAGCTACATTCCTTCCAAAGGCTTTCAAATTCTCAAAAACAACAATAAAGTTTTATTAATAAAAAAAAAAGATAAGAATTCAATTTTTAATTAAAATCATTTCAGACTTTAAGAATTCATTTTCTAATTAGGAAAGGAATTCAAAAATTAGTTTGAAAGCCTTATCGAAGGAATGTTTCTGAAAACAACTAATTATAAAAAAAAACGAGATTGATAATAAAATGAGCGCTAGCCGGAGGCATCAGTGAACAGTAGATATATAGCCCTGAAAAGTAAAGAAAAAGACTAGTGTTGGTTGTAGAGTAGTGCAGTGAACTCTGTGTGTATAAAAATTGTATTTCATCATGATAGAGGGCTAGAACATCAGGGATCTGGCTACGGTTCCTAAAGTCCCGAGGAATCTTCACTGGAGCTGCTGAACCGTTTTCCGGATCGATCATTCTGCTAAAATAATGAAAGCTACTAAAATACTGTTCCAATAATCAATCAATGGTGCCTACGTTTTCAACAACTTGGAGGAGTAACTTAAGGACAAGCACGGAAGGGTAATATATTTCTATAATGAACGTTAAACTTTCTGGCCAGTTCGAACTTTATTTTACTCTCCTCCTATTTAAGAGCTCTTTATTCTTTAATGTAACAATTTTTATAAAACCTTTTATTCATGCTACTGTAAATCTATCTCGTAATTCTTTAAATCTCTAGTCTTTAAACCTTTTCTTTTCTTACTTGGCGGTTCATTTAATATATATATTTGTGTGCTTTATTAATGTCGTATTTAAAATTATATGCCAATAATTTTTCGACTCGATGAGCTTCTTGGTTCTATTTGCCTCACGCAAATAATATAATATAAATTTTAAATAGTTATTCTCGCCCATTAGAACTAAATTTATAAGTTCTATTAATCATCGAGTCGAAAGAAAATATTACATGTTTACTATTTTTTTCTTACCATTAGCTATTAATAAATTATTAGCTCAATGTTTCACCTATGTCCCCAGCTCCTATCTACGTTATAAGTATATATATATATATATATATATATGTATTCAAATAATGTTAAAATATTGATTTCTTGTTCTATTAATATATATTTATTCGAATATAACCTTAAATGTTTTTATTGCAAAAAGGGTCGATAAAGGGTTAAATGTATTTTAATTCCACTTTTGTTATTTTATATTAATATTCAGGAAGGGCACGATATTAGGGCATAATTAATATAGTTTATAAATGTTTTAAAATAGTTCGATAAAAGCTCGTTTGACTTTAATTAATTGGTCAAGTCATCACGTAGAGCATTCTACATGGGTTTTATTTTTCCGATGACTATCAAGTCATCATCATCAAATGTTGTTGACGTAGGGCCATCTTCCGCTCCGTTAGGCTGGTCGGTGATCATATTCTCTTATTTAAATTTCTCGAGGAAGACAGTACTTCCTTTCCTATTCATTAGTCAAAGGGCGTAAGACTTGCCAAATGCAAGCCGCCATAGGACTTCGATCATCGACTAGCGATCATCTTTCAATTTTACTCTCTGCCTTGTAATTCGTCAGTACCATTGCATTTTTGTTCCGGTAAAACCCGCTCCGTGCTCGTAATTCGTGATGAAGTAATTTAAATTAAAGTCGAACCAATTGTCAAATATAGTTAGTTTAAATCAGTTTTCAAATCAAGATTAAAGTTATGCCTTAAAATACGTTCTGCTCTTCATGAATAGATTTCCGAATGTGAAAATAAATCTCACATTCCACCGTAATAAAATTAGAACAATCATTTCCGTTCTTAATGAATACCTTTATCTGCCTTTATATTTCTCGTTGGGGGCATAGACATAGAATCCCATGTTGTGTAATACTTGTTGGCATATGATAAGGACCGCCACTCTTATTATATTTATAAATTATTTTAAAGACTAGAGGTAACTAATGCAATCTATATTTTATTGAACAAAACAAATTATTATTATTATTAAATATTTTCTAACATACTTGGTTTCTTAGTTCATCATTCTTTTTATAATTATTTAAATGTTCATACCCGCTATCTGTGTTGGCAACCCGAACATACATATGATGTGATTTAAAAAGTATTCAAAGTAATTAATTATTAGATATTCGTGTCAGTGCAAGGGTCTCTAGTCCTCACCAACCGTCGAACTAGTTCTTGGCGCATAGCACTGTGCCGTCGATTTCTGCTATCTGAGCTGTTGAGTTGGGTTTGAATTCAGTTTTGGTTAAGCTGAGTTTGAATTCGATTTGACTTGCGGTGGTGGTGGCTTTCGACCGGTATAATATGTGACATGGGATTCTATCTGAAAGTGATATTTATGGAATTTTTTAAGTGATGACAAAATTCCCAAACAAGTTAATGATTTTTCAGACAAGAGATTGCACTGAAACATGTCATTCAATATGTATACTTTAGGAACTAGATATTTTTAGATTGCAGGAGAAATTACAACACAATCTTGTTTAGTTAGATAAGTTTGTATTCATTGACCATAAAAAGGGTACTTGATCATGACATATTCACTGATTAATGAAAGAACTATATACCAATAAGCAATTGATTCATGATTTATCTTTAAAACCACTTTAACAGTTAGATGCTCAGATGAGATCACATGACATTTGAGCAACAAGGCAGTAGCTATGGTCCTTCAATCCTAAAACCTTTAACTCTCTAGACCAACACTCAAATCCCATGGTAATTTGCATGAGAATAAAATAGCTAGTTTTCAAATCATTTTGTGATATTTAAGTATAAATGTGATAAATTGAATGTTAATCCGAAATTTTTACATCTCAAATTAATCATTCATCTTTATACTTGATTTCAATACAAATCATGAAAAAACATGTTCAAGTCACATATTTCTGTTGTAAACGTATATATATATATATATATAATGCATGTGTTTATACTGAATTTTTAAAAAAGTTTTAAATAGAAGCTTAATTCTTCAACAAACATTTCTTAGTAGTTTCATCGATTATTAAACAGGAAAAAAGAAAAAAACTTTTATGTGAAATAAAAAAAATTCAATAAAAATACACTGCATAAAATCAAATCATAAATATAAAATTAGAAGCAAACAATTGTGAGACTTTTGGTAATTAGTTTACTTAATAATTAGATTAAATTAACTTGTAAATTTACTAATTGAAGACATTCAGCACTTTTTAATGATTAGCATCACTTTTTAACATCAGATATGTTAATTAAGTAAACGCACTACTTCAAAAAAAAAAAAAAAGAAAAAGCCGTATTCGTCAGTGTATAATATGTATAATAATAATTTAATAATCAAAATATAATTGCAAAATCAAAATTATTTATTATAAAACATTCTTGACGTGTTAAATTTTATAATAATGTATAGAAAAGAAACATTCACGATTCCACAAAATACTGATTTCATTAATTTATTCATCGCAGTAGAATATAAAATTAGAGAAATTAGTAATGCTAATGCGAAGGAAACTCAACAGGACCTACTTTCATTTAACATGTAGTTAATACACATAAATATTTTATGAAGTAAAACTTGAATTAATTCAAAGAGAGCTTCGAGCAGAAAATAAGTGATGTAATAGAAAGTAAAAAATAAATGAAATATTTTAAGTTAAAAAAAAGATAACGGTCCTCCCTACTTCTTATAAAAAAAAAAAAAAAAAAGCCGGAAAAATTGATTATATTGAAAATTTGAACTGCTAACTTGTAAAGAAAACATTCACTTTTACTGAAAATAATTTGATTATTAAGAAATATTTTCGCTGAGAATTACTACTTGTATTAACAATTGCAATTTGATTTTAGTTTATTTAAAAGGTTATTAAAAGCAAAATTATATATATTTTACATTTGAAAATAATTACGTAGAAATTTTTTTCCCACATATATATTAGTCGAAATGGTTGTCACGGTTTAATGGTTGATATATGTATTAGTCTTCAAGGTTAACAGCTTTGGATTCAAATCTAGAAAAAAAATACATATGAATATATGCTAAGTTCTTTATCTCAATATATATAGTCAGTTGCTTAAAAAAGCACATGATATAAAAGCATCAAAGAGATGCGTTGATCAACATTTAAATAACCAAATTGTTTTCTTTTTAAAATCTTCAGCATTAAATTAAATAGCTCAGTGCATTACGACGCAATTCATAAGTATAATTAATGATCTGTATTGATAGCAGATTTGGTTTATTGTTTAACTCTCTTTTAACAAAATTTACTAATTAAAAAATAAGTTCATCTAAAATTATAATTCAGAGAATTTTCAAATTTTAGCAAAGTGATGAAAGGACAATTTTAAGACATGAAGGTTTGTGGAATAAATATAAAGTGTTTTTGGAATGTTTTTTATTTGTCTTATAATCTACATGGATTTTGACTACTTTTGTTTTATCAGTACTAAAAACACACACACACGCACACACACATATATATATTGAAATGGTAAATCTGATTCAGATTTGCCGTTTCACGGTCTGACCAAACTAATTATTTATTTTACTAATATTTGCTTTTTTTTTTTATTATTCTAAGAAAACATTTTTAACTATCCTGAATAAATCCTATAATTTATTTTGGATCATAATTGTACTAACACTTATTCTATTTTATTATTAAAAGAAAAAAATTCAAATAATTACCTTTGAATTTTTTTTATATATTTTAGATATACTGTATATGTTTAAAATGCTTTATTTTTAGTTCAAGAATCCAAGATGGCCTTTGTGAAAAGATTTGTACCTCGATAAGAAGTTTAAAATAAATGTTTAAATTAAAAGCATTGATAAATTACCAAAATCCATTCATTGTGGAATCTCTATTCATTAATTAGTAGAGATTCTACATTGTTATCTAAATTAAAAACTAATATAAAATTAGATTGAAATATATTAATACTTATCGAGGTACAAACTTTCTAAAATTAGAATAAAAACAATTGCTATTGTTTTCTAAAAGATCACTTGAGGCAGCAGGAAGTAATAGATAGAGAGTGGCCTTTTCAGACAGAGAGTGACCAGAACTAGACAGAGAACAGACAGAGTTGTAGAAAGCAAGCTATGATGATCGAGGAGTAAAACAGGGTAATCGCTGCTCTTTCCCTCCTGAGACCTGAAATCTTCCGTTATGCTGCTGCCAGAACATGCCATCAACTGCCATAACCCATCAATGTTCGCCCGAAGAACTCATCCCGGGGAGCACCAAGGTAGTCATCCAGATTTGACCAAAGTATTATTAGAATGTAAATATAATTTCGTAAAGCTTTAAAATGTCAAAAGTTAATTTTTATTAAGAATCTTTTTTTTAACTGTCTCTTTAACCTGTTCTTTTACATTATTTATAATGTATTTCCTTTTGATAACTCAAGCTCACAATAATTTTCTAATATTTTTAATTGAATATGAATTTATTTGTTTTATATTAATTTTAGCATGAGATTATTTCATGCTTTGATTTTTTTTTGTATTTCGACAAGCTTCACTCACGGGGGCTCAGAGTAATTTGCTAAGAGAGCAAAGTAGGTTATATTAGAGGGAATTTGGGAAAGAACGATTTAATTTTAAAATAAAATAATTTTGATCTATTTTATTTCACAAGTGAAGTTATGTCGAATATATATATATATTTCAAACTAAACATGCCGTAATTTCTTTAAACAGTTTTATTATAGATTTCCCAGAATGGGATTCTGTTATTTTATATTTCTGTAATTCAAAACAGAATAAAATATGTTATAGATTTTTGACCTAGTAACAGCACTGCTGGATAGCATCAGTTAATTATCATGCATTTTTTTTAAGTTAGGAAAGAGGGAAGGGGCGATTTTTTTGAGAATTAAATTCCCTTATTTCTATAAGTATGTTTTTTTTTGTATGTTAAATATTTATATAAGGAGTTGTTTACGCAGGTTGTTCTCTATGCAGTATTAGATCATTTTAAGGCTATTTAAACATAATTCGTTCCTATTTAATAATTATAAGATCTCGAGTTAATAAAGAATGCTTGGAGTCTCACGAACAGACCTAAAACGGTCATAGATTTTGTGATTTGGAGTTAGCTTCCGTTCTTCGCATACACCTGTGAAACAGACAGCGTGTTTGAGATAGAGTTGGCTTGTCAGCAGAATTCGTATAGGTGAATATGAGGACATTCTGTAATTCCTATCTCCTATCGATACATGGACATGACATGTGGACATATCGATTTTCCTTTTATTCTTCATTGGAATAGATATACGAGCATCCGTAATCCGGCTCGTATTTTCTTACTTACGTTTCTTCTCTCCATTTTGCATTCGTATATTTATTAACCCGACATTATTTTGCTTTTATTTTGCCTATCTAATACGTAAGCCATAAGGAGATGATTCTACCGAAAGGATCTTCGACCTGAGTAATCGACTGTTTTGTTCATTTGCGTAATTAGTTAAAATCGTTTGGTTTTGGCTAATTCACGATATATTTCATTATAGGTATGATTTTAGTTGTAAGTCCAACTAAAGTGACTTGTTTGCTTTGATAATTAACTGATAGATTTTTTTATTATAATCGCTTACAGTTTTAAAGTTTTTTATAAGCTATGCCAGCAAGGTCTACTAATGTCATAAAACATTAGTTGTTGAAAATCCAAATTATTAATTTTACAAAGATAAATAAAAATCTTTTTTTTTTTTTATATATGTTAATGGAGTAAGACAACAAATTAGGCTTACTACAATCGTCTATTTAATTAATATCTTTTCCAATAGAAATTTTTTTTAAGTCATTCTTATATATGTGCGTTAGGCAGATTTTTAAACCTATGGCTATATTATAAGCTTGTAATAAACGTGCACGGGGAATTTTGAAGTCCGTGGTCATTTAATTATGAAATAATTTTTGCTATTTAAAAAAAAAAAGAATAAATGTAAACAAAATGAAAGATGCATAAACTTCACAAAATAAATTGTATCAAGTCAATAACGTCAATGCTGACCGCTAATAAAAATAAAGTCATCAGGAACTCATATAATTATGAAGTTAATTTAAAAATTATATATATTTTTTTGAGCTTGAGTTTAAACTAAGGTAAAATAACTAATGTAGAATGTCCAATGATTTTAAATATATATATAACTAAAACAAACTTCCAGTGTTCTCGAATCATTTTATTAATTTTTATTTTAAATAAATTTTGATTTTTAAATATACCTATCAACCAATCACCCCAAGTTCTCATTTAAATGTAATAAAATCGAATCTCATCCTTTAAGACCCAGCTGCTGGCACAGTGAAAATAAAGGAATTCGATCGTATCATCGAGAAAGACCGTTGATTAGATCTTTGACCTGGGGATATAGGTAAATAGGGTAGAATTCATGATGTACCTGATTTATCTAACTTGTACATGGTCAGACTCGAGGTACTTTACCTGTATTCAGGGGTTTGTTGGATCCATGTGTGTTTTTCGACCGGTACAATATATATATATATATATATGAGAAGTATAATTCAATGCTTTCACAATTTTTCACAGTGAATAGCATTTGTGATGACTTCTTAAACTCATGTAGGATAAAAAATGGGCCTATAATTTCTTATGTTGCATGATATGCATCTAATAATATATAACCAGTTTAAAAATAATTTTAAAAAACTGCTACTATACATTAACATATTCATATTTTAAAAACTAAATATATCACATTCATCTATTTATACATGAAATGTTGCCATTATTACTGATATGGTCAACATATATTTATTTAGATCTGTATTATTCCTGTCAAAGTTAGTGGGAGAAATATATGTAGTGTGAGAGATTAGTCTGTTTATCATAAAAATATATAAAGTATGGATAAAATATATTTTAGGGATATCTTCATCAAACACAATTAAATTGACAATAAAGAGAGATAAATTATGATTCAAATTTATTACAATTATTCTCAAAACAATTATTAATATATATATTGAAACAGACACATCATTTCACATGTATATATTTTGAAGATTTATCTCCCCCCCCCTAAAGTAGTATAAATTAAAATCAAAATGATGTATAAATTAAGGAAGATTGAAAAATAAAGATGAATAGTTGACTGTGGTTTTAAAAGAAATCAACTTCTCAACAAAGATGATATAAAAACCAAAATGTTTAAATTTAACAGAAAAATCATTATTTAAAATAATTAAAATAAACAAAATATAAACCCTTGCCATTAAAAATCAATATGTTCAAATCAAAAATTAAGCAAATCTTTAACATTTTTAAAACATTTGTATTTTAAAAATGTTATATTTGTAGAGCTGAATGTTTTTGAATTACAATATATAAAGGTGTAATTCCTGTTGCAGGCAATGAAAGTGATTAAATTTTGAAAACAATGCAGATAAAAGATTAATTCCTAATCTGTTCCTGCTCAAATTAAACTATCCAATGACTGATAAGAATAAAACACATTGTCTTAAATGAAATCACCATTGCGAATCAGTTTGTTGTGGAGTTATGCAAGATCAATCCAGAGATTTGGTGATAAGAATATAAATAGTGGAATCACAGTTTGAATTTGATTAGTATTAGTATTATCAGTGCTATAATCAACATTGGAGTAATTGAATTCACTGCTACACAGCTCATCCCAACCTAAAAGTCCAGTATAACCAAGTTTGACACTGCAGTGATCATCAACGGAGAAAAAACCTGTAGTTTCGGGAGAACAAAATAATGAAGAAGAAAATTATTAACATAGAAAGCAAGAAAATGAGTGGCTAGAAAGAAATAGCTCTCTCTCTCCCTCTCTGTCTGCATCATGAGTCTCCAAGTCTTGCCTGGGTAGAACATCAAGTAAAATTGTATATACCATTCAGCCTCAATAAACAAACCCTCTTTGTAACATCAGAGTGACCAGTAATGGAGGAGTACTATGGATAAAAATTAAGGTAAGGATTTTATATAGTATTGAAAATATTCTGGAAAATATAAAATGAAAAGTGTGTATGTAATAATGTTAATAAATAATATAATTGCAAGTATGTACTGGAAAGATAAAATGAAAAAGTAATAATAATTATAATCATATCCATTACTTTTTATAAATTTAATGAAGATTGACTTGAAATAAAAATATAATAAATACCTGTCAAACTGTTATATATGCATCATAAGAACTATTTAAAAAGTCCACTAGAGGGAGCCAAGGACTCCAGTGAACTCTGTTTCTCGCTCCATTTCATTCCCTTTTTCCTAGTTTAGGGAATTAATTTTCTCTAAACCTATCCCTATTTAAAAGGGGAGTTTCTTAGCTCTCATTTCATATATAAGTTATATCAACAATGTAATCACAAGTAAGAATAATTTCAACTTTTATAAAAACATTATGTAAATACAAGCCATTGAAATTATAAAAGTTTTCTACAGAGATTTTTACCTTTTAATGAAAATTTTCATTTCACTTAATTTTGTTGAATGAATGAGAGAGACTGGTTGTTAGAAGGGCATCCAGAGACCTAAATCCTAGTTCTTTTGAGGGAGGGCTGGGATGAGGGTGCTGTGGTGATCATCACCAACGTTGGTTTTTCTCATTCACAAAATAGAAAAGTTAACGTTATTTATGTGATTTTTTAACATTATCATAGTAAATGATTTTATTCATGTATTATTGCAAAATAAGTTGCTGTTTGACCACATGATTCTAAATGCAAGTGATTCACCTTATTTAATTTTATTACTTCCAATGTTGTTATTGATAGGACTGGTCTTTTGCTGTTCATGTGATTTTCATGATGGATTAGAATGGTTTTCAGCAGAGGCACTGGTCTTTTGCTGTTCATGTGATTTTCATGATGGATTAGAATGGTTTTCAGCAGAGGCATTTTGAAGCTTGAATTTTTTTTCCTTATTCTCCATAGTTTTTTCATAATATTTCCAAAGTATTCGGGATTGCTCTCTTGTGAAAATATTCTAGACCATTTGGAAGAATTAAACAGTAGATTGATTTAGTCTGTATTTTGTTATTTCTAAGTGTTTTCCTATTTCTTATCTACTACAAATTAGATTTCTCAATATTGGATTCCTAAAACACTATTCACATTTGAACTCTAGACTTTCAAAATAATTCCTAATCGTACTTTTTAATTGAAATTTTCATTACACTCAACTTTTCTGATTGGATGAGAGAGTCTGGTTATAAGGAGCCCCCCTCCAGAGGCCTACATTCTGGTTTTTTGAGGGGGAGGGCTTGGATGAGAGTGCTGTGGGGATCATTACCATCATTAATTTTCTCATTCATATGAAAGAAAAAAGCTATTCATAGCATTTTTTTTAGCGTTATTGTTATAAATGATTTCATCCCAGTATTATTGCAAAGTAAGCTGCAGTTTGGCTAAATGATTTTAACTGCAAGTAATTCACCCTATTTAAATTTATTATTTCCACTGTTGTTATCTCACAAGTGTTCTCCTGTTCTCAACTTATCTATCGCAAATTGGATTTCTCAATATTGTACCCCTAAAATGCTATTCGTATTTAAACTCTAGACTTTTACAAATAATTCATAATTGTAACAATCATTTGTTTTAATGGCTAATCTTCTCGTGAATTGATGCTTTGAGTTTTCATGGGTTGATCAATTTCTGGAAATGCTATGGACAAAAAAATTCAATGTGTCATTTCAAATCTCCATATTGCACTATATAAATCAATATTTTACCTTGTAAAACATTTTATATTCAATAAAGTCTCTTTTTTAAAAAATAAATAAATAAAGAATTAATTTAAATAAACATTCTCTGGTTGAATATATATATATATATATATATATTGTGATGATCGCACATACTGCGGTCACACATGTATATGTAAAACATACAAAACTTAGAAATGTTCGGGTTGGAAATAAATAAATAAATAAGGAAAGAAAATCGAGCTTAAAAAATTAACAAAATCAAGAAATGTTGAAAATTAATAAAACAAAGGAAAAGAGGGGGAACTAGAGTTACCAAGATCGTTATCTTTTGCTATTCAAAGTCTGAATTTCGAGAAAAGTAAAATATTAGATTATAATACTAAAAGCATAAGCTAGAAAAATTAAAGCAGGAAAGAAACCTAAAGAAAACATGTAGTAAATATGATTGTGGGGAAAATAAAGTTTAAAGGAAAAACTTCGGTAGCGTGGAAAGAAAAAAAAACCTAGAAATGTAATATGTTCAAAAAGATAAGAATCTATGTTTCAAAGTACACCTTTGACGATAAACGAAATGCGGACTTTATGGAGTATAGTTAAAGCATGAGTTTAAATAAAAGTAAATGATCGTCGAAATTTAGATTTAAATGAGAAAAAAAAGATATACTAAAATTTGTGTAATTAATTAAAGAAAATAAAGAAATAAGTAAAATGTAAATGGTGCTATAAAATCATATAAAATAAGTTTAAATATGGCCGAAGGCATAGCATGGAAGGTGTCAACAACAAGTGGAAACAAAGAATCCGAAGGACAAAGGACCATTGGAATGTTTTAATTAAAAAAGAAGTTAAGTGGAAAGCTAGAGAGATTGTAGGAGAGATTAGAGCTTGAGACTTCGAGTCGAGAAGGTGAAATTTTGTGGCTCCAAGAATCAATCGATATAGCTAGCCAATATGACATCTACTATCGGTGCCTCACATACTATGGCTGGCTAAGGCCTTCATGATCGCTGGTCGATCCGGACCGTCTGTACCAATGGTTCTGCTATAATGTAACAACTGCTGTAGTGACGCCTGCCTGTGGATTCCTGTAGTTGCCCTGCTTGTGATGCCTCGTCCTCCGTGCCTGAATAACCAAGAAGCTACACACCACCAAATATGATAGGCGACCATCCCTCCTAAAGAAGTGGAGAAAATCCACGTGACGGTCGACCACATCGGAAGGAACTCAAAGACTAAACCCTAGGTAACTTGAATATTATTTTATAAATCGTCATAAGTGCACTTAAATTCAATAGACAATGGCCAAATGCCTTTCCTGAATGATAATGACATTCTCTTATGAAAGACAGTGAGTCTAATGATTATAAATGTGAAAGCATTTATAAGAATTTCAATTAGTTATTTTAAGTATTTATGTATTGGTAGAATTTCAAATATTTATTCCTTATAGCACTATCAAAATATAATGTGTTTAATTTTATGTTAATATTTCTTATGTCCTTTTTTATCAAACTTTATTATTATTAAAAATGTATTAATTTATCTAAATCAAATCACGTGTTAAATAAGTTATAATGTAATAAAATTTTTCTAAAATAAAATTGTTTAATATATGTGGATTTAAACATATAAATTTAGTGTTGCAAGTTAAAGTGGCAAAAAGCGAAGACGAAGGGGATAAGTTTTTTTTGATGATACTCCATACGAGCATTTCACGTCAAATGTGTACAAAGATTAGCAAGGGGGAAAATTTTTTTTTAGTAGTGCGAAAGTTATTGAAATGAATAGTGAAAGATAATCTCAAGCAATAATTAAACAAGTATAACGAACAAAGAAGTTATAATGTCAAATGATTACCGCCATATAATATGAATCGTTTTGAAAAAAAAAGAAGAATAACACAAAGTTGTATAAAATTTTAATGCTAAGTAATAAAAGAAATAATAGTCACGCAACTAATTGATGGTGAAGAAATGTAAATGTTATTAAATAGTCGTATATTCCAGTAAGTTAAAGTTAGAAAAATAAATGTGCATAGTCTCATAGGAAAATAATGAAGCGTATTTAGCTATAATTACAGCGATCAAAGATATAGATTATCGTGATGTTTGTGTACCGAAAAAAAAAATATATATATAAAGTAGTTAAATTAAAAGAAATAAAACAGTTCAGTAAAGATTTAAATCATAAATGAGAGAGTCTAAATAGCCACGTATCACCGGTGAATTGAAAAAATATATATGTATGATTCTAAATATTGTGTCTCAGTCAAGCTGAAATAAAATATTTATAATGGTTAATGAAAATATTCCAATGTATTTGTTAAGTTGAAGAAAATATGTACATACGATTTCAAGGTAGTGCAAGGAATATAATTTACAAAACGTTTTATATGTAACGAAAGAGATTATCCCAGTGAAGAAAATGTATGTGTGACTTTGTTTTAAAACGACCGTAAAATAATTGAAGTTTATAATGAAATATTAAAAATATATGTCAGAGGTGCATGTGTCTGGAAACACAGTTAAATGAAAGTTTATTTAGGTATACCGTCAACAAATAGAAATAAGTATAAGTAATGAATTAAAGTTGAAAGAATGTAAACAGGCATCATTGAATTAATTATAGTGAATCAGAGGTATATGAGCAGGGAAAATCGAGGACAAAGGTGGACAGACAGTTGGGCAAGTCTAGGGCAGGCAGACAAGAATAGGAACCAGAGTACAGATGTTTGGGTTGGCTAGTGATCTAACTTCTAACTGAATAAATCACAAATATTAAATCGTTGATCAAAGTGAAAAGGAAAACAGAGAGTCAATAGAAAAAATTTCTTTATATAAATATAGCCATAAGAGTTAGTAAACCGTATTAGAAACATAGATTAAGGGTTAAATAAAATTATTATTCATGAATACGAGATCCCAAGCTAAAATGGATTTTCAAGAAAAGGAAGTGAGAGAAGGAAACGAAGATAAAGAGATGAAAGTACCTGGTAAGATAAGCAATAGTGATATCATGGATAGGCTGAGGCAGATGAGGGTCGATCAACAGCAGTTTGTGGAAGAATACATGAACCGACAGGAGAGAAGAATAGAAGAATGGATGATCAAGGTCGAAATCGATAGCCAGAAAAGAATGGCGGCATTCAAGGAAGAAGTAAAAAATGAGATCATCCAGCAGTCAAAGCCTAATGATACATGGGCTGGATGTCACCCAGAGATGGAGATGGAGGAACAAAGGAGTATAGGGCCGTGTGGATATGCGAAATCTGAAACAGTTGAGGATAAAGTTAGAGAATTAGCAGAATTGGATTGGGAAAGGGATATAGGACAGCCAGAAAGGGAGATAAGACCGGTAGATGAAGAGATGGAGGTAGTGAGAGATAATAGTCAAAAGGTGATGATGAGCGGGCAGGAGAGTTTAGGTCAAGTGGCAAAAGTAATAGCCAGGTTAAACACAAGAGTGGAAGAAAGTGTAAGGAGTACAACCTATAGCAGCTTTAATGCCGATATAAAAGAACTACCTGTTATAAGAAATGATTGGGATCCTGGGGAAGAACATTGGACCGAAAACCAAGGACATTCTAGGGAGTGGAACCCAAGAGGTCCGGAAGATAGACAATGTAGATGTAAGATTGAATGGAAGTGGCCATACAAATGGGCAGAGGGCCAGGAACTTAGGGATAAACATCCGCATCCCAGAGGAGGCAGAGGTGATGTAAATCGAGGAAGACAACCACCAGATAAAACGTAAGGGCAGTCCCAAATAAAGAAAGAATTAGATGATGACAAATTTGGAAATGGAAATGGACCTCGAATCATGGAGAACGGATAGGAATACGGAAGCTAATGACGCAAAGAAATGACGAGCCAATAAATGGCTAGACAATATGAGGGACTTTAGGAAAATGATAAAGGATAAATTAATTAGTAGGATGGGGTCATAGATTGAGGTTGATGGAATATAGGGTCAGATATTTGTAGCTTGATCCTGATGCAGTATTTGGTTTTGCCTTCTTCATTGTCGTGCGTGTGTGTTCTGCGGTGCACCAGATCTTATCACAGAGAACCCAGGGGCAGAGATCCCATTCTCAATGACTCACTGGATTAATATTTCCAGTTAGGTATTAGGCACATATATCGTGAGTCAATGGTCCAGAGACCAATCTATGGGGAAAGAACCCTTTATATGAATATAGAGCTTTCAGAAATATACTGGGCTCATGGATGAGCTGGACGAAAGATGCCAGCTTCCCAACCCACCTCGATAATAGTGGCCAGAGTTGGCACTTAGAGGTTCCTTATAGCAGAAATGCGATGTATGAACAGGTTTAATCGGATCACAGAGATATCCTGTGGATTCGAACCTGTAGATACGAGTAGTGGCAGAAATGAAACACATGCATGGCAATGTCAGGATTAAATTGGTTTGGCTATACTGCTTGGTTCAGCAAAGGAAGGGATAATTTACCTGGTCGCCTCCAGATTAACCTCATCCCTACATCATAGTAGCAATGGAAAAAAGGAAAGAGTTTGAACAATAGTTGGGAGCATATAGCTTTCGATGCATAAGGTTAAAATTTTTTTTTGTCGGGAAAAAAAATTTTAAAGGGGGGAACGGTGTAATGTGATGATCGCACATACTGCGGTCACACATGTATATGTAAAACATACAAAACTTAGAAATGTTCGGGTTGGAAATAAATAAATAAATAAGGAAAGAAAAATGAGCTTAAAAAATTAACAAAATCAAGAAATGTTGAAAATTAATAAAACAAAGGAAAAGAGGGGAAACTAGAGTTACCAAGATCGTTATCTTTTGCTATTCAAAGTCTAAATTTCGAGAAAAGTAAAATATTAGATTATAATACTAAAAGCATAAGCTAGAAAAATTAAAGCAGGAAAGAAACCTAAAGAAAACATGTAGTAAATATGATTGTGGGGAAAATAAAGTTTAAAGGAAAAACTTCAGTAGCGTGGAAAGAAAAAAAAACCTAGAAATGTAATATGTTCAAAAAGATAAAAATCTATGTTTCAAAGTATACCTTTGACGATAAACGAAATGCGGACTTTATGGAGTATAGTTAAAGCATGAGTTTAAATAAAAGTAAATGATCGTCGAAATTTAGATTAAATGAGAAAAAAAAGATATACTAAAATTTGTGTAATTAATTAAAGAAAATAAAGAAATAAGTAAAATGTAAATGGTGCTATAAAATCATATAAAATAAGTTTAAATATGGCCGAAGGCATAGCATGGAAGGTGTCAACAACAAGTGGAAACAAAGAATCCGAAGGACAAAGGACCATTGGAATGTTTTAATTAAAAAAGAAGTTAAGTGGAAAGCTAGAGAGATTGTAGGAGAGATTAGAGCTTGAGACTTTGAGTCGAGAAGGTGAAATTTTGCGGATCCAAGAATCAATCGATATAGCTAGCCAATATGACATCTACTATCGGTGCCTCACATACTATGGCTGGCTAAGGCCTTCATGATCGCTGGTCGATCCGGACCGTCTGTACCAATGGTTCTGCTATAATGTAACAACTGCTGTAGTGACGCCTGCCTGTGGATTCCTGTAGTTGCCCTGCTTGTGATGCCTCATCCTCCGTGCCTGAATAACCAAGAAGCTACACACCGCCAAATATGATAGGCGACCGTCCCTCCTAAAGAAGTGGAGAAAATCCACGTGACGGTCGACCACATCGGAAGGAACTCAAAGACTAAACCCTAGGTAACTTGAATATTATTTTATAAATCGTCATAAGTGCACTTAAATTCAATAGACAATGGCCAAATGCCTTTCCTGAATGATAATGACATTCTCTTATGAAAGACAGTGAGTCTAACGATTATAAATATGAAAGCATTTATAAGAATTTCAATTAGTTATTTTAAGTATTTATGTATTGGTAGAATTTCAAATATTTATTCCTTATAGCACTATCAAAATATAATGTGTTTAATTTTATGTTAATATTTCTTATGTCCTTTTTTATCAAACTTTATTATTATTAAAAATGTATTAATTTATCTAAATCTGTCTCGCCTCGTTCTTCGCCACTCCAAAAAATAGTTTAACATTAGAGAGGGGAGGGGGTAAGCTATTATTCATGTTGATATTCCTTTTGTAGTTATTAAATTAGCACGTGAAATGTTGATGGTGCAGTGTTTTAGCCCGTAAAATTTATAAATTAGCCAAGCGCTGTAACAGTAATATCTTACAGCAGTCGGGAGAAAGCTGATCGGGAAAAATAGTCTGGAAGCTATATCCGTATAGCTGACAGATTCGGTCAGGTACGGAAATCGATTCGTTTATTTCCGTATTTCTCTCTGCTTGAGGTAGCGGAAAGTGCACGATTTTGAATTAGAAGAATTCCCCATTACATGTAATAAGTGAAAGGGAAGTTGGAGCTTCCGATCATCCCGTGCCCGTTACAATATATATATATAATTTCCAAATGAAACAAATAAGTAGAAATATTACCTGGATTTATAAAACGAGCGAATGATTTTATAGTTTAAATTTTAATGAAATGTCGTAGATAATTCATTAATCAAATAACTGACAAACAAATGCAGACTTTATTTAGTAAAAAGGAAAACCTAACTGTCATTATATAAATTGATAGCTGATTTTTCTTTATCTGTACACACACATACATACGTGTATTTACTAGTAATTATAGGAACATCATTTATTTTCACAAAATTAAATATCTATATCTGAATGAATTCTAAATGCTTATATCAAAATACGTCTATACCTAAATGAATTGGAAATGGTTGTATACTACGTGTCTCCATCCATGAATGCATTACAAATGCTGATATATATAATATACTTCTATACCTGAATGAATTCTAAATGCTTATATACAAAATATGTCTATACCTGAATGAATTATAAATGCTTATATACAAAATACTTATATACCTAAAGAAATTATAAATGCTTCTATACAAAATATGTCTATACCTGAATGCTTCCACCTATCCGAATTGATTAACTGAATTAATAAACAGGCTTCTATCTGCTTTTTGTAACACACGTTTACACACATGAATGGACTAAAATTCTTCTCTACTTATGGATTAAATATACAATGAGGAATCAAGCTAGCATGGGAGTGCACTGCTCTGTGGAATTAATATACATGTCTGTGACCAGTAGTGATTCATACATGTAAACAATAGGAGATATTAAACAAAAATGGATTATTTCTACCATGGAGTATGTAGAACATATCCGTGATGTACACATGGATAAGTGAGCTGACAAAGTATAAACTGTTAATGAACCTTTTAGGAAGGACTTTACAAATCATTATTGAATAATAAATATTGTTACATAAAACAAGTTATCTGTCAGTTTCATTCCACATCATTTTCCATTCATTGTACTAGTTCACAGGAATCTCATGCCTCCTGAGCTATGTTCGGCATAACCAGATCTGAATAAGTAAGGATATGGTAAGCTGGAATTCTAGTGGCACCATTTGGGAATCCAAACAATCCTCTGATGAGCAGGACACATTATTGTAGGGGGAGAAAGGTAGACATTGGGTAACTCCAATCTTTATTTCCATCCTGCAGAAAATAGTTATAACCGAATTATATTGGTTGTCAGGCGGTCCGGTTACAATATATATGATGAAATATTTTTAATAAATAGAAATTCCATTTAAAAAATCTAATTATAATTTCATGCTACAATGTTTCCAAAGCAATAAACAACCACATACATTCCATCAACATAGTTCTCAAGATTAAACAATAATAAAAATCAACAATATTTTTTCAAGGCAATTCTGCAATTAATAAGTAAAAGGATGCTAATTATTATCTAATTGTAGTATTACCTGGATAGCATTACTACTAATATTCTATTGGTTTGTTTAAATATATGGGAGATAAACTAATACAATTTATATGATAGCTATTGCCATTATATATATATATATATATATATATATATATATATATATATATATATATATATATATATATATTGAAGCAGTCGATGTCTAATCACCACTGAGCTTCATGCTTCACCATCTACACTAACCTCCTATGGGGTGTGCAATTCAGACCTCATCGTAAATATATGCCATTCACCCACACATTGTATGCATAATGATTAAAGAAATTAGTAAAAATTAATTATGGTTAGTAATGTAAAACAGTAGTGTGCATGATGCATATATATATATATATGAACAAAGCAATAATTTTATTAATATTTATTGCTGAAAAATTAAGTGTTTTCTTTGTATAATTGTAAATCTTTTTATATATGTTTGTATTTAAAGCATTGGAATGTAAAAACAATGTAAAATGGGGGGGGGGGGGCTCAAAATACCAAAATTATCCTTATCAATAATCAGATTTTCATTAATTAAAATTATAAATCTTAAAATTCTTTTGCTAGTTTGTTTTCAAAGCTTTAAAAATCTATCAAATGGTATTTTGAGTCTTATCTGTTTTAAAAATATTTTACTAATTAAATGTTTTTTAAGAGATTACAGAGATAGCTGTGGGCAGCTGATATTGAATTCTTGGTGGGAAGAAAATGTAACTTTTGGTACCATGAAATAAGAGTCAGTGGAGTTTGGTTGTTTTTTCAGACAGTTTAGTTTCCAAGCGTTTCAGGAGCTAAAAAAATTTTTTAAGAAGTCCACTGAGGTTCGGTGCTATGAACTGTGAGTAAAAAAGAAATACCTTCCTCTCTTTCTCTCAGAGAACTGTCTATCCTAATGCCATCAAGTTTCCATCCGTTTGACTGGCCAGTGCAGGATGTCTATGTAATTGCCAAACTGATTGCCTGCTATTAGTAGGTGACCACTTTGTGTAGAGCTGCCTTAATAAGTAATCCTTTTGTAATATGTAATTCAACCATTATATTTTCATTCATATATTCAGTTATGAGTTTTTATTAATTATTCTCTTAGATTCTCTCTCTCTGTAGCAATTTTAACTTACCTTTCACACTTAATATGTGTTATATAACTTTGTGCGGTTCCATTAATATTTAACTTTTGTTTAAAATATATATCTATAATTGATTTTCTTTAATATGCCAACAACCAAACTTGTGAGTTTTAAAAGGGGGAGAGAATAATTGTTTAATTTGGAAAGAAGCAGGAGCTTCATTTAAAATCTATCGATAAAGTTTCGTTTATTTAAAATTGAAATCACTCGCTAGGTTGGTTTTATATTTACTTCTGTTATTCACGTTTTTTTTTTTTCTAAAATATTTTATTGTGGGTGCCTCTTTTACTTTGTTAATTGAATCAAAAGATTGTGAACCTTAATACAAGTATCTCACCCGTCCTTATTGTCACCTGTAAGGCTAACTCTATCAGTTAATACGTATATGGGAATCGAAATTAAATATAAAATTTTGTTAGTTTAATGTTGTAGTTAAAGAGTTATTTTCAGAATGATTCTTTATTTAAGTATATTATTGCTCAGGAGTCAAACTAGTTACATGCTGTCGAATAATGAAAGTATGTTAAGTTTCCGGTACATGTATAATGCTGCTGGCCGATCTTTCCTTTCTCTTATGGTGCTTCCACACTTCAAGTCCTCTATTGTGTTAGTTCTCAAAATTGTTCATAATCAGGGATGTCATTTCCTGTGGAATGCGAGGTTTATAGGGTTTTGATTGTGCTGCAGAAGTTCCATATATCTGTCTGGGCCTCAAACCAAACCTCTCCATCGATACCGTATTATCAAAAAAGGGCGAACGTATTGCCTCTTTTCAGTATAAAATGTCTTAAAAGGATAAAGAATTCAAAGTACCATAAGATTCTTATTTCTCGAGAGCATGCCAGCATCGCTAGTGTTTTAATTAATAGATTTATGCCTGTTTGACCTTTCATTAGGTGTTGGAAAAATAATGATTCATTCTTGAAATGTGCTACATGTCAATTAATTATTATGTTGATTTTGAGACTGCTTTTTTTTGAAAATATTAATCGATTCCCATAGATGTAAACAAATTTCTATTAATTATTATATAATGTATTCTCATTAATGTAGTGCGTTGTTTGGTTCTTATTTATAAAAGATGCTTCTTCCAAACAATGCCAATAAAAGTACACAAAATGGTTTTCATAAGATAGATAAATGATTATAATGGGATATTTTTCCTGTTTATCAAATAAATTATTTAGCACTAAACATGTCACGACCTTTTATATTCATTTTTCGGCATCCACAACGTCCATTTAGTAAAATATTAAATTGGTATATTAACTCTGCACAAGCTATAACACATTCCATAAAATGATATTCGTTAAATAATTATAGTAAATGCGATTTTATAAAAACAAATCCCAAGTTTTGTGAATAGACAATGTCATCCCAAGTGTGAAACATTGTGCAACATATATAGGCATTTTTCAATATTTTATTAAATATATAATTTCATGTAAATCCTGGTTTGTTTTGAATTATTTTCTAATGAATATTTAGAATTATTTCCTTTGGCTAATAACTTAACATTAATGAATAACTATAATAAATGTAATTACTGGGCTACTCTAATCTCGATCATCATCATCAGTTTGATCTTATGCTCTACCGCTTTGCTTCTGGGCCCGGAATTAAAATAATTTTACTGTAGCATCAGGATTGTTGTTCATTGGCTCAGAGATTTGAAGAATAGGCCAATAGGTTAGAATTCAGGATTGCTCCAGACCTGTGTATCTCGAGCATGATCGGATTCGAGGTACTTTGGCTTAGGATTTGAATCATGTTAAGTGAGCATACTATTTTGACTGGTGCAGTATATATATATATATATGCACACATACACTTTTATTTACCATCATACTTCTATCAATGTTTGCAATTGTATGTGACTATTTATTCACAAAATTTTCAAAGTAATTTATAGAAGTAATATAATAGCTTTCTTCTACACAATTTGAAATGGTATTGACAGTTATAATTAGATTATAATTTAGATAAATTTATTTTTCTCTCAAATACTCATCTTCATTTTAAATTATAAATACAAATATTATATAGTACAATAAAAAAAGGAAGAAATGTACCCAAGACAAAATAAGATGACATATATAAAATAATAATACTTTGTGATAATCAAGTAATCAATTAATAATTAATTAATCAAAATTGATAAATTTTTTTTTTTTACTTTTTTAACCTATAGCTCAGATTTATTAACCAATTGAAATGCACTTAAGGTGTTTGTATGGGTGTGTGTGAGAAACGCATGTGTGTACCCAAACACAATATTGATCTAATCATTTACTTATTCTTAAACATTTTTTTACAGAGTATAATAGCAATAATATATTATAATATTCAGAATATTAATTCATCATGCTTAATTTTAACAGATTCTTAAAAATAAATTATTAAAAAAATGTTCCATTATTTTTTTTCTGTAATAAACTTTTTTTTTTATCTTGCTAAAAAGTTGCAAGAAATCAACTTTTAATCATTTGATATCTAATTCAGTGAAAAATAAAAAAATTGTGATTAGTCAATATTTTTGTTCTAGAAAAAAGACCCAATTTAACCCTCCTGTACTCTGACAGTTTTCTTTGTTCTCATTTGTTCATAAGCTTTCAAATTTTATTTTAATATTAAACCATTAATACATATCAAAGTATAATAAATTTCACTTCATTTGATAGATATTTTTATCTAGAAATTAAATAAATTCTAAAAAGTCACATTTGATTTTTGATGCACTGCTTCATCATTCAACTTCAGCAAAATGAAAGAAATATTCTTTATTTGATGTTTATTTTTAAAATCTCAACATATAATTATTAATACCTAGTAAATCTATCAACTTACACTTTAGAAGTTTGAATTTAGTAAATAATTTTTATGATATTGCTATATTTTTTAACAGTTTGTCTTAGTGATGACATTTTCACAGATTGTATTTATCTGCCACTGTAATTTCCATAGTAACATTATTCAGAAAAATATATTTTATATTTAAAATAAAACACTTCTGTAGAAAAATATGTAATAATTGTTCCTAATAATTATCATACAATTATTATGCAAAAATAATGATAAACTTTTCAAAAAATCAAGTTTCTAATTATAGTAATATTGTCTCGAAGTAATATCGCTAAGTTATAGCAAAGTTTGAGACTACCAAAAATATAATGGGATCTCATTATTGTGAAACTTACCATACTTCAAAATTCCCACTTTTTCAATTATCCTGACATCTTCAGAAAATATTAGAAAAAAAATATAAATTTTAAAGTTTGAAAAAAAAAAAATCTATCAATATAAAGCTAAAGACACAAATTGAATTTTTTTGACTTATGGCATGATCAAATATTGAAATAAACATCAGAAGAGTTTTAAGAATTTTTTTATAAAAAACAAAATTGTGAAGTAATATTATCTTTGAAACATAATTTTTCAAACCTTCCAAATTATATCATTTTGTTAATGGCTCTGTAGGATAATTATCATGCTTTATTAAATAAGATTAAAAGTAAGATTGTGAAAAACTTACTTCTTCATAGGAAAAAAAAAACATTTGTTATCATTCTGAAAGGAAATGGCTTGAAAATTAAAAATATATGCTAAACTAAGTATTTCTTAAAAATTATTGAAAAAAAGGAATTACATATACAACAAAACCAAATAATAATATATATATAAGAATATAACTGGATAATGAACTTCATTATAGCCTTTTAAAGAAAATAACAAAATACCCTAATTTACTGCTGGATTAATATAAAAAATGCTTGCATCCATTATTTAAAATAGAATGTTCAACTCAGTTGAAAATAATAATATAAACCAGAAGAGATTACAATGAATTTGTAAAAAGAAATAAAATAGTAAAATATAAAGTGACCTTCCTAATTCGATATTCAAAGAGTATTTTGACTTTAGTGCAGAAATGAAAGTAGGACAATAAATTTATTCACATGAATATTTCAATGATAACAGTTGGTAGTAGACTACTATAAATTTCTGTAAATATTTTAAATAAACACTAATTAAAAAATAATACTAAAAATAATCGCACTGCATCTCAACATAGAATTTTTAAAAATATCATTTTTTATATAAAATAAATCTATAATGTGACTTGCATCAACATTATCATAAATGATGATGATTATCACCAACATAATAATAATGATGATAATGATAAAATGCAGAGGGAAAATATTATTACTGATATTTTGCTTTTATATTGTTTGTAGAAAAAGAAAAAAATTATGTACATAAATGAGATATTAGAAAATACATGTCAGTCAAGCATTGGTGGTCGAGTAGTCAGCACATCTGCCTTACAAGCAGTTGTCCCGGATTTGCGGGTTCACTTCCCGGTTGATGCTTTGACACATGGAAAAAAAAATAGTACTTGACTATTAACTAGCATAACATCTCCTTAAATCATTAGCCCACATATGTAAATAAGCCAATAATCCAATATTTATTAGATGTATTGTACCAAAGAAAGACTGGAGTAATTTCTTTTAGACCATTATCATTGTCAGTTCAAAATTTATTACCCTAAGTGCAATGTGGTCATTAAACAAATACTATCCTTAAAAGTTATAGCTGTAGAATTACTTCCATTTATTTAACTGAATTATATATAAAAAAACGGAAATAATTGTCCCTAAAAAAATTTCTCTTTGAAAAGTGATTAACGTCTGGTTTTTTTAATATCAAAAACAAACTTTATTAAACCAGTAAATAAATACATAATATTATATGATAAAATCAATAGGCAAATTAAAGTTCAATAGGCAGAATCTGCCAAGTGTTAACAATTAAATAAAAAAAAATAGAATAAAAATACAATTATATATATATATTGTACCGGGTCGAACCGCTGAAACCACCTACTTACACGTATATATAAGTTTTGGCCGGTTTCAAACTCCTTCATAATACATTTATAATCTTATAAAGGTTACGTGAATGAACCAGCATGTTCGAGCAAAATGGGAGATCTTATTGATAGCTTTAACTATCAACAATGGCCCATCTTGGCTGCTAGATTCAAACTCCTACTATACAAACACTTTATTTGTTTTGGACTAAACTCCAGGCGCCAGCTATCTATTCAAAAGAATAAACAACATCTTTGGTCAGTAGGCTGATAATCCAGTGCTCGAAACAATTCCCTTAACTAGCCCAGTCTAATTTTAATCAGTAATAAAATATAGAAAAAGAATTGATAAAAAGAATTGACCGACAAATAAAGTTTAATTTTAAAGACAATTTATTTTAATCAACATTAATTAAGTTTTAAAGATAATTGATTAACCAACATTATATTACTAAATTTAAATATCTTGACAATCTAATTTAATACACGCATATTTTTAATTAAACACATTATAATATATTTTATGAAAAAAAAAGCATAAATAATCTATGATATTTAAATTATCTCACATTCACAAACATAATAATAAAGCATTAATAGCATTTGAAACTTAAACACACTTATCAATAGTTCATTTTATGTATGATAGAGTTCATATAATTTGAATCTTGAATGTTTACGAATTACAGCGGTGGCTACTACTTATAAATGATAATAAATAAATGTTTACCTAGCATTTTTGCTTGTCGTTGGCTGCTCCTCATGGAGTATATCTAACTGGTTTAGATTTTGACGTTTATTGAAGAGATCCTATGTTAATCCGTTGGTTTTATTCTTGAAAACAGTTGAACGTTTGACGGAGGATTTCTGAGTTGTTATGCAGACATTATTTCACAGGTAGGTTTTGATGATCTTGTTGGACAAATGGCTGAAAGAAGAGTGTATATTTCCATAAGATTTTCAGCACTGCATTTCTATAAACAAGACTGACACTGCAAAACTAGACTGAAACTGCAAACTCAAACTAGACTGAATGGCCGATAAAAATCTAGCTATTTATATCTGTGAATGGTTTTTGTTTTAATATCCTCCGGCAAATGGTGCAATAGGTGTTGTCGAAATTCCTTTAGATTAATCCTATGATAACGTGTTTTTTGATTGATTGTTTAATTAGTAGTAGCTATTTCAAAACGTGTTGTTTTCATATCTTTAATTAGTAGCACACTGCTGTGGTTTTTTAAATATATTTTTCATTTATTTATAATATTTAATACTGATACATTTATTTTACATTTGCATGCACATATATAATTTTATTCTACACATCAAAACTAGTTTTAATACTTTTTCTTCTTTAATTTAAATGAAGAGATTTATATATTTTTTTAAAGCTTCTAAATTGTATTTCAACTAATAATAATAAACTCTTTACTTCCTTTTTATATGACCTTCAGTTTAACTTTAGGAAAACCCCCTTCCCACTTTAAATCAATGATTTTTCAACTTTTATTTCAAACTCTTTTGCGAAAGATTTTTTTGTTTTAATAATTTTTTTTACGACAAAATTATTTTATATACATGTGCCAATTTGGCCTTGGCACATTACACCCCCCTCCGTTTTAGAGTAAAATGCATCTTTTTTGACCATTTTATCTCTTGCAATTTTAATTCTTGACTCTAAAGATTTCTTAATTTATTATTTTAGATAATTCCTACACATGTGTATATGTGCAGCATAATTCTACACCTACTAATATTCTAGATATCGAGTTATTACTGGACTTGCTTACAGGGAATCTATAATAAATAAATCCATTTTTGCACTCATCATAAGGTGCAGCAGTACCAAGAAAATAACCTAAAAGGATATCTGGATAAATACATTTAAGATACTCATCATATGGTATCGTATTTACTGAATATTACCAGTGTATGTGTGTGTATATACACATGTATACTTATACGCACTTAATACACTTAGATTGACTTTATATTTTTTTATTATTAATCTTACAACTTTATTTTAAATTCATATGAACACTACTTTAACATTTGTATTAATCTAATCTCACAATATTATTTTCAAACCCTTATGAACATTTTAAATATTAGTTTTATGATACTATTTTTAAACCATCATGGACATCAGTTTACATATTTATTTATATTACGGAATCATATTTTAAATCATTTACTTAACTTCTTTATTAATGTGCGTGCATTCAGAAAACTACTTTATTTTATTGCTCTTCATTATTATACAGACATTTGATTTGACTTAATTACTTTAAACCATTTATTTATTTCCTTTTATTAACTTACGTATATTCAAAACTATTTTATTTTAACGTGCGTGTACTCAGAAAGAGAGAAAAAACTGTTTTTCTCGAGTGCATTTTTAGTTTTATTTTCATCACTAGGTAATAAATGTAATATTAAGAGAAACTGGCAGCAAAGTATAAGGCAATTCAACACACAGATCGATTTTGTGCTGATTTAAACCAACTTTTAATTTCTTGCAGAAATCGTGACTACAGCATGGGCATTTTTGTGCACAACGGATCATGAACAGGGACTTTAAGATTGCAAATGGCAGGACTATCTCTACTGCACATTCGACTTACTAAAATATTTATTTTATTTGGTTACTGGGAATTTTTCCTCCAGATTAATTAACTTTTATATGCCAGTACTTTTCTACTGGCGCATCATCATCAGTATTATTTATTTTTCGCACTATCCATCTGTAGAACAAAGTCACCGCAAGAAGAGGCTTAATCCAACAAAAGTCAGGCCTGGAATTTATCTCCTTTCCCAAATACTCGCACACACCTCAATCCTAATTTAATACACTTTTTTTTAAATTTTATTTGATGTTTTATTTTCATTAATACTTTCATTATACGCTTATTTATTTCATTTTTATTTTTAAAGCGTTATTTTTACTCTCCCTTTTTTTAAAAAAAAAAACATTTTAATGTTGCTTGTCTATTTTGATTTTACACATTTATTTTGTTTGTGTCACGCTCCGCTATGTTCTAGACTTATGAGCTAGGATATCAATATAATCGATAAGACATAATCGAGGTTTTTGACATAAATTGTTTTATAGATGCTTTGACATTTTAAAAACACTAAGATTGTTATTTTATTTTACTAAGACTAACTTTAATTATTTTTCATTATTCAAGCTAACTTTGAAACTTGTTTTTACATTTTGTTTAAAAAGAAAAACTATAGGTTATTTTTGTTTCATTAAACTTTGTTAAACATTTTCCATTATTCCAAGTCCATGGTCGTTAATAACTAGGTCAAACAGGCGAATCCATCAGATTACATATTTTTAAGTTTTGTCTGGCGGTTCTTTCTTTCTTTCTACTAAATCACTAATATAAATTATACTCCATATTCTCACATCTCTCTTTCGATTAAAATTTATTTTATCTCTTTCTCTTTCCGTTTTATTTTCTGCCTTGTAAATTAAAAAAACTTTAAGCTTCACAGACCTCCATATTTTTCCTAACCGTGAATATTTTTTTCTATTCTTTCTCTTCGTTTTAAATCTCCATCTAAAACAAATACGAACGTTTACTTTCATCTTTTTATTTCCTATCTTGATTAATTTTATTTCCAAACTACTATGCTTAATGCTATCTTCTGGTTTTTGATCTACATAGGTTTCTACTTTCTCTGTAGCAACACTATCTGGTTCTAATTTAATTTCTATTTCCAAACTACTATATTTACAATTATCTGACTCTACTATCTCTTTCATGACCTCAACTTCCTTATTTTCCTTGACAAAATCTACTTCTACGATCTCTTGATTTTTCTCTACCTTTCCTCTAATTTCTTTTTTATTTTATTTTGGCCCATTTCGATATGGTCCTTTAACTTTTCAAGCATTTCAGCTTGCCCTTCCAATTTACTCTTCATTTCATTATATTGGTTTTTAAGCTCTTCGGCTATTTTTTTATATTCTTCTGCTGTTTCTTTTTGTTTTTCGAACATGCAAGTTAGTAAAGCTATGATTTCCCTTTTTTCCTTGTCAGGAATATTTTCTATATTTTTACCTTGAGCCTCCATTTTGGCTTTATTTCTTATCATTTATAATTTTAAAACTTTTTACCATTCTTTTTGATACCGTATTTTATTTTAATCAGTTTACTAATTTCTATTTTATTTATTTCTTTCTAAACTGGAAATACACACTGACTCCACCCCTCCTTTGTCCATTTTTCTCTACCCGATCTTAATGCTTTAACTCCGCTCAAACATCCAACTGCCATTTATTTAACAGAACGTAAATAGCACAAAATCTCTTTTCATTTAAAGAAGTAAGAAAAAAAATTTCGGTCAATTCTTTTTTTATTTTTAATTTAATACACTTTTACCTACGTAATTTAGATTTCTTTAAGGTTTTTATTTTTAAACAAGAAACAAAGCATTTATTTACTTTTATTTCTTAGGTTCAGCCCCAAACGTTGGGTAAAGCCATTTATGTACCGGGTCGAACCGCTGAAACCACCTACTTACACGTATATATAAGTTTTGGCTGGTTTCAAACTCCTTCATAATACATTTATAATCTTATAAAGGTTACGTGAACGAACCAGCATGTTCGAGCAAAATGGGAGATCTTATTGATAGCTTTAACTATCAACAATGGCCCATCATGGCTGCTAGATTCAAACCCCTACTATCCAAACACTTTATCTGTTTTGGAGTAAACTCCAGGCGCCAGCTATCTATTCAAAAGAATAAACAACATCTTTGGTCAGTAGGCTCATAATCCAGTGCTCGAAACAATTCCCTTAACTAGCCCAGTCTAATTTTAATCAGTAATAAAATATAGAAAAAGAATTGATAAAAAGAATTGACCGACAAATAAAGTTTAATTTTAAAGACAATTTATTTTAATCAACATTAATTAAGTTTTAAAGATAATTGATTAACCAACATTATATTACTAAATTTAAATATCTTGACAATCTAATTTAATACACGCATATTTTTAAATAAACACATTATAACATATTTTATGAAAAAAAAAAAGCATAAATAATCTATGACATTTAAATTATCTCACATTCACACATGTAATAATAAAGCATTAATAGCATTTGAAACTTAAACACACTTATCAATAGTTCATTTTATGTATGATAGAGTTCATATAATTTGAATCTTGAATGATTACGAATTACAGCAGTGGCTACTACTTATAAATGATAATAAATAAATGTTTACCTAGCATTTTTGCTTGTTGTTGGCTGCTCCTCATGGAGTATATCTAACTGGCTAGATTTTGACGTTTATTGAAGAGATCCTATGTTAATCCGTTGGTTTTATTCTTGAAAACAATTGAACGTTTGACGGAGGATTTCTGAGTTGTTATGCAGACATTATTTCACAGGTAGGTTTTGATGATCTTGTTGGACAAATGGCTGAAAGAAGAGCGTATATTTCCATAAGATTTTCAGCACTGCATTTCTGTAAACAAGACTGACACTGCAAAACTAGACTGAAACTGCAAACTCGAACTAGACTGAATGTCCAATAAAAATCTAGCTATTTATATCTGTGAATGGTTTTTGTTTTAATATCCTCCGGCAAATGGTGCAATAGGTGTTGTCGAAATTCCTTTAGATTAATCCTATGATAACATGTTTTTTGATTGATTGTTTAATTAGTAGTAGCTATTTCAAAAGGTGTTGTTTTCATATCTTTAATTAGTAGCGCACTGCTGTGGTTTTTTAAATATATTTTTCATTTATTTATAATATTTAATACTGATACATTTATTTTACATTTGCATGCACATATATAATTTTATTCTACACATCAAAACTAGTTTTAATACTTTTTCTTCTTTAATTTAAATGAAGAGATTTATATATTTTTTTAAAGCTTCTAAATTGTATTTCAACTAATAATAATAAACTCTTTACTTCCTTTTTATATGACCTTCAGTTTAACTTTAGGAAAACCCCCTTCCCACTTTAAATCAATGATTATTCAACTTTTATTTCAAACTCTTTTGCGAAAGATTTTTTTGTTTTAATAATTTTTTTTACGACAAAATTATTTTATATACATGTGCCAATTTGGCCTTGGCACATTATATATATGTCTTTTATATATAAGTGTGATTTTTTATTTCAAAATGTGAATATATCAATAATAATGACTTCTGAATTATCATAATTCAAATAACAGAAAACAATATTTAGTTTTAGATTCAAGTAATATCCTATCCCTATTGCTAGCCTATACTGATTACACAATGAATGAATCAAAACTAGTTACTAACTGGAAAAGATTTGGATTATCATCATTTATTTATTTCTATTTGATGGTTTTTTTTGTTGATAATGTAAAGACTATCTATATTTTAAAAGTTTAAAAATAAAAGTAATTCTATAAAATACCAAATTATTAATAAATATTAATTACAATTAGAGTTGAATAAGTGTATTTACTGGTTTTATGACATTGCATAAAAATAAAACAAAACAATGAAGTCATTCTAACATGGTGATGATAAAAAATAGTCTTCAGTAAAGCAATATTAAAAACTTGTGCATGTCCATTATAATTATTATAAAAAGCTCCATCTCTTGACAAAAATCTACTAAAATGTACAAACTTTCTAAAATGAGATTATGAATTACAAATCACAAGTGTTAACAGAGACAAATGCTACTAAATAATACTTTCTGCAAATCTACTTTGAATGTTTTCTTGTCTTGTATGGAATCCCAGATCTTATGAATTAATTTAAAACTTTTATTTTGCAGATAATTCTAAAAGAAAAAATGGGTTAAAATTAAATTTAATGCATTCTAATAGTTTAAAAAGTTATATTGAAATAAAGAGTACACCATTAAGAAAATAAATTTAATAATTCGAATTTATCAGATGCTACAATTACAAAGATATCTAGAATAATAAATGAAGTCACTAATTTGAATTAAGAGAATTAAATTGGTAATTAAGACTTAGAAATTATGATTATTGTTCATATTTAGTGGGAAAATTGTGTATTATACAATTGATAGAGACTATCATTATACAAAGTTTCACTGTTTGTGTATCATAATCTGATTATACTTATGCACAGTCGGTATATATATATATATATATATATATATATATATATATATATATATATATATATATATATATATATATATATATATATATATATATATTAAAATTGTAAAAGAATTTATATATCATCATAAAATATTTTTAAATGTTTTAAAAAAGTCTTTATCATCTATTGACAGAAAATATAAATTACAAGCATAACAGTAGACTCTCCATTAATAGTTCATAGTTTAACTGATTCATTATAATAGCTATGTTTTAAAATTACATTTATATGTGTGAATACTATTTTGGTGGTTTTTTGCAAATGGACTTAATACCTGAGTCTCAAAATTATGCTGGGTGACATTTTCTTTTCAGAGCAGAACTTATATGTACTTCAGATGATTTTTTCTTTTAAAAAAAGGACTTTTATTTGTTTTAATAAATTTATATTATTAGAATAACTAATGAAATATGTGTTAATAAAATAATATTACAGTAAAATATATTTTGGCCCACTGTCACTGCATTAAATAATAACATGCAGGTTTGAGGTGGTAATGTATTATTATTATTATTATTAAAGATTTGCTCTGTTTTTAAATCAATTTTTAATGAATCGACAAATAACACTACAATGTATCAAATGGATGATTATAAACGAGGCATTATAAAGTCTTTAACTTTGTCAGCTGAGATAATTAGTATTTCTCTCTCAAATGTAGTTCAAAATATTTTATTATCGATGTCATCCTATATTATTTCTGATTAACATAGGTATTAGAAATAAAGTTATGAAGACAAAATAAAACAAATAGAAGCAAAAGAGATAAAATAGAAGAGAATAAAATTGTAAAATGAATACAGATTTTTCTTTTAAACTATTTTTGGAAACAGGGAAGTGACACTCAAAACAGATTTAATTGTAAGAAAGATGCAGTCAAATAGATGTAAAAGATTACATCAAGAAATGACACTTGAGATTTTCCAAGTCCATTCTCAGCAATTGGGAATGCATTTATATATAACAAAACAAAAACAGAATGTTATTTTTCTCTTTCTATAAACAAATGAAGCACACAATTTCAAAAAAATGAAAATAAGCATAATTTTTATTTAAAATTATTCCATATAATAGTTTTGTCTAAGGTAATACCGCCTCTAATCTATACAGAAAAATTCACCAATATATATGCACACATAGATATTCTTTTTCCATAAATTTAAAATAAAATTTTCTTATTAAAAAAAAACAACAACTCTGAAGCAAACATACTGATATTTGATTGAAGGGCGATTCGCGGTTACTGAAACATTTATAAGTTTCATGCTGCTTTCTACATAACATAGAATAAAATAGTCTTAATGCATGTTAAAAGAGAGTTCTGCACTTTCTTTATTTTAAAAACGATTAAATAAACCCAATACAGAAGTTTATTATAAATATAAAAAAGAAATAACTACATCTTTGAAGAAAAATGATAAAAAAAGTAATCATCATCAACCATTAACAATCCTCTGCAGGATGAAGGTCTCTCCAAGTTCAATCCATCTTCTCCGATCTTTATCTTCTCTTCTCCACACATCACCCCTACACACTTTCTTATTCCATCCATCCATCTAACATGTGGTCTCTTTCTGGGTCTTTTACAATCCCTTGGAATCCAGTTTAAGATTTCAATGGTCCATCTATTATCATCTCTTCTAGCAATATGTCCAGCCCAACTCCACTTAAATCTTTTAATTTTTTTAATGAGATCAGTAACACCTGTTTGTTCTCTTACCCATACATTGTGTTTTCGATCTCTTCTTGTTACTCCCAACATGCATCTCTCCATACTTCTTTGAGTAGTCTGAAGTCTCTGTATTGCTCTTCTATTAAGTGTCCAAGTCTCAGATCCATAAATAAGAACTGGTAAAACACATTTATTAAAAACCTTCCTTTTCAAACACATAGGCATATTTCTTTTTAGTATCAAGTTATTTCTACCAAAAGCACTTCAAGTTTAATTCTATGATTAATTTCCTCCATTATGTTTCCATCTGTATTAATAATCTGACCAAGGTATTTGTAACTATTAACTTCTTCTAACTCATCATAATCAATCTTTATTTTCATATTTTGAGAAAATCGATTAAACATTACTTTAGTCTTTTTAACATTTATCTTTAGTCCTATTTTCCTAATTTCATATGATAACTCCTGCAACATTTCCTGCAGCTCTAAAGCATTATTTGCAAAAACAACTACATCATCTGCAAAATCTAAATGACTTAAATAATCTCCATTTACTTTCACTCCTTTAGCTTCCCATTTTAATCCACAAAATACTTCTTGCAGCACTGCTGTAAAATTTTTTGGAGATGTGGAGTCACCCTGTCTTACACCCTTTTCAATGTTGACTTTTTATAAATATTCTTTAAAATATGACAATATCCTGGATCTATACCTTGATGATCCAATGCTTTAATCACTGAAGAAATGTTTATAGACTCAAATACCTTTTCATAATCTACAAATGCAAAGCATAATGGCAACTCATATTCATTTGCCCTTGCTATAACTTCTCTTAATACCTGGATAGGATTCATTGTACTACAACCACCTTTAAAAACAGCTTGTTCTCTTGGTTGGTGGAAATCCAATGTTCTCTGTAGACAATTGGTAATTATCTTGGTAACATTTTTGTATAAAACTGATAAAATACTGATAGGTCTGTAACTTCTAATATCTTCTTTATCACCTTTTTTAAATATTAGTATTAATACTGCATTCTTCCAAATCATCTGGTATATCTTTATCATTTAGACATTTGATATATAACTTTGCTAAAAAAATTTCTATTTCTTCACCTGCTTCTTTTAATATATCAATTATAATTCCATCATTACTTGGAGCTTTTCTTTCCTTCATACATTACTCGGAGCTTTTCTTTCCTTCATAAATTTAATTGCATGTCTCACTTCTTCATTTAAAATTCTGGGCAATTCAGAAGATATAATATATATAGGAGGTACTTGTTCTTTATTACTATATAATTCTAGATAGAAGTCAGAAAGGAGTTTGCTATTAACTGAAAGGAGATCCTTTGATTCCTCTCGGAGGCCTTAAAGGAACCGAGCAGGGCAAAATCCTAATGTTCACTCCATACATTCTTGTTGTTGCAGCTGTTATTATGTGATTATTCATATAGTATATGTTAAACCATTAAGCATCACATGATCACTATCTCTTATACTAGCAACACATATTTGTATATAAACAAAGCAAACTCTCCATACAGTATTGCCACTCTGTGCCAACCAGAGTAATCAATGAATGCCAGAAGGCTTGTGCATAAAATCCCTATCTAATGCCTACTCATCCAATATCCCCAGACTAGTTTCTGGCTTGTGGCCATCATCAGTGAGGAGCTTTGGATCTGAGAGCACTGCATCTAGATCTTAGGATCTAATGCAACCCTCCAGCACCCACCTTTTATCTCTACTTAACTACAAAACTATGAGAATGAAATTGAAAATACAAAAATATTTTCAATCTAAGCCCAATAGCTTATATAGTCATATGGGTCTGAACTCAGTTCAGCACCCATACCTTTTGGTGTCTTTGGCTCTTTAACAACCATAGCCACCATTATCCTATTAGGATAGTGATCATGTGATGCTTAATGGTTTAACACCAATCCTGCCAAATAGGATAATGGTGGCTATGGTTGTTAAAGAGCCAAAGACACCAAAAAGTATGGGTGCTGAGCTGATTTCAGACCCATATGACTATAAAAGCTATTGAGCTTAGATTGAAAATATTTTTGCGTTAAGTAGAGATAAAAGGTAGGTGCTGGAGGGCTGCATTAGATCCTAAGATCTAGATGCAGTGCTCTCAGATCCAAAGCTCCTCACTGATGATGGCCACAAGCCAGAAACTAGTCTGGGGATATTGGATGAGTAGGCAATAGATAGGGATTTTATGCACAAGCCTTCTGGCATTCATTGATTACTCTGGTTGGCACAGAGTGACAATACTGTATGGAGAGTTTTGCTTTGTTCATATAGTATATGGATATGAATGGTCTGCTCACTAACATGCATTAGACACCATGATGAGTTTATTGAATTTTTATCTCTGAGTTTAAAGTTTAAAAAACACCATGGTGTTTCTCCTCAGTTGCCACATAGGGCAGAATGAATGTATGTGTAAATGATAAATATTTTTCCAATAGATATATACAATCAAGACAGACAAAAATAAATCATGGCCCTTATTCCCAGGAGGCTGCAAAGTTATGAACCAAGGCAGTAGTTGGTTGCTGAAGGTAGAGGGTACTAAGAATCCCCTGATTGTGGACCCAGTTACCATTTGATGATGCCTTTTTATTTAGGTACTTACAACTGCAGGTCACTTTCAAGTGAAGGAAGATTGCAAGAATTAGAAGAAGAATTGTCTTATATTAAATGGGACATTATTGGACTTTGTGTGAAGTTAGAAGAAAAGGTGAAAAGACAATTGATTTAAAAAGTGGACATGTACTTTACTATAAAGGCACAAATATTGGAAATACAAGTGGAGTAGAATTCATTATAAATAAAAAGTGGAAGAATAATATTGTGGAGATTGATGGTGTATGGACAGAGTAGCAAGATTAGTTATACAACTTAATAGCAGATACCAAATGCAGATAATTCAGGTTTATGCCCCAACAAGTTTTCATGGTGATGAAATAGTAGAAGATTTTTATATGGATATATAAAAGGCTTTTGATCAGAGTAAACAACATTTTAAAATTGTTATGGGAGACTTTAATGCTAGAATTGGTAAACAAATGAAAGATGAAAGTGCTATAGGCAATTTTGAGATATGAGAGAGGACAAATACCTGTGGAGTTTACAGAAAAATAAAAACTTTGTATTATGAATTCTTTTTTTGAGAAAAATGTTAAAAAGAAATGGACATGGAAGCATCCAAATGAAGGTACAACAGAATTGAATTATATTTTGACTAACAGAAAATACATATTTCATATTGTAATGTTCTTAATAAATTTAACACAGGAAGTGATCATCAGTTAGTAAGATGTAAGATATGTGTTAATGCAAAACTAGTGAGACAAAAATTATTAAGAAAAACAATATATGCAGTTGATATTTCTAATCATCACAAACATTCTAATGAATTCAAATTAGAACTTTCAAATTGGTTTCAAGTATTAGTAGATTTTGAACATGATTCAGATTTGAATGAAATTAATATGAAAATAACTGATACACTTTTAAAAACTGCAACAAAGATAGCTGATAGAAAAAAGCAGCAAGTGACCAATAAAATTTCTACTGAGACTAGAGAATCTATGAAGAAAAGAAAGGAATATGATATACAAAAATGATGCATTAAAAAGGATTGAATATCTTGAATTTTGTAAAATGGTGCAGAAAAGAGTTGAAAATGATATAAGAAATTATAACTGTGAACTAGTAAGGAAAGCTGTAGAAGAGAATGAAAGACTTAAGAGTGTAATACAACATTTTGGTATTGGTAAGAAATTTATATCTGCAATAAAAAAAAAGATGGAATTATTACTATAAAGAGAGATGACATCATGAAATGGGTAGAAAAAAGTAATAATTAACTATAATTAATTAAGGCCTTTTTATTTATACATCTACTTTAAATATTATTATATTATGGGCGAAAAAGAGACAAAGATAAATCATATATGATATCCCTTCATCAGTGATTAAAAACTGGCTCCTATTTCAATCATATTTATTCTTTATTGGTAGTCTATTAATAATCATTTGATTGCCCCTGGTTATCCAAGTAGCAAAGTATCTTCTAACTAAAAGTAGTAATATAATCATTTACCAATTAAAACTGAAGAACAAGATATATTACCACTGGCAATAGAAACTTAAAAAAACCACAAACTCTCTCTGAAATAAAATGCTAGATGTGAACAAAGAAGTTAATACTAATCACTACACCATAAAGAATTCTAACCAGCAAAGTATCAACGATGTGATAGGAGGCTAATAGTTTTAACTTGCTATCTATACTAAAACATCCAAGTGGATAGTTAGTTTTGTTTATTGTTTTAGAATCAAAAACAATAGAAAACTTTTTGAATGAAAATTAATATGATCATAATGTTCATTAACTATCTGTTCATCTGTCTCTCCATCCATGTATTTCTCCATCCATCCACTCACCCATCCAGACACTCTCTGCTTACCTATCTGCCTGCCTGTCTGCCTGCCTACCTACCTATCTATAAAAAAGGCCATTAATTCTTCTCTACTTTTTTTATCACCCACAAAAATACATTACCTTTCTATCTGCCTGCCTGTCTGTCTATCTATAAAAACGGTCATTAATTTTTTTTTTTTTTACTTTTTATCACCCACAAAAATACAGTTTACTTACTTATAATTTCTTCTAACAGAAATCAAACGTTGAATAATATTGCAAACTTTTTATTCAAATGTTAAATGATACTCAGCACATAATTTTAAATGAATCACAATCTCATTATTTCTACTTTATATCTACTTCAGTAATTAATATTCAGTAATATACTAATTTCTATTTTAAAAAAAATATTTATTACTATTTTAAGATAAAGTCACTGTTTATAAGATATATATATAATTATAGAAATAAATCAAGCAAAAATTACGAATTTATGTAATAATTTTTATAAACTCACATTATTTTTATAGCTGTTATCTCACTTTTAAACCTTGGTTTGAAAATCTGTGTAATTAAAAAATTGTTATACCTTCAAATAAAAAAAATCAGAGTGTCAAATTATTTATTAGTGAATTGTAAAAAATACTTAGAACGGTTGATCAAAAAAAAATCCCCTGTTGAATCTCAATTTTAAATTTAAATAATTAAATTAAATTCACTTTTTAGTTTTTATCTATTTATATTTTAAAGCATTTAATAATAAATACATTGTAAACCATGCTTCCAATTACCTTCATCGTAATCTTTCTCAGTTGCATAAAATATTAACGCAAATACATTAACTTACACAATACATTTCATGCTCTGTGAATCTTCAGTTTAGTTACTTGCTGATATAAACAAATTATTTTCTCTAATAATAAAACTATAATGAATAACGTTATTATTGCTAACGAATGAATTAGACACAGGGCCCTCCTCCCAGCATCAAACCACAATCTCATTCAGTCAGCAAAATTGAATTAAATCCAAGTTTTTCATTGAAATTACCTTTTTTCCATAGAATTCTCTAGAATCTAACATGGCTATCATTTTACTTTTAAAATCATTGGAAAGAAAAATTGTAACCGTTCTTACTTTTAATAAGTTGGTGCCATAATTCTTGTATGAAAAAGGATCTAATTGGAATGGATTTAGAGATTAATTTCTCTAAACCATAACTTAGATCACTAAAATGGGGAGTCTGTATCAGCATGAATTGGAGTTCTAGTGGACTCTGAGATCATACTGTTTTGTCAAATTTTTACTTGTGAATAATATTAACAAACTCAAATGCTAGAGATATCATACATTTACCATATCCCAAAACAAACTGTGATAATTTGCCTATATATCTTGAAATGGTATACAAACATGCATTCTCAAAGTCATTCTTAAGTTAGAATAGAAAACTCTCTTTAGATATATCACATTTGCAAATAGTAGTAGACAAATTGCATTAAAAATATAGAACTGAATATATATTCTTATTGAAGATTTTCCATGTGTAAGTATCAATATATTATTACTAATTTTCACTGTTTAGCACTCTATATTATATTCATCATGTAACAAAAAATAAACTTCTAATTACAACATTATTTTTTCATTATCTGGCTAATAGACACTTAATACAATTGATATCTTTATCTTCTTACATATTTTATTAAATTGCACTATAATTTAATTTATTATATGTATATAATTAATCATTAAACACATTAAACACTTAGACAATCCCAATATCAGTAATAATCAACAAGTTCAAACTGTTATCAAGATAACCTCCTTTTAACAATAAAGGTGGAAATCTCACCTTTATTTATGATTCAGTATATAGACAATAAAGACTGCAAGTTGACCACAGAGATTGAAATTACTGATGAAGCAAAGTTTAAATAAACCTCCTTAAACAGATAAATATAACCTATTCTGAATGAAGACTATTCAAATAGTCAATTATAGCATTACAAACTGCAATTATAATTTTCAAACAATGAGTGTAATAATGCTCAAGGCTAAATGGGTTTATAAGCAATCATTAACACCAGTGAACACTTAGACAATCCCAATAACATTCAACAATCTCAATCTGCTGTCAAGGTGACCTTTTAATAGATGTTTTCAAAAGAATATATCTTAATAAAGTTAATACTTTATTCCTTATAATAGTTATTTCTTAAGCCAAATGCATTTTTGGTGTGATGCATCATAATCATGACTTTACATTGCTATCTGAGCTGATTAGAATGTTTTATTATTTATGAGGACTTTCACATTAATATTCAATTTAAATGTCATAATAAATTCTTAATGAGATGCTGTTAAATTTTTTTTGAGAAAATTTTTGATATTATCAATACTCAAAGCTTTTTTTATTTTCCTTTTTCTGTCATCACATTCTGAGCAGATAAACTTAATGTTTTTACGATTAAAAATGTCCACCTTTTTTTGTAATGATCAAGAAAAAAAATGGAATAAATGCTGATTTTTTCTTTGTTCTGTTACATAAATATTTGTATTTCCGTAACTTTTGAAATGATATTAGCTTAAGAATCACCATTCTAGGTAGTGATATATTCCGGGCTATTACATCACAAATAGTTTGATGGATTTACTTCTACCAAATTGTATTCTTTGTATTGTTTATAAATCAGTTTAGGTTTGTAGATCTTGAAATATTGAATATAGTTTTGCAAGCCATACTTAGGATATATGATGTGATAATTCAAGGTTTGTTATTATTCTTTTATTTGATTTTCATATTATCGTAAATAAATATTTTAATTTTATTACAAAATGTACATCTATTATAATCTCTTTTTCTATTATAATCTCTTTTTCTTAAATTGTTATATAATTTTCAATGCCCCATTTTTGGTCATAAACAAATTTGCACATGTGGTGATATTGATTTTGATGTCTTAAATCCAGCTAGTTTATAAGCTGTGGAAGTCCATGTTGGAGTAATATTACTTCTTTAATGTGTATAGGCTTAAGCCTTTAACTTAGTCCTTTAATTCAAATTATGTTCTCTTAAAATGAAATACTTTTTGAATGCATTTGAAAATAGACATTATAAACCTAATGTTTTAGAATAGCTATAAAAAAAAATTCCATCATACTTATATGATTTATAAATAAAATAAAAGTTTAAAAATTTGCTTCTCTTTGCATTGGTGACATGATTAATGGTTTTACATAAATATTATATATTGTTAATAAATAATCTGTGTGATTTGGTGTAGTAGTAAAGTGGGTGATTGTGGGTCAAGGTTCATGGACTGTGATCTAACTCTGCCACTTCTGTAGTTTGAATTTCTTGTGAACTCCTAAAAAATAAACGATTCAATATATTTTTTTATTGCATTTAAAAAAATGAAATTGAAGTAGAGATGCCTGCTAACAGCATTACTCGCTACCAAAATTGAATTTGTGACAACTACAATTAGCAATTTTTTTTTTATAAATAAAGCCATCTCTTGGCAAACAATATAACTAAAATCTAAAAGTCTTCTATAGCAAATAAACAAGTTATAAATAAATTGATAACATTAATAGAAGCAAATATTGCCAGCACAAGATTGCTTTTAAAGAAACCTTTTAATGATTTCTATTTCAGTACAGGTTCCAAAATAAATGAGTCAGTGATTGTACTGTAATTTAATTTTTCATAATTTTTTGTTGACGATCTAAATATTTTAAGTTTTTGAAGTTGTCTTTCATGTTCAATAATCCATTCTGAAGTTGATACCACATTTAAAAGTCATATACAGACATATTGTCAATATAAACAATGAGGATTTCCAATTCCTCAACAAGTTTTGTGATAAATGCTTAGCTGGAGAAAGCATTTAAAATATCTCTGTCAGGACCCTCCCCCCAACCTCTGACCATGGTTTCGTGCTCTGGAACTCCTCAGAGAGATGCTAGAGTAGGTTCAGACCCTAGATCTAAAAACACCAACCCAAAGCCAGAAATTAACTAAAAGTTATCTATTGAGTGGAAAATCAGAAAGTTTCAGATACCTACATGTCTTCAAACCCAGCTATCCAACTCAAATAGCTGGTTTGAAGACATGTAGGTGTCTGAAACTTTATATCTTCTGAATTTCACAGGATTTTAAATGAAGAAGTGAGACATGCAATGCAATTAAATTTATGAAAAAGGGAAAATCTCCAGGTAATGATGGAATTATAATCGATATATTAAAAGAAGCAGGTGAAGAAATAGAAAAAAATATTGGCAAAGTTATATACCAAATGTCTAAATGAAAAAGATATACCAGATGATTGGAAGAATGCAGTATTAATATTAATATTTAAAAAAAGATGATAAAGAGTAAATTAGAAATTACAGATCTATCAGTCTTTCAAAAGGAAATTTTATTCACAAACCATAAGAATCATTTACAAAAAGAAGGACATTTACATATCAATCTCAAAGGAGACCAGTCAACAAAATCAGAGGTTACGCTCGTATATATAAACAAAAAAAAAACAATTTCATATCAATAACATTAAGACATTATCACCAGAAATTGAAGACATATAACTTCCCATTCCAGAAATCATAGTAGTGGCCCATTTACATTAATCTGATCATGTATATCATATATATGATAGTGTTAGTCAATTCAAACACATATAAGTTTGTTTAATTTATAAACATGTGGACAATGATTAAAATCATATTTTGCCATTTAGTCTATAGAGTTTTATCTTATCAAGTGAAGAGTATTTCCAATGTTCCTGTGTGTATTAATTTAACATTTTAAATAACGAGAGATTAATTATTATGAACCATATATGAAAACCATACACTTTACTTATAGATCATGAGGTTAGCCAATCCAATATAGGGATTGCATTGATAAAAATTACTTAAAAGCAGGTTTTCATAGAATACGTAAGACTGAAAATTACACAAAATATCTCATAGATTCTTTACAGTAAACAAATCAGTTACCATTAGGCATTGTTAAAGCAGACTTAATATATTTATTGGGTCATTGATTAAAACTGATCCATTAATCAAATGAAAGCTCTTTTCTATTATTCATAATTAGGTGAGTAACTTTATAATGACATTTTCTAGTTCTTGGATCTCTTCCATGTAAAGTTTATCTAGAATGTTTTAGGTAAATGGTTCATTAAATTTTCTCATTATCTGTGGATTTACAACTTTATATTCTTTTCATCATTGGTACTACACTTTGTTTTAGGTTTATTAGGGACCAGGTCTGGTTGAAGATCCAATTCTGAGAAAAATTTTTAGTCTAATTCTTTAATTTCTTTTAGTAAGTGTAAAGACATTTTCATCATGTCATATTCTTCTCCACTTTCAAAGATAATCTTATTTTTCAATGACCAAATGGAAAAATTTATAAATGTTGCCTATCTTATGACCCCAAAATGTCCACTCTTGAAGGTTTTAGTCAAATTTACACAAGCTGATTCTTTGTTTTTAATGAGAGATTTAAAAATGTTTCTTATGCTATTCCAAATGTGACACTTCTCCAATATATGTGCCATTGTCTCATCACTATGCCTACATAGTGCACATATAGGGTCCAGATTGTAATTCTTTTACTATGTAGGAAGTCGGCAGTAGGCAAGACAACAAGGTTAACCTTGATTAAAAAATCAATAAACTTCAGTTCCAATTTTAGACATTTGGTCAACCTGGAGAACCTCGATATTCCTTATTCATAAGATCATATGTGTTCCAGTAGTTTAATTTGTTATTAAACATTATTCCTGGCTTCTTCATTTTTAGATGGTTAAATACTATAGAGATTTGCTTTTGAATCCAAAGCCTTCCACTTTTGGGAGGTGGCCTATCGGTAGGAGTTATTTCTTCTGGGAATATTGGCCCTTCCATATCTGGGTTTTTCATAAATAATCTGGTAAACATTAATACCAAACCTTAGGTTGTGTTTTAATATTATTTTTATGCTGGTCTGGTTTAATTTTGGATTTGGGGTAGTTTTGATAATCTGGTAAGTACATTATGAAAACACTGTATTAATAAGACTTTGACTGAGTATAGTCCTATGCTGTTCATCTGTTTAGGTTTCTGTAGAAGGTGCAGGCTGATAACAGGAGCTCCCCCCCAACACAGCTTTCTACATTGGGTTTCGACATTCCTTATAAAGGCTTTCATCAGTGAGAAGCCTGCAAGGAAGTATGTAATATTGGGGAGCATGACAGCATTCATCAGCGCAATTTTCCTGAACAAAGACAAATAAATTTTCTCCAACGATCCAATAAATTTTGTTATCTTAGTCATTAAATTATTTTCAATTTCCTTCCTCATTTTAGATGGGGGGGGGGGGCACTAGAAGAAAACCCAGGAACTTCTGAGGTGGAGCCTTAAATATGTGGGGAATTTGCTTGCCGGTAATAATTGACCAGATTGCCAATTTCTCCTTGTTGACTCTTAGACCAAATTCACATTCGAATTGGTCCAAGAGCTCCTCTAGGCCAGAAAGCTCCTCCCACAAAGCAAGAAAAACCACCACATCATCCTTATAGGAGACATGATGGACCCTCTCTCTTAGCAAAGGTATGGATATCCCTTTAAGAGATGTCTCTCGATGTTTAGCAGGAGGGGATTCACTTAGGCAGTAAAAAAGAGCTCACTGAGAGCCCAGAGGAATAGAAACAACAGGCTTAAATCCTGGGGACACCCTCCCATCCAGAGACAAAAACACCTCCCTATTATACAGAAGGTTCTCTATCATCTGGAGGTAGGCAGCTGGTACTTTGAGTCCCTCCAGGATTTTCATAAGTGCATCAACTCGAACACAATCAAAAGCAGCAGCAAAATCCAGCTGAACTGCAATTGGCTGCGCGATCTTCTTCATGTGAATGTGGTCTATCAATAGATAAAATCGGCTCACAGCATCGGACGTCAAGCTCCCCTTTTTGGCAAACTAGAATTAGACAGCTGATCAATTATAATATCTTGTATGTCATTTTTAATTAGGGCCTCAACTGTCTTTTCTAGTAGAGAGATCATTGATATTGGGCTGAGATTCCCCAGGTTCCGAGGGCCCTCTAGTTTCTTAACCAGAGGAATCATGGCAATTGGGTTGATCCTGGAAGTTCCTGGCAGCCATCAGCCAAAAGGTCTGCCATCCTTTTAATGATTGGTGCTGAGAAAGCACTTAAATGAAGCAGGAGGAATTTTGAGATTCCATGCAAGCCAGGATGTGTTTTGTCTGGCATCCTCTTCAATTTATCAATAATTCTTTTTTCTGTGATTTTGTGGCTTGAATTTTTAATTAAATTAAATTCTCTTCTTTCAATCATGATAAGTTTTTATAGAAAATTTTATCAAGATTATTACAACTCGTATATAGAGAACATTGGATTTCAACCAACCAAAAGAACAAGCTGAATTTAAAAGTGGTTTTAGTGCAGTAAATTATATCTAAGCAATAAGAGAAGTTATAGAAAGATTCCATAAGCATTTCTTCAATGATCAAGACATTAATCATTAATATATAGACCAAGGATATTATCATATTTTGAACAATATTTATAAAATTGCAATAACAACAATTAGATCACATAATGATACTAGGAAGGTTAACATTGAGAAGATTGTAAGACAGGGTGGCTTAATATCTCCAAAATTTTTTACAGCAGTGCTGCAATGAATTAAAATGGAAAACTAAAGGAATAAAAGTAAATGAAGATTATTTAAGTCATTAATATTTTGCAGATGTAAGAGTTATCAGATGAAAGTAACAAAGTAGGATTAAAGATAAATGTTAAAAAGAATAAAGTAACATTCAATGGATTTTCCCAAAAGAAGAAAATAGATATTGATTATGATGAGGTAGAAGAAGTTAACAACTATAAATACATTGATCAGATTATTACTATAAATGGAAATATAATGGATGAAATAATTAAAAGACTAAAGTGGAGTTGGGCTGTACATATTTCTATAAGAGATGATAATAGATAGACAATTGAAATCTTAAATTGGATTTCAAGAGATTATAAAAGATCCAGAAAAAGACCACATATGAGATGTATGGATGAAATAAGAAAGTGTGCAGGGGGCATGTGAAGAAGATAGGCTAGAGATCAGAGAAGATGGATTGAACTTAGGGAGTCATTCATCCTGCAGTGGTGATAATTGTTGTTGATGATGATGATGATGTCATATAGACACATATTACATAACACAATTTAACAGAAAAGAAAAAAATCAAAAAATTAAAGGTTTTAAATATCAAAAATATCTTATTAAATAACATCAAGAGTTCAAACATATTTTGATTAAAATTTTAAAAGTATAAATGTATATCTACATATGTGTATCTCTATACACATAAAGATATAGGTTAAACCAAATTTGATATTTATAAAAATATAAAAAAAATAATAAGAATGATAAATAAAGACATAACCTTACTTCCCAGGTGTATGATTTCTCTTTAAATTATAACAGTAAATAAAGATCTGGAATAAGTTCCATTCCATTCTTCTTCTTTTACTCTTTTTGATTCATTGATGACATTAGCTTCAAACATTTTCTTCATCTGCACTATAAAAAGATAGAGCTTTTATGGATCCAAGGATTTTTACTTTAAAGTCCATTTCACATTATTTTTTTCAATAGTTATGTTTTTGACAGCAGTTAATAAACAGATAACATGATGACAATGAGAGAAAAGACTGTAGTTAGATATCTTTTAATTTTCATTTTTAAATCCAGAAATTCATTTCCAAAGCTAAATGAAGACTCACTTGAAGCCTCTTCTTTAGAAATTAAGGTTTTGTATAAGAAATCATCTGTGCCATCAAGTTAGTTACTAATTCCACATTTCTTAAATGACTCTACAACTATCTCATGTTTCATAGCATCCCATAAAGATTTGAGCCATTCACAAATCTATGAAATACTAGGCCTCTTTCTTCATTCTGATGAAGTCTCTTCAAAACCTATAGGCTACATCCAACTGTTCCATTCCTCATTCATGAATCCTTTAAATGATTTATTAAGCTAGACATCTAAACTTGAAGTTGGCTTGTTAGACCAAATGGAATTACAGCTAATTGAGTTTTCAGTTGGTTGATTTTATTTTATTCTGTGACTCCAAAACTGATCCCATATTAGCAAGGCATATTTTTTAAACAGTTCACTAAGATGACTAGACCAAACAATTCTATCTACAACTTCACCCCCTCCATTTATCCAGCCCTTAGGATGCATATGCACAAACACACCTTTTGCCAGTTTTTCCTTGAGCAACTTATTATCTTTACAAAACAGAAAAAAATGTATGGAAATGATTTATTCGAAACCATTGTTTTGCAAAAGGACAAAATGCAATAGAATACTTATAATATATGTATATTAATATAAACCAAAAAATTTCAGTTCACAATTTTGATTACCAGTGCATATGACACACCTCATATTTTAAGCATATTTTTAGGGGGGGGGGAGGGATTATGTCTCTTATATGCTGGCAAATACATGGCATACAATATATATTTCAACTTAAATATGCTTTCATAACACTGATAGATATAAAAGGTGAAGCATCCAAATATATACATAACTTATTTCTTATATAAAAACCACTCTAGCTTCAAGAAATCTATAAGTTAAATATTATGAAAGACATTTTCTTGTAAATAGTCAGAAAATATATTAATAAAAAATGTACTTTACTGATGGATAAAAATGTAAAGAGCTTTTATCTTAATATTTTAGATTTCTATAACCAAAAAAGATAGTACACTTCATTTTCAATATGATGCATTCTGAATTAGTTCAGATATTAAATCCTTTTCAGATTCTTGGTGGATCATTATTAATAAAATTCAAACTGTCATCTAAAACACTTTTTTTTTTCTTGAATAAAACGAGAAAAAATGAAAAAGTAACCAGATATATGTCAGGTTTAATAAGAGTTTTTAAAAATAAGATTAGAAACATGTTTCAAAAACTGTATTTTCGTGTTCTGACCATGTCAGATTTTTTTCTTTTAAATATATGGATTATTAACAGTATAATATACTTTAACTATACCTCCAAGATTTACACTCTTTCTCACTAGCCAGATGATATTTAATTTTTCTTGATTAAAAAGATCTGCTAATAATAGTTTATCTAGTTTTTTTCCTTTTCACAGAATGTGGCAAAAATATTTAGTAATAGTTAGTAAATTATAAAACAAAATAAAAAGCAAAAGATATTTTAAATATTTTATTTTACAACTATTAAAAATTAGAATTGCAAATGTAAATTAATCATAATACAATAACTTCTAATATATAACAAATATACTATTATTTAACATACAATTTCTTACAAAAATAAATTAGCAGTTTGTTTTTCAAATTATCGATTTTTTTAAAAAGCAATTATATGCTAAATTCTAAAAAAAAAAAAAAAAAAAATCTAATACACACAAAAAGCTCAATTTTTATGTATTTTCTATCTTTTTAATTCAATCTTATAAATCTATTTTTATGATGTCTATTAATTGTAAATTTTTATTAAAGGATTTAAAATATATTTAAACTCAAAATTGTAATAAAACTTTGTAGCTTTGTGAAATTATAATATTTAATTCTTAGAATACAAATAAATTACACGTTATCGTTAGTAGCTTTGCTTCAGGCAACATTTTAGTTCTGATTAACCTGTTATTCACATTCCACTTTTCCAATTCAAAATATTCAAAGTTGTATTGGTAATAGTTATAAAACAAATATATTAAGCTGTCAATTACATTATATTTAAATTTTTATCTATAATTATGATTGATTTTGCATTTAATTAAAATACACACATACACACAATAAAAATAGTTATAAACCCATCTGTACATACAGAATCCAATAAATAAATAAATATAACATCATCTAAAATGAATAATAATGACATTTAGAAAAAAGCACACACATACATACACACACACAAAAATTGCATCTATTTGTTTATTTAAAACACAGGACTATTTTAAATAATGCAAAACATTTATGTCCAAAATATCCTATAATATATGAAATTATATTGTGTAATGCGAAAACTCACTATATTCAGCATAATAATGTATTCTATTATAAAAAAACAGCGCATTCTCTGATAGTATTGAGTATAATGATATATTAGTTTACAATTACAATTTGTCATTTTATTGTATTCAATGCATTTTTTTTAATTTCTTATTTTTCTCTTCAACATTATGACAAGCTAATAATTTTATCAATTATCTTTCATTTGTTTGAATTGTAATGTCAAATTGCAATTTTGAAAAAATATAAACTTTTATTTCCATATTTAAAACTGATGATAATTTAAATATAATAAAAATATTAGAAATTATTATAAAGAAGTATATAGATAAAAACACTTAAAACTATTTCATTTATATAAAGTCTTTCAGTTAGATCTATCATTACCAGTAAATTTGTGAAAACATTATGTGTGTGTAGTATACACACACGCATAGATTTAAACAATTATGCATGGATTGAAATAAATACACATACATGCACACAGGTAAAACAATTCTGTTCAGCAGTTTACTCACCCAGATTTTATCACAAATTCCACTGCATACCAATAACCAGATGGTGATGGTCTGGATTCAGATACTCGCTTTCTACTTTCCACACTATCATTTAAATATAAGTCCATGGTGAGAACATGATTGTTCAGCAGTAACTATAATAAAAAAATAAGAATGACATTTTATATTACATCATTATATCATTATTTATTTGTAAAATAATTTTCTAACACTGCCTTCAGTATTTCTCTTGCATCTTTCATTGTATTTAAAAGAATTATAAATTCAATTCTTTTAAAGATTATCTAACAATTTTCTTCTTTTATCTTTTCCCCTGCATATTATTTTGAATTGTACTCTATACTCTATTTATGTTAAAGTAAGCTAGAGATAAACTTTAATATCAAAACAAGATTTATGATAGAATTTTTGGCTCACATCCACTAAAACATTACACGATTACCATTTCTTATACAACATTACATGATTACCATTTCTTATACTAGTTCTTAGAATAGTAGCAAATTCTCTATACAGTAGTGCCATCCAGTGCAAGCTTTAGGAATCAATGAATGTTGGAAGATTTGTGCATCAAATCCCTATCTAGTGCCTACTCATCCAATATCCCCAGATTAGTTTTTAGATTGTGGATTCAGTTTGGAATCTTGGATCTAAGAGTACTGCACTTAGTTTTAGGATTTAAACCTTCCATCAGCCATCTTTTATCTGTTTAGTTAACTATAAGCTATGAGTCCAAGATGAAAAATTAATGATGTTTACAATCCAAGTTAATTTACTTCTATATTCATATAGATCTAACACAGTTCAATATCTGTACATTTTAGCATCTTCAGTTTTTAAAAGAAAAACCACAATCACCATCATATACTATGGATCGAATTAGCATAAAGCCACTAAAACATCACATGATCACCCTTCCTATGCTTACACAAGCAGTTAAAACAGTAGCAAACTTTCTAGACAGCAGTGTCTCACAGTGGAAACCATAGTAATCAATACATGCAAGAAGGCATATGCATAAAAATCCTATCTAATGCCTACTCATCCAATATCCCCAGACTAGTTTCTAACTTGTTGCTGTTATCAATGAAGAACCTTGGATCTAAGAGTACTGCACCTAGATCTTATAGGATCTAATGCAATTTTCCTGCAGTCACATTTTACTTATTTAGTCAACTATAAATAAAAACACAATGTTTTCAATCCAAACATGCACTGGATGGCACTATTGCATGGAGAGTTTGCTACTGTTTAAACACTAAAGTGATGAGAATAATTTAAACAATTTGTTAAAAAAATAGCAAGATAGAAAGAAAAAAAATATGCGAGATACTGGTTTTTTTTTTTTTTGTTTAATGAATAAATTAAAACTCTACAAAATTGAAAGTGAACATGATATAACTGTTCTCTACATTCCATGAGGTGATGGAAATGAAGAAAATTTTGACTATTATGAGAAAATCTGTACAATATATAAAAAACTGACAAAATATTATCTCAAAAAGAAAATACACAAAGCTTTCTAAAATTAAGTAAATTTGTAAATAATTGAGATAATTTTCTTCTAGAATGAGACTATAATCTAATTAAAAAAAAAGACTTCCAAAACACAAAATAAATAAGGAATTATATAATTAAATAGCTTGTATGGAATAAAAACAATCACCAGGTTTCTTCAAGCAAATTGTTCTTTAAAAGTTATTTCACACAATACAAAACAAAAAACGACACGAGACGGACACTATCGCAGAACGTAGAAACAGAAAAAAGTAATTAATAAGATCCCATGTCTAATTATAGAAATATATTAGATATAAAAAACAAAATCATGCTAATAAATATGAAAAATATTCATAAAATTAATCAATTACTGAAAAACGTTTAATATAAATACATCTCTTTGCATTCTCTTACTCTCTTATTAACTGCATACAAACCAGATCTTATTTTATACATGGTAAAATTAATTTCAACTATTTGATTCCAATTAATAAACTATATTGCAACTTTCTCGCCTCATTTATTTAAATTAATTAAATATTTATAAAAAACTAATGTAAAATTATGAAAAAGTTTATTAATAATAGACAGAGATAAATAGACCTATTATGTGATGAAAGATCTTACTTTTTAGCATATACTATTTCTAAATTAATCAGATTATATATGCAAGTGGCATTAGGTAAAAAAAATAATGCCAATATTCTATCCTAAAAATATATTTGTTTAAAAAGTAAAAAAAAAAAGAAAAATGACTGTATTAAATAAAATATCAAGCAGTTATTTTAAAAGGTCGTCAACTTCTTTTTGTTAATGTGAGAAAATCAGGCATATAGAAATAAACTCTAATATATAAGACAGTACCACCAATGTCCAAGATTTAATAGAGAATGCTGGCCATGACTTGAGATTTATTGGTGAAGATCAGGGAAAAATTAAATATGATGTTCATAGCTATATTGTGTAGTTAGCAAAGCTATCCTAAACACAATATTTTACAACTACTAATCCAAATTTTCAATTGTTAATAAATTATGGTGACATGAAAAGTCATTGACTTACCTTTAAACTAAAATTCAAATAACAGATACCTGACTTATGGAAATGTTCAAACCATACACCTATGCATAAGTAATTTGGGATAATGTATTATACAATAAAATAAATTTTAGTAATATTGTAATTACAATAATCATAATAACATTAATAAGCAGTAGAGAGTAATTTGAAAACTTAAGCACATAATGTTGAAATTGCAAGGTATAACAATCGATTATGCCTTAGTAATTTTTAATTGAAGCAAATGTGTCTTACTATTAAATTGAGTGTAATATTATGTAATAGATACTATTTATAGTATTGTATTAAAATATCAGGAGTTTTATTGCCTGAAATCAAAATAACTGCATCTGTTGATACCTCATGTGCTAATCAAACTTATGTGGATGTAATGAAAAAATCATGATTCTTGCAGCAAATTGACAAAAAGATAATTTAAAAATGTCAACATGTAAAAAGAAGAGATAAATAATCCAATTATAGAATCTAAGTTTCATCATTCAAATTGAAAACTTGGATATTCTGATACTTTGACAAATTTAATAATGTTGACCAACAAGAAAATTAGACAGAAGAAAACCTTACTCAAATATAGGAGAAATTTAAAGCAAACATGCCGAATGACTTACCCATTTCACCACAAACTAATTCACCACACTTCTTTTACTAATCCATTGTCACTAAATTTTCTTCTCAATTCATAATTTTTTTCAATAAATAATATTTCTCCACACATTTTTCCAACATCTTTATATTGCTAATCTTATTTTTGCAAATAATCTTTCACTAATCATTCATACCGTTGCTACATATCAAGTTATACTGCTAGTAAAAAGTAATTTAAAGCTGAAATTATTTTCTTAACCTATTTCTGTAATATATCTAAAAATGCTAACTGCAATAATTTCTAGTACTTTTTGAATATTACTGCCTAAAATTGTTGAAAAAAAAAAGACATCATTACTAAGAAAATTTAAAGTTGAATTACAGGTGAGGACAATATCAATTAAAACATGAAGATTTGTGACAAACTCTTATTTTTGATACATCACATATAGAAACTTAAATGGGTTATTAAATGAGTATCATTTTGAAAATAGTAGACGTAGAATTCAGTGCATCATATTTGCGAGTGATATGGAAATATTTATAAATAGTTAGGATGAACCCAATTATGTAGAATTATTAGAATTTGTAAAGATTTAGGTTAAATAAAAGTAAAGAAATGAAAATAGTCAATGAGATGAAAAGCATTAAAAATAAGAATTAATCAAGAAATAAAAGAATAGATTAATAACTCTTAATATTTGGAAAAATAATAATAAAAAAATATAATGAAAATTGCAATGTTAAACAAACTTTTAATATGGGAAGAAAATATTTTTGGAGTCTATTGAAAATGAATTTTAAAAAAGTTTGTTTAATGTTTAGTTTAGAGGTAGCTTTAAATTGAGCAAAGTTTGTTATATTGAAAAATGAAATTAAAATACACTAAAACTGTAGGGAAGAGATCTGGACAAAAATAAATGGGATTAGTTAGGAATATAAAAAAAATAAGTGAAAAATAATATTCATAGAAAAAATTATAAAGAGAAAGAGAATTTGGATTGGATATGTACTCTGAAATAAAGAAATTATAAAAATTATGTTAAAAGAAATAGTGGAAATAAAAGAAAAGATAGCGAAAGAAAGAAATGATTTGATAATCTTAGTAAGAGGAATAGTTATAAATATTTAAAGGTTAATGAAAAAAAATTAGAAAGGCTTGAATAAAGTGGTTTAGTTCAATGTATGAGAACTGTCTATAGGTAGATAACTAGTAATGATGATTATAAACATGTAACTATAAAGCATGGACATTTTTCTCTTGGCTTGAATTTGCTAAAAATTGGTATACAAAATTCTGTATTGTTTTTTTTAAATGTATTTTTAAAATATGTCACAATCTATTATTTTTATTTTCTTAATATATTCTTCTTTAACATTTTAGGAACAATAAGTTACCTAATTTACAATAATTAACTAATCAGAAACCATTCCGACCAGTGCTTTTAATTACTAAGGATCCATAACAAATTAATAGTTTAGAGCAGCAGTTAGCAACCGGTGGACCGTGATGTAATTTTAGTAGTCGGCAAAGAAATTCAGATATTATTTAAATTGGCTAAGCTCATTTAATAAAATTTTTAAATAAAAAATAAATTTTGTATAAGCTGTATTATTATATGTAAAATAAAACAAGAACATTATTTTGCTAATTGATTTGTCACAAAATACTATTGTGATTTGCAAAACATCTACCTCAAAGGCATTTAATTAATCCCTATTTGGTTAGTGGCATAGAAAAAGTAACAAAATAAGAATACCGAATTCTGTACAATTGACTAGACATCAACTTTGACTACAGCGCGTCCTTGTATTGAAATTAAAATTATTAATAAATAAATATATATATGTATATCATATTCAATGCTCCTATTAATTCGTATGTTTAAAAATTATATTAGTAGTCTGCAATATCTAAAAGGTTGCCATCGCTAGTTTAGAGCTCATATTTGGACAACAACAACAAATAAAAGAGATGATGGAAAGGCAATTAACATTACTGAATATAAAAAATATAATTAAAGTGAAAGATAAAAAAGATTAATAATCTTTAAATAGTTCTCTTCAGACCATTTTTAAAAAAAAAAGAAAAACAATAAAGGCTAAGACAAAGGTCAACAAAGATTGTCTATTGCTGATTACTTAACTAAGAAAGATACTTTAAAAAAAAAATAATAATTTTTTTGGCTTTTATGGAAGTAAATATAATTTCTCACGTTCAAAATTAATTGTAAAGCAGTAAGTAAATTTTATAAACGTTTTTGGTACTTAGTTATTGGTTCGGGGGTCAAATTTTTGTCATTATTAAAATCATTATGATTATATATGATTGCTAAATATTTGATTTAATTCATTAAATAAAACATCCACAGAAAAGGTACTTTAAAAAAAAGTTCAGCTTTTATTACCGCCTAGCATGTTTTCAATGTAACATATATATCATATTCATGGCTTAGACACTAATAAAACTGAATATTTTTTTTAAAAATAACTTTTCTGTGAATATTTTCATTAACAATCGTAAATTTAACTTTCGTAGATTTAAAGAATCATTTTTAACAAAGTTGTAAATAACTACACTTTCTGTATTAATGTCAATTTATTTACGTGGCAAAAGATGGCCATTTTTAAAGCATAAATAGGTCAATAGTAGCTACAAAGTTAATAAAGAATGGGTAGTAGATATAAAATCCTCTAGATATTTTTAACAACTTATCATTGAAAATTAAATTTACTTACTTAAGTAAATAAAACATACATTGTCAAGCATTGGTAGTCGAGAGGTCAGCGACAGCTGCTTTATAAGCAGTTGCCCCGCGTTAGTGGGTTCGCTTCTCGGCTGATGCTATGACACATGAGGAAAAAAAAAGAAAACATATGTTCGAATGTTTAGCAATCATAGATAACCATAATGATTTTAATGAAAAATAAAAGTTTGCCGCCAGGACTCATATAAAAGTACCCCATCTTTATATATAAATTTTTTTAATTTCACATTTTTAAATTTTGTTACAGTAAAATTCTCATCAGCAAATTGTTACATTTTGATTTACAAATGTCAAACTTACTCCACCCACAACCTTGACACCATCCAGTAATGATTATTACTAATAATTTATTAAATTAGAGATTGTTTCTAGGCCAGATATAAACTTTAAACGTCAGATGAAGATTAATATATATGATTTTTTAATTAATTAAACACATTACGTGTAATATCTTTTTATAAATATATTTAAAATAAAATGTTATAGACAAAATTTTAAAAGGAAATTTTAAAGAAAAATAATTAAGTTAGTTTTTTTTACCTCCTGTTAAAAAAAAAAAAACAACGGCATTTCCCCCCAAATCAGTTAGAATCCCCTTTCTCATATTTTCTTTTTTAATTAAGACAAATTTTTGCTATAAAAGAATTTTACAGAAGGTAGTTTGAAAATAACTAAGAAGATGGGGAAAGCGAAATAACGCTCTTAATGTAATAAAGTGTACTGTCTGATTAGAATGATTTTTATTTAACCTTGCTATTTTAGAACTTTGTATATATTCTAGTAATCCAATGATTTATTTAAATGTTATCACAAAGACCTTAAAACTTTTATTTGAAATATAACACCATTGCTACTTTATTTTTTAAATACGTATTCGTTAAAAAAAAAAAGAGTACACATCTTCATAATATAACTTATTTTAGTTTCTTAAATTTAAAATCACATCCTAAGCTTTATGAGTTCGAATATTTAGAGCTACACTAAAATGATCTTTTTATAGCATAAAATACATGTTGCTTGTCTAATTATGGATCCATTAATCAAACAATAGTACATTTAGCAGCAGTAACCTCTCCCCCATTTGGTTAGAAATATCTATGCATGCATAAGTAACAAAAAGAAATGTAGGACACCCAACTAGTTTCTGACCATTAGCTTTCTTCACTAGGAAATAATGGGGATTAGTTTAAGAACTAGAGATCGTGAAAAATATGAAAACTAAACACTTTATTTCGCAAACCCCAAGACAAGTTGTAAAATAAAATCTGCAGCATAAATAAAAGAATTGTTTTTTTTTTTTTTTTATATTTAGCTATAATATTAAAAAAATAATATTTTTCTTTCAATCTATTTTTACATTATGTAAATATATCAAATTTATTAAGCGCAAGCAGATGACATTGTAATAACGTGAAAGCTAAAACTTTCGAAAGATGCGAAAGATGCGCATTAAACATGCTTATGTGACAGCCAATAAGATGTAATAATGACTACAGGTAGAACTCTCAATTCTAAAACACAAGTCAGAACTATAAGAAAAAGATGGGATCCACCATTTTCTTCTAAGCCTAAATTTATATATAAATAAGCCAGACTCAAGCATTTCGAATTAAGAGTGTGAAGCTTAAAATATCTTCACATTTAATTCACTAAATATTATATATAAATAAACATTATGTATAATTTTTTTAAAAAAAAAAGACTGGTGACCAAAATAAAAAAAAAAAAGGATAAAGTATAATTTTTTTCGTTAAAGTAACAGCATAAAATAAAATTGAGTAGTATAGATGTTGAAGAATTTACAAGTGTCAAACTTAATCCTCCTACAACTTGGATAAGATCCACTCTAGATAAATACAAAAATGATTATCACTAATCATTTATTAAACTAGAAATTATCTCTAGCTCAGATGCAAACTTTAAACCTTAGTTAAAGATTAATATACACATTTTTAATTAAACTCACAAATTATTTTTTTTCCACGTATAATATTTTTTATAGATGGAGTTAATATCTACATTCCATCAAATATTATTTTTAAAACATATGAATAAAGATATTTTAAAAAGACAAATGACCCCCAAGATGCATTTCATGCTAAACCAGCACTCAGGGTGCATGGGTAAGAGGCACCTTTGTGCAAGTTAAATTTCAGCATTTCTAGTCTCATGAACAGAGCTAGCCTGAGTACAGTGAGATAGCATAAGACTTTGCATTTATCAAGGTCCTGGACCTACATAATCTAAATCTTTTGCGAAAATCAAAAAATAAAACATTTTATTACATGCTCATCATCATCATCATTATCAACCATTATCAATCCACTGCAGGATGAAGGTCTCTCCAAGTTTAATCCATCTTCTCCGATCTTTAGCTTCTCTTCTCCACATCACCCCTACACATTTTCTTATTTCATCCATCCATCTTACATGTGGTCTCCCTCTGGGTCTTTTACAATCTCTTGGAATCCAGTTTAAAATTTCAATTGTCCATCTATTATCATCTCTTCTAGCAATATGTCCAGCCCAACTCCACTTCAATCTTTTAATTTTTTCAATGAGGTCAGTAACACCTGTTTGTTCTCTTACCCATACATTGCGTTTTCGATCTCTTCTTGTTACTCCCAACATACATCTCTCCATACTTCTTTGAGTGGTCTGAAGTCTCTGTATTGATCTTCTATTAAGTGTCCAAGTCTCAGATCCATAAGTAAGAACTGGTAAAACACATTTGTTAAAAACCTTTCTTTTCAAACACATAGGCATATTTCCTTTTAATATCAAGTTATTTCTACCAAAAGCACTCCAACCAAGTTTAATTCTATGATTAATTTCCTCTATTATGTTTCCATCTGTATTAATAATCTGATCAAGGTATTTGTAACTCTTAACTTCTTCTAATTCATCATAATCAATCTTTATTTTCATATTTTGAGCAAATCAATTAAACATTACTTTAGTCTTTTTAACATTTATCTTTAGTCCTACTTTCCTACTTTCATCTGATAACTCCTGCAACATTTCCTGCAGCTCGGAAGCATTATTTGCAAAAACAACTACATCATCTGCGAAATCTAAATGACTTAAATAATCTCCATTTACTTTCACTCCTTTAGTTTCCCATTTTAATCCACAAAATACTTCTTGCAGCCCTGCTGTAAAAAGTTTTGGAGATATGGAGTCACCTTGTCTTACACCTTTCTCAATGTTGACTTTCCCAGTATCATTATGTAATCTAATTGTTGCTGTTGCATTTTTATAAATATTCTTTAAAATATGACAATATCCTGGATCTATACCTTGATGATCCAATGCTTTAATCACTGAAGAAATGTTTATAGAATCAAATGCCTTTTCATAATCTACAAATCCAAAACATAATGACAACTCATATTCATTTGTCCTTTCTATAACTTCTCTCAATACTTGAATATGATCTACTGTACTAAAACCACTTTTAAATCCAGCTTGTTCTCTTGGTTGGTGAAAATCCAAGGTTCTCTGTAGACGAGTTGTAATTATTTTGGTAAAAATTTTATATAAAACTGATAAAAGGCTGATAGGTCTGTAATTTCTAATATCTTCTTTATCACCTTTTTTAAATATTAATATTATTACTGCATTCTTCCAATCATCCGGTACATCTTTATCATTTAGACATTTGGTATATAACTTTGCTAATATTTTTTCTGTTTCTTCACCTGCTTCTTTTAATATATCAATTATAATTCCATCATTACCTGGAGCCTTTCCTTTTTTCATACATTTAATTGCATTTCTCACTTCTTCATTTAAAATTCTGGGCAATTCGTACTTGTTCTTTATTACTATATAATTCTTGATAAAAATCTTCTACCAATTTCATAATGTCATCCCTCTTTTTAGTAATAATTCCATCTTTTTTCCTTATTGCAGATATAAATTTCCTACCAATACCAAAATGTTGTTTTACATTCTTAAGACTTTTATTTTCTTCTACAGCTTTTCTTGCTAGTTCACAGTTATACTTTCTTATATCATTTTCAACTCTTTTCCGCACCATTTTACAAAATTCGAGATATTCAATTCTTTTTAATGCATCATTCTTGCATATCTTCATATTCCTTCTTTTCTTCATAAGTTCTCTAGTCTCAGTAGAAATTTTATTAGTCAATTGCTGCTTTTTTCTACCAGCTATCTTTGTTGCAGTTTTTAAAAGTGTATCAGTTATTTTCATATTAATTTCATTCAAATCTGAATCATGTTCAAAATCTACTAATACTTGAAACCGATTTGTAAGTTCTAATTTAAATTCATTAGAATGTTTCTGAAGATTAGGAATATCAACTGTAAATATAGTTTTTCTTAATAATTTTTGTCTCTCTAGTTTTACATTAACATGTATCTTACCCCTTACTAATCGATGATCACTTCCTGTGTTAAATTTATTAACAACATTACAATCTTGAAATATGTATTTCCTGTTAGTCAAAATATAATTCAATTCTGCTGTACCTTCATTTGGATGCTTCCATGTCCATTTCCTTCTAACATTTTTCTCAAAAAAAGAATTCATAATATAAAGTTTTTCCTTCTCTGCAAACTCCACAAGTCTATGTCCTCTCTCATTTCTATTACCATAACCAAAATTACCTACAACACTTTCATCTTTCATTTGTTTACCAATTCTAGCATTAAAATCTCCCATAACAATTTTAAAATGTTGTTTACTCTGATCAAAAGCCTTTTGTACATCCATATAAAAATCTTCTACTACTTCATCACTGTGAGAACTTGTTGGGGCATAAACCTGAATTATCTGCATTTGATATCTGCTATTAAGTTGTATAACTAATCTTGCCACTCTGTCTGATACACCATCAATCTCCACAATATTGTTCTTCCACTTTTTATTTATAATGAATCCTACTCCACTTGTATTTCCAATATTTGTGCCTTTATAATAGAGCATATGTCCACTTTTTAAATCAATTGTCTCTTCACCTTTTCTTCTAACTTCACAAAGTCCAATAATATCCCATTTAATATAAGAGAGTTCTTCTTCTAATTCTTGCAATCTTCCTTCACTTGAAAGTGATCTGCAGTTGTAAGTACCTAAATAAAAAGTCGTCATCAAATGGCAGCCTGGGTCCGCCTCCAGGATATTCTTAGCACCCTCCGCCTTCGGCCACCAACCGCTGCCTTGGTTGGTGACTTTACAGCCTCCTGGGATTAAGGGCCATGCTTTATTTTTGTCTGTCATAATTGTATAATTGGGAAAAATCTTTATCATTTACACAAATATTCATTCTGCCTTATCAGGCACTGAGAAGAAAGACCATGGTGTTTCTTGATCTTAAACTCAGAGGTAAAAAGCCAATAAACTCACCATGCTGGCTAATGCGTGTTGGTGAGCAGCCCATCCATGTTTGTATACTATATGAATAAACATATAGTAATAACAGCTGCAACGACAAGAACGTATGGAGTGGACATTAGGAATTTGCCCTGCTCGGTTCCTTTAAGGCCTCCAAGAGGAATCAAAGGGTCTCCTTCCTTTTTTGGCCAAAACTTTGTAATTTGTAATCCTTGCAATGAATATCATATTTGGAGTAATAGAATTATAGAAATATTGATAATGTGATAACATAGATTTTTCAGTTATATTGTTTGCCTAATTATTTTGTGAGGTTCTGGTCATGTTACTGTGAAACCAGTTCTTTGTTAGCAATTATTAACAGATTTGCAATAAAATATTAAAAAATAAAATGTTTTTTGCATTATATGTATTTTATTTTGTTTTCTCAAATATTGATTCAAAATGATATTTATAATAAATAATTATTTATATACTATAAATACCAATTTGTGCAATTTTAATATATTTATATTTGCAAGTAAATTTTTTTAAAAATATCTCAATGTTTATATCATGTGAAAAAAAATCCTTCACCCATAAATTAGAATAATTTAATTAAAACAAAATAAATTATATAATTTTGTCTAACAAATGATATAATAGAATATTAAAAAAATTATAATTATTTATACTTTTACTTAACTAGGTCACTTCTAACCAACATATTTATTAGTTCAAAATAACTTTTGTTTTTTATTTTGTTTCATTTGGAATCTTTCAAGCATAACTTACTAACAAAGTTAATTTTTCAATCTCAAATATTTATTAATAATAGAATAATTTTTTGTATTCTTGTTATTTCAAACTTAGTCATGCTTTATGCCCAGGTATTTGAGGATTTTAATAATTTACATTACATTTATTAAAGTGAAGAAATTTTCACATTTATATTGTTTATTCAATACATTTATAGAAGCCATTATATCACATCTTACACTTCTTTTATGCTTAATGATAGATTACAATAAGTAAAAAAAAAATCAATTTTTTTTGTAGACACTTTCCCAATCAAGCAGTTACATGTGAAGTTGTATAGTTATTACAATCAATAGAGGGGCATTAAAAGATAACATTTCTATACAATGCACACAATAATACCTTTTTAAAAAATGTTTGTTATTAATTCAGTTTTCCTTGGGTTTAGACTCTCATGTATTTGGGTGATTTTATGGTTCAATTACAAATTCCATTACAGTACAAATCCAATAAAAGCAGATTTATTTATATTGATACAAAAAATTATAATATTAATATTAAAAGAAAAAAAAACACAATATTGGTGTTAAAAAAAAGAAATGTCTTCATTGGATTCAACCTCTAAATCGTATGTTAAACCACTAAACAACAGATGATCAAAACCTAAAATATATGTTTAGGTTTCAGAATACCCACTTTAGCCTTTCAACCATATACAGACACAACAGAAAACTATTTACTATGCATATTTATTATAAACTAATTATTTTAATAAATTTATTTTTAAATATATTATTAATAATAATGTGTCATTTCCCACATAAATTAGGATGTTTAAATAAAGGTAATTTGGAAATCTAAACATGTACATATAAATTTTATTAATTATTAATGCAAAATGGTGGAGAGTCTGTTCAGTTTAGCACAATGATAGATAAAAATATATTTAGTGCATTTGAAATAATTGTCAGAAGTCTAAGTAAAAAAGTAACCCCCTCATATTTAAATAAAAAATATGAGAAATAAGAATATGTTTCTAACAATGGAATAATTAAAAAATCTAAAGATTTTCATTTAAATATAAATTTTATTACATATCATGGTAAAATGGTATCCATTTGTTTAATGCAACTCAAGGATAGAGTATATTATATTTAATATATGTTGAACCATTTAAGTAAAACGTAATCCTCTTATATTTAAATAAATAATGTTTATAATCAGAACATGTTTCTAACAATGGAGTATGTTATAAATCTAAGCATTTGGCAATGAGAATGTGTTTCTAACACTAGAGAGAGTTATAAATCTAAGTATCTTCATTTACTTATAAATTTTGTTAGTTATTGCTTTGACACCCAAATTGATGAAGTGCCTTTATGCCTTGCACAACACTGGAGAGAGTTGGAAATCAAGTGCCTTTGTGCCCTGCACACCCACATGCAGTGTCCCCGCCAGTGACCATCAATTGGTCCAGGTCACCATCTCTCACATATATGTCCATCATATGTGCAATATTTATCAACAATAAGTTATTGCATTTGAAGAAACAGACTAAAACAAATTCATATGATCAATGATAGTACAAAAAAAATGAAGGTTGACAAAAATGCAAAAAAAAGATTGAAGGAAAAAATTCCAAACAACATCATTTCAAACTAAGTCATCTAAATTGAAGTTTATATTAAGAAAATAGATAATGGGCTATTATAAATAACATTTGATAATAAATTAATGATTTTGTAATTCTTTTATGAGACTTATTTCAAAATAATTTAAACTCTACAAATATCAGAAGAGAAATTATAACTCTCATAATAAAAAATGATATGAGATAGATTAGTCTCAGGGTACACAACACAATGTGCATATATATTTAAAGCTTTAAATGAAAAACAGAAATGAAAGTCAACATTTATTTATATAATTATTTAAAATAAAGTTTGGAATAACTGAAGAATTTATGAAATAATAATATTTGATATTTTGAAAATATTGTAAATTATTTAAAATCAAATAAAAAAAGGTATTCATTTAATACAAATATTTTATTTCTGATTTTGACAGAAATCTAAATTTTTAATGTAACAAAAAAATATTTTGGTTTAAAAGTAGAATTTTTTTCTTGTAATGCACTTCAACTATAGTTAATTCTAATCTATTTTTACTTAAAAGATTAAAAAAAAATTATTTAATTAGAACTTATTTTAGTTTTGATGAATGCTAACTAAAAAAAAAATAGAAAAAATATAATTTAGTTATTATTTTGTTTTTAAACTTTTCAATATTAGAAAATTTTGTTATTTTGTATTGTTTCATCTGATGGAAATTTTGAAAATGTTCAATTCATTGCTGTATAAAATCTTTATTTCATACTAAATCTCAATAATTTTATTTTACAAATGAAAAATATTTAAAAAAAAAATCATATTTGAATTTTGCAAATATTGAAAAAATGAGTTATAATTAAGAACAAAGGACTCATGTCAATAGACAATGTGAAAGCAAGCACACATCAAAAAATAAACAAATTCTTCATTTTTAATTTTTTAAAAATGTGAATAATCATATAAAGTTTTATGATAAATCAAATTCTACTTTAAAATCTAATATTTGCTTAATTTTTAAAATATTTAAAAAGATTCTAATAGATAATTATTTTCACATAAAGTGTGGTCAAAATTAAAGTTTTTAGATTTAAATGTTGAGAAGGTTAAAGATGTTTTGTTTTGTAGTCATTTTATAAAACCTAAGAATTTGAGAAATATGATTAGGCCTGATAGTTATCAGCCTTTTATACATAAAAAATGTCTTTGTTGAATTTTTGTTGTAGGAATAGAAGGCTTAATAATTTTAATAATAATGCTGATATTCAAAGAAGTCAAGTGCTGCTGAATATGTAGAATTGGATTATAGTCATGATTTTATTAAAAAAGTTGTATTTAATAATAATGTTTATAGTCATGCTTTTGATGGCAAGAATTTTGTTGGTAAGGATAATGATTATATGTCATTACCATATAAGGCTTCAATATATAATTTGGTTTATAAGAATAGTCATTTGTTAGGTGGAAGGAAGGTTGCATGGAAGAAAGGTTCTGATTTGAATTCATTACTTAATGGTTCAAAACAGTCTATTGATAGTAGGTCTATTCCTGGTATTGTTTATAAGATTCCATTTAGTTGTGGTAAGTTTTATGTAGGCCAGAGTAAGTTTAGCCTTAATGAAAGGATTAAGGTTCATATAAGTAGGATTAAACATAGGTATCTTAACTCAGCTTTATATATTCATGAATTGAATACAGGCCATAGAATATTGTTTGGCAATGGTTTGGTTATTTTTTATGAAAAGAATGAGTTAAGAAGAAGAATAAAGAAGACTTTGATGATAAATCTTCTTGATTCTGAGGCTATCAATCTTATGAAGACTTCTTTTGATATTAAGGGAAGGTGGTGTTTGAAATGAATTATGGAAAGGTTTGTTTGTTTGCATATATATATATATATATATATATATATATATATATATATATATATATATATATATATATATATATATATATATATATATATATATATATATATATATATATATATACTTGAGAAGGCCTATTTGTAGTAGATGAAACCATGGTTGTGTAAGGATTTTGGTAAATTTTTGGATTTAATCTAGTATTGTATTGTTTTATGGTTTTGCATATATATATATATATATATATATATATATATATATATATATATATATATATATATATATATATATATATATATATAAAGAAGATTTTGTTAGAAATTTGAATTGTACATGTTATAAACAATATTTTAAAAATAAAATAGTTTGTGTCTCAAAAATGTCAGCTTAGTTTCCATTGTTTTCTCTCAACACATTCAAACTTAAATCTCTTAATATTTCTCACTTACACATCCTTTACTAGTGATTCTAAGAATCTCCCTCTTGCTTTTTCCCTTTCGTTATTATACTTTTGAAATTTTATTTTTATGATATTCATTTAGACTGCATTACATATTGTGATAAGCATGCAATTGTTTTTCTTAAGTTCTATTTATTTCATATTTGACTCTATCTGTTTTTGTTACCATATCATTTAGCAGCAAATAATTTTAATAGTTATAGATCAAGATAATAATTTTTATAATAGTAATCTTTAAGTTTCCATACTTATTCAACCATTCAAATAAATATTAACACATTTGAAATTAACTATAACAGATCGAAATTATGTTTGATTCATAACATTTAAAAATAATTCTCTACATGAATTTACAGATTAAAACTTATATCTTATTTACACTGAAACTAGTGGTCAAACTAATATTAATTATAGTCCTGCAGAAAAAGTACATTATTAACTGATGATATTGCACAAAACTATGTGAATTTCAGGATGTAGTAATCAGTGTAATAATCTATCAATCCCATTGACTGAAATTCAAATCTCAGTGACTCTTGAACATTTTTTCAGGAAGCTGGCTTATAACCAATCCAGCAAGCCATCTAGTAGTAATAGTTAAACAGATATTTAATTTGGCTTGATTTGGTAACTATGGATGCATGAAACACTAATGTGATTACAATATATAACCTTTTTTAATGAAAATAAGTGTCTTACATATCTTTTACTAAACATTGTAGTATATATTTCTGATAATAAGAGATAAGTAAAATAATATTAATCTGAATACCTATTACTAAAAAATTTGTATTATCCAAACAAAATTTTAAATTTGGTTTAGTGTATAGAAAAAAAACAAAAACAAAACTAGATAGTAAAATTAATGTTTATTCACCTTTGTAACAAACTTAGGACTTACCATGAAATGTAAAAGATCTATTCTCAAAATCTGAAAAATTTATAAATTTAAAAAATCATTGGAATCAGAGATTTTAATTAATAATGCTTTAACTGTATTGTGTTAATATAATGCTATTGATGGAAGTTATGTATTATTCTGTGTTGAATTCCCATATTTATCCTACAAATTTGGATAGAGTATATAGAATGGTCTTATAGCAAAATTTTTAATAGATATTTCAATGATATAAATTAATTTTTAAATAACTTGGATGCATATATATATATATATATATATATATGTGTGTGTGTGTGTGTGAAAATAAGACTTTATATTTTGCAAAGTAATCAATCTGATTCTGAATGAATTTTATTAGATATATAAATCTTACTGGATTTATAATTAATATAATAGAATAAGAAAGTATTAATGGTTTCAAATATTTTTTATGCCATAAATTATTTATTTCAAAATAGTTAATATTAGCAGTTTAAACTGTCCATCACTTGCTGTTTCGCACATTTTATTCCACCTGACAAAGTTGTTTGCTTTGTAATGTTTAACTTTTCATAATAATTTGAGAAGTTGAAGAATGAAAAATGGCCTTTGGGTGCATTCAATATCTTTATCAACACACAAAGTAAAAAAAAAGTACACCATTTGCAATAGAAAGTCTGTTTAAATATTAACTTTTATAAATAATAATCTACTAATGATAGTCTGTATTGTTATTATAAAAAAAAATTTCCAAAGAAAAATAAACCAACGTTCAGTCAACTGAGTTTAAAACTACACTTCAAATATAAAAAGATAAATAAACTGATAGAATTTAAATCCCAGTATAAAGTTTATGATAATACATTTAAGTACAAATCAAAATTATTTAAGTTATCTAAAAACAAATTGTATTTACAGTATATCATGTCTATACCATATAATTACCTCAATTTTTAAAATATTTGTTTCATTTTATTTGCTATAATCCTATTCTCAAATGGAGAATTAACATGGAACATAACCAGGAATTAATTTTAAAAATTGAGTTACAGGACTTCTTATAAAATAAAATCAACATCAATAAAATGATGCAACTTAATGATACAAATAAGTGAAATTTTTGAAGTAATTCTGAATATTAAGATGTTCAAATAAATCATATGAAGAAAGTAATTAACAGTGGAAAGCTATAATCATTAATACATACCAAGTGTTATAAGCTACCTTTACATGTTGTCAGAAAAATAATTTAAATACATGCATAATATTTTTTTTATAAGCCCCTATAAGGCTAGAGAGTCTTGAATGTGACATTAAAAAACTAAAGCATAATCTGCAATACCTGGCATATTTAATTATAAAAAGTTGACATGAAGATAAATAGATGGAGAAAAAAAATCTGATAATAAAAGATGAAAAACACAATTCATAAATGGAATTGTTAAAAAAAATTGATGACAAAAAAGAAAAAAAAGGTTGAAAGGCTTTAAAAAGCTTTTAATTTACACTATTTTTTTTTTCCAAAGAAATTATATTTAGCACCATCTAAAGTGCAGCTTATGATAAGAGCTGATCCTGTTAAAACCACTAATTGACTTTAATTCATGTATTCATTGAAGAATAATTATAAAATTATTTTTTTTATTTTTTGTCAAAAGATGGAGTTTTTATAAAAAAATTGGACATACATAATTGGAAAAAAATTGCTTTTTGCAGCTGGTGTTAAATTGTAAGTAGCCATTTTGTTACAGCTTTGCATGGTTTTTGATGCAATTTATTTGAAACCAACTATAGTTTATATGTATTAGTAAGTTATTATTAAAATATTTGTATTTAAATATTATTTATTCATTTTTTAAGTTTTACATATAGAAATTCATTACATTGCTGATACAAAAGCCAAGCAAATATTTAGAAATTTTTATATATTTTGGAAATATTTTTCATATTTTATTTTGTTTTATACATTTCCAAAAAGTTTATGAGTATTAACTTGGCTGCAGAAAGGAGTTTGATGATAATTGACAGAAAAATTGATTTCTATTTGAGATCTTAAAGAAACTAAGTAGAAAAAATCCCTAATATCCATTTCCTGCACTTGTTATTGTAGCTGTTATTATGTGATTTCTCATACAATAAGTTAAAAAATGATGAGTGAACAACATACATTAATCAACATGGTGAGTTTATTGATTTTTTATTTTTGACTTTAAAACCCAAAAAATATCATGACTTTTTCCAGTTTTTTTTCTTGCATGCAGAATATGTATGTGAATAATCTTTTTAGATATTTGTAATCAAGACACATAAAACTAAATTTATGGCTCTTTTTCCCAGAAAACTGTGAAGTTGTTAGGCAAGGTAGGAATTGTTGTCTGATGGTTGAGAATGTATCACTTTTACATGAAGAAAGAATACCTGAATAGGTAAAACTTTCTAATATTAAATGAGAAGTTATTGGACTTAAAACATAAAAAAATAATTGATATGAAAAGTCGATATGTATTTTACTATAAAGATACAAATATTGGAAGTACAAGTGTAGCAATATTCATTACAAACAAAAAGTGAAAGAACAGCATTGTGAATATTGATGGTATATCAAACACAGGGCAAGATTATTATTTAACCGAATAAAAGATACAAAATACAGATTATTCACATTGTATGTTTGTTATTGGATGTATATACTAAGTATTTTTCTGTGTCATGAGAAAGTATTGACACAGAAACATCTAAGAATCCCAATTTTTATTCTTGTTCTGATTATATTGTAAATTTAATTGAAGGGAATATATTAATATGTATCCAGAATGTTAGTAATAAAGTTTCACCATGTATTTTTATTGAGTGCTTTTAATTTCTTCTTTGTAAATGTTGTTAATAAGAGGTGACAGTGGTATCCCTTTATTTTGCTGGAAGAATTCTGTGTTATATTGAAATTAAGTTGATATAAAGAATATTAAGAGTACAATGGACAATGCTTCATCACAGGATATATTTGTTAAAAAATGTTTTACATCAAAGCATACTTTTCTATTTTTAATGTTATTGACTAATTTCACAAAATGCTTAGAACTTCTAATTAAGAACTGTACCAAAAGACTAAGAGGATTGAGAAAAAATCTTGAAAAATTAATTAACAATAAATTTTGATGAATCATAGTTCTTATGGATTGTAGATAGTCAATAAAGATGGGGGATTCTGTTGAAATATATTAATCTATTTTTCTGAATCCATAAAGTATCTGCCATGCTTTCTGAGTAAAGCTTGTGCTTTGTTTTGGGTATTGAATTTTTTGGTACTTTTTAATATTGGTCTGCTATGAAAAGCTTTCTTATTTTGTTTCTACAATCACTAGTATTCACTACAATTATAGCATTGCCTTTGTCAGCAAAAATGAATGATTATAAATTTATGTAGTTTGATAGATATAACAGCTTCTCTAATAAAGAATGATAATATTTGATTTGGAGTGTTTATTTCATTTAAATGTTGTTTTTACTCCAAAATAAATCTGCTGCATCATCTAAAAGCAATTTTCTAGTGATTTCCTCAATTGCTGTTATTGTATCTAATAAAGGGATATTGGATGGAATGATGTCAAAATTTAATCCTTTTTTAAAATTGTTTTAAATTTATGACAATCACGATAATTTGCTTTTAAATTATTTCATCATATTGCAAAAAAAACAATTTTATCATATGGTTAAAATTTAAATACTTGAATTAATCAATGGCTTATGTTATGGCTGCCGTGATTTACTTTTGTTGACGCAAGAGCATATATTATTTATTCATACATTATATTTAGAGACAATATGAGCATAAACATCTAGATAACTATAGCATTTTAATATCCAAATTTTTATATTGGATTAATATTTTCTGGCATACAAGCTACTCCACATCCCCATGCACACACATACTTATATTTCTATAACAGCTCGTTTTGCTTTATAATTACATATATTTAGTTTTAGAAATAAATATTAATGATAATAAAAGTGAACACACACTAACATTTATACTTATACATTCTTTATATAACTGAAATTAAAGTAACTATCTCTTGCTGAGCTATGTGATGTCAAAAACCAACATTCCGTGTTTTCATGGTTTTTGACATCAGCAGGAGTAATTTCTTTTTTTTTTTTTTTTTATGTGTCAAAGCGTCGGTCGGGAAGCGAACCCAGGACAGCTACTTGTAAGGCTGCTGTGCTGATCACTCGACCACCAATGCTTGATATCAGCAGGAGTAGTTACTTCTGTTTAATTACAAATATTTGAAAATTATGATTATGTATTATATTTTATATAATGTAAACTACTGCATAATAAAATTGATAATAATATTTGTTTTGTTTTTTTTCCAGAAAAAAATCATAGGTAAATGCATATATACATATATATTGCAGGTCAAAATACTGTTCAATGTTGAAAGAAAAAAAATGAAATAAATCTCAAAACTAATCTTAACTTACAAATTATATGCATATAGCATTCCTTACAGAAATTTACTATTATATTGTTATTAAATATTTGTAAATTTATATTTTCTAATTCACAATCTGAAAAATAATTTTAATTATATTTTAAAAGATTTTTAATATTATTTATTCCGAACATATATATGCACATTTACAGCTGTAGACATATAATAAATTGATTAATATACCTGATAAATATTTATAATCAATCAAATCTTTCAGATTTGTGATGCACTTCTTCAAAATTTGTCATAAATCTTGAAGTATCGTTGTATATACAATTTTCTAAAAGAATTTCTCTCACTATACATATATTTCATGAAAAATCCTTGTCTGTCAGAAGATACATATACATTTTATATACAACCAGTTAAATATTTTAGATTTATGATGTATTCCTTCAAAGCTTGTTATATATCTCAAACTATCTCTTAATGTAAAATTTTCCAAACAAAGTATATATAAAATCATTTGAGTTATTTAATAAAATATAATCATTTTAATATATATATATATATATATATATATATATATATATATATATATATATATATATATATAAGAATAATAATTTAGATATTTATCTGATGAGGATAATATCAGAATTGTGAATGTAGGAAATTTGACATTTTTAGATATACTGTAAAAGCCTATGTTTACATGATATAATACTGCCAATTAATGACTAAATATCTTGATAGTTTCTTAAAATTATTATATTGCCTTGATTATTAATTAAAACTTCAGAACAAATGCACACTTAGGATTCTTTAACCTTTGTATATGGCTTCTTGTTTTTTATGTGTATTTTTCTCTTCCTGTTTTTCGATGCATTTTACTAGAAAAAGAAATCTTATCTTGTTAATTTCTTTTTTTAAATCTAAGGGCTCAACTTTTTCACATCAAAGAAAAAAAAATTCTAACTACAATTCTAAAATATTTTAACAGAGATACAAAAATTCCCAAAAATTCTAGATTTCCAGTTTTTGTTGTATAAATCTGTGAAAAACCTTGTTTTACTGAAAGTTGTCGACATATATTGTGAACTTTTTATTCTCTTATTTTTCTACCCAATATATATGTATCAAAATAATTTATTTATTGAAGTATTTGAGATAGAAAATAACAATGTAAAATTTTACATTGTTTGTATTGAAAGATTTTCAAGTTTGTTAAATATATGTATATTATATTTTTCATTTTATTTTATGTGAAAAAATATTTGCTTCCCAATGCTTAGTTTTTATTCCATATTGAAGCAATTGAGCTTCATGGTCCTTCATACTCACCAAATTATTAACCCATGTTTAAACCTTATGTTCCATCCCACTCCTATATTAATGCATATTTATTTTATATATGCATCTGAGATGTGCACCTAAAAGATTATAAAATGTAGCTCTTAATATTTTTTACTATTTATTATTAATTCTTTTATTAAAATCAAAATATATTAGATGCAGCTCATATATTTGTATATTGTACCAATATTAAAATTGGCACATATTAATTTATCTAAAAAAATTATTAAAATAATCTTTCGTAAAAGAAAAATGTAAAATTAAATGTTGAAGAGTTTATTACAGTTTGTTTTCAAAAAAAAAGATAAGAGTCAAATAGTTTTCTATCATTAGTTTTTGAAATAAAAGTTAGAAAATAATTGATTAAAAGGGGGGAGGGGGAGTTTTGGTTAGAAAAGTTAAACTAAAAGCTTTATAAAAGGAAGTAGAGTTTATTATTATTAGTTGAAATATAATTTAAAGTTTAAAAAATACAAATCTCTTTTCATTCAAATTAAAGAAAAAGTAATCTTACAATTAGTTATATATGTGCGTATATATGTATGATTGTAAATAAAAATAAATGTATGCGTATTAAATAAATATTAAAAAATAAATGGAAGTTGTCATTAAAAAACAAAGCGATGGCTATTAATTAAAATATAAAACAACATATTTTGCATGGCTATTATTAATTAAATGATCTTCCAAAACAAGAAAAACACTTCGCAGGTATAAATAGTAAAATTTTATCGGATAATCAGTTCAGTTCAGAAATCAATTGAGTCAGTTAAGTCAAGAGAGGACAATCAGTTGAGTTAATTGTATCCAGAAACAAAATGCAGTGCTGAGCAGCTTTTGGGAACACACATCTCTCCAGCCTGATGTCCAATGAAACAGCAAGATCTGCCCGTGAAATAATGTCAACATAAAAACTTGGAAATCTCTGTCAGTATCTAATTGACTCCAATAATAATAATCGTGAATAATAGGGAAACTCATCAAGGAAACATCCCAGCCAGCTGAAAATATTCTCACCTAAAGCAGTAACCAAAGAAAAGAAGTTCTACATCCATGTTCAAAATCCTAGGTAATAACATTTCATATTCTTATTTCTATAATAGCCATTGCATCGCATTAATTCGTAAAGCCTCCAGAGACAAGTAATTTGAACTCTATAAGCATGCATAAAATGAACTATTGATGTGCGTGTTTGTGAATTTATAAATGTCAAACATTATTTATGCTTTCTCATAAGATATATTATAGTATGTTAATTTAAAATGTGTGTGTGTTTTTTTAGATTTATAAAATGTTTAAAATTAGTAAATGTTAGTTAATAAATTGTCTTTAAAATTAAACTTTATTTGTCGGTCAATTCTTTTTATCAATTCTTTCACCACTAATTATGTATAATCTTTTAGTGATTACCAACAACTGAGCTAGTCATGGATGCTTACACATTGAGTTAGTGGCCATTGTTCAAAGTGCATTATTTATTCATTCTTGGATAATTAACTGGCACCCATGTTTACACAAAACAAAAAAGTGCTTTGAACTCTGGTGTTGAACTCAACAGTCGAGAAGAAGTTATGTCCTGGAATGTAATGCTAGTTATATATTTTATAGCTATCGTTTGGGTATACATACTCTCTGAGTATGTTCTTCTCTGCCTAAGAGATTGGTGGTTTGAATATCCCATATTCGAACCCGGTACAATATATATATAACGGGAGCAATTACTAACACTATATTCACCAATTTTACCAATATTCTTTTTAAGTTTGTAAAAAAAATAACTTTTTGTTTAAATTTGTTAAAAAAACTATATTTTTCTTTTAAAAATCCAAGATGGAGTATGCAACTGTTAATTGTCCAAAAATACCTCAAAGGGTGGAAATTTTATATTATCTAATTTTGGGAAAGAATGTTTAATTAAAATGGACTAAGAGTAAAAAGGTAAATTGAATTAAGGATTTATACATTTGCCATTAACATTTTATCAAATCTATTTCTAATTTGGAAATAGATTTGAATATATTTTTGGACAAATTATCTAACAGTTGCATCTCCAAAACAATAGGTGAAGGAAATGAAATTAAAAAAGGAATACTAAAAGCATTCCTCAAATATCTGAGGGCTGTATAAATGGGCTGAATTTTGACTACCTAGGAGAGAACTAGTTTGTAAAAAAAGCTGTTGCCAAAGGACTCCATGCTATTTTTTTTTCAAAAATGTTGGATGACTTGTCTTGCCTTTTTGCTGGTCAATCTTGCCTTGAATAATAATCTCACTGATACCCCAAAATATGATCTAAGAATGAAGGAATGCCTAACAGAAACTTGCTTTTACATTGAAAACTATTTCAATCCTGTTAATTTTGCCATGCTGGAGCCGAACTGTTAAAATGGACTCTTTAATATAGCAAGGTAATTAACCTAAGAACTGCCTATGCTTATTCCTTCTAAATTAATCCCAACCTTAGCTATCTGGATGTCATTTTAAATTGTTAATTAAATGGTTTTTTTTTTATTAACGGTTAATGTAAATTTGCTCTCATACTACTAATTTTTCTTTTATATATAAAGTCTGCTCTTATTTCCTTAAACTTGGTGTGGTTCCTTTCTTAATTTTAAACTTTTATTTTATTATTTTTAAGTTGCCCATCTAAACAATCTTGTTTTTCCCTATCTACTTAAACTTCCCTGAGTCGAGGTTAATAAAATTCCTTTCCTTTTTGAATTAGATTTACATACTTTCTTAATTAATATGCTCGCCAGATTGTTTTTTAGGTTAATCAAATTTCATGAATTTCTTAAAAATGTCTTTAAAAATATTCTTTATGTATAATTTTTAAATTATCGAAAAATTAATGCTATCAAATCTTTTTTTTTATGTCCCGCATTTAATTCTGAAAAGGTGATTTTTTTTCTTATTATTGTTTTTATATCATCTGTATTATAAAGCTATACTCTTAATATTTTAAAGACTTGATTGTTTTCAAGTTATAAAATTCGTGAGAATGGGATTTCATTCTGTTAAACAGCAAGGAAGAGAAGGGGGGGGGGTAATTTTTAAAACCTATTTGTATGAATTAAATCTTTCCCATATATATTACATAGCATAGTGTTAATTGCCTAAATTATAACATTCGAGTGAGGTTCATGTGTTTTAAAATAGTGATTTCCATTTCATGTCATTAAAGACAGTGTTATGTCGCATTGCTGATATAAGGCTTCATTTATTAAATACTATGTGCTTCTAATTTGGAGGGTTATGATAAATTCGGACTCATAGACTTTCTTCATGCCCTATCCTGTGGATAGTTGACCTCCAGGGATCATTTTTCATATAACAGGCCTTTCACATTGGTTTCCCAGAGAACCCTGGGGACCACACCAAGCCTAAATAAACTTCTCTAAGCAATACCATAGAAAAAGAACTCTTAGCCACTTCATTTTCTTCATTTGGAAGCATGATACCACTTCAGATTCTTCTGCCTTTACATCAGTCCTGCTGCTTTTCCATTATTATTAATTTATTTATTTAATGACCTCATTTCAATGCTGTAATCATAAACATGCAGCCAATAAGAGTTTTTATGTGGCCCGCCAAGATAATCAGAAAAATCTGCCTTGAACTGAGATTTTCTTCCTGTGCATGACTAAAGATTCATATTGTATTTTCCATTAGGATGACCATGTCAATACACATGCATAGTGTAGATAAGATGTGCAGTGCTTTTCCAGTTGATCTGGTTAATTTCAATTTTGTCTTTGCATTAGCAAATTTCCAACTTTATTGAAACCATGAACCCTCCAAAAAAATGTAAAATTGATGATAAATGTCACGTGTTTAATGAAGAATGGACAAACAAATATTTTTTTGGTAATACAGGGAATAAAGCAATGTGTTTATTGTGTCATCTAAACAATAATCTTCTGAATCATGTAAATAATAATTTTATCACTAAAACAAACTTCTTTTAATAAATGCAATTAGTTAAAGTGACCATTTGATAATTAAAAAACTGAATAATTTATTTCTTAGATGCTTTCTTAACATTTACATAAAAATGTTAACAAAGTGATTATTATTCAAATTTCATATGTTCATGTATTCTTAATGTTCAACATAAAAGTTAAGAGTTTTAATGTATATGCATTAATTAAAATATTTTCTTTAAAATTTAATATTATTATTGTCAGTTAAGTAAAAATTATCTTATGAGTAAGATTATGTCTCCTCATATTATTACTAGGATTCCATTCATTTCCTAATAATTCTTAAATAAAAAGAAAAGTGTAAAAATTTTTATTGTTATAAAATTCCATTTACTGAACCCTGAGATTTTGATATTACATGAATGAATATGAAATAAATTGTTTTGTGAAAGAAATTCATTTTGAGAAGTAATGTGGCACAAATATTAGAAAACATACTGCTATTTATCAAAAGATAAATGTGAATCTGATCATATTAGAAAGAGGATTTAATATAACTTAACCATTCTATGATATATGCTTCCAATATTAAGAGCCTTCCTGTAATGTGTGAGAGTGAGTTGAGAGTTCTCTTAAATTTTGCTAAATGTGGCATATTATATTTACAGTGTTCATTAATTGTTATTATTACCATTGGGGTTTCTTTTTATTATAGCATATAGCATCTGGAAACCCCTCTCAGCTTAGCTCATAGTACTTATTGTTATTTTGGACATTATATCTTGATGATTTGGATATTAACTCAATTCTATAATTTTTAAATTATATATATATATATATATATATATATATATATATATATATATATATATATATATATATATATATATATATATATATATATATATAGAGAGAGAGAGAGAGAGAGAGAGAGAGACTATTTTGGAATTTAAAGATTATAAAAATTTTATTGCTTTTGATAAATTTAATTAGCTTACAATTTATAGTTAAGCAAATATATTTATCACTTTCATTTGGTTAAAGAGTATAAAATATAATCATTATTATATTCCAATACTTTCTCATATTAATGTTTATAAGAAATATAATAATTGTAAAATATTTTTGAATAGCTTTGTAAGCTAATTTTATAATAAACTTAATATAAATTTTTGTATGAAGAAAATATGTATGTTTTTCATTGTTTTTATTAAGGAATAGAATTGTCGATTATATAAAACAAAATAATTACTACATACATAACTAATATTTCAAAAATTAGAAATAGATAACAAGATTATAAAATACGACATTACATTTTAATTATAGGTAAAATAAACAGTTATTATATTTTATATGTTGAGTGCATGTGTGCGTGTGTAAATGCTTATGTATTTAAATGTGATAAAAATGAATCAATTTAGATTTTGTTTAATAAAGATTTGATTTTAGTTTATTAAGAAATATTTAAGTAATAAATTATTTATTAAAAGTCAATTTAATATGTGAAATAAATATCTGAGAGGAATTTTATAATTCATTTATGTTTTAAAATATTTGTAATATTATTATGTTATCATATTTGGAAATGAAAGTCTTTATCGTTTTTGTTTTACAAATCTTAGCTGGTAACATTTTGAGTGGCAAAATCTATGGCAACCTTCTAGAAAAAACCCACAAATCCTAGTGCATGATGTAGATATTAAGTAATTTAGACATCTTGATCATTAGTAAAAAAAAAAAAAGAAATTATGAGAAAGTCAGACAGTCTACAAAAATTTTCATTTCTTGTAGGAACTCAACCAGTTCTAACTTTTAAATAGCCATTTTGTTTTTCATCAACCTGATGGCAGGCTGGCATCTGATTTCTTCTCATCATCCTATAAAAGAGATGGACTACAACAGAATAACTACAAATCACTATCAAATTAATTAATAAAATTTTTGCTTAAAAATATTATTTGTTATGGTTAATTTCTAATATAAAATGACTGGTGAAATTGTGGTCTCATTTTTTAACAAATTACTAGATTTTCTTCAATGTAATATTAAGGATTGATAGCTGATAAATTTGGGATGAATTGTATTTTTAAATTTCAACAAGTTGTTGGCCATATTTTCCCATAAGATATTATAAAAATGATTGATATTTTCACTACACAAAAAGATATTTGTAAGTCTCAAGAAAATGAATTTGATTGCATCTTCAGTTATATAAGAAAACATATTTAAAAAAAAATAGTATTTTTAAAATCAAATATGCTTCATACAAACTTGCTGCTACAGAAATAAATTTTGCTTTAAAAATGAAATATCATTCTTGCTAATGGATAATAAAGTTTGCTTTATCAGTGATTGATCTTAATTATGAAACTAATGGATTAAAGATCAAAAATAAATGAATTAATCTTATATTTTGCATCAAGTTTAACAAATTAAGCTTACTATAATAAAATTACGAATATGCATTCAATGGTAAAATAATTGCATTTAATATTTATCTGTGCAAAAATATGTGAGTAATATTCAAAAAGACAATGGATCATAAAGAAATATGTAAATGCTACTTATAAATTACGGATCCTCGAAATAAATATAAGATATAATGAGTAACCAAGTTATTAATGATTTTTAAAAATGAATTATCTTAGATTAATAATCACACTAAAATATAATTTCATATTTTTTACAATGTTCCAGAATGGATAATATTTTAAAAGTGAAATGAATAGTTCCATGAATCAGATGGATTATTTAATGTACTTTCTACTTTATAATTTAAGTCATATTGTAATGTTTTGCAAATATAAATAAAGATTTTCTCAGATATTTCAATATTTGGATACAGGAAATATTTTATTTGAAATTATAATTAGTACTAAGATTGAAAGAGATTAAATGTAATTTATGTGAGCATTGGGTTGTACAAATATTAGGAGTTTTTAAACCTATATTAAATGGTTATTGCCAAATAATAATGCTTATGGCTTCTTAATGTTTGACCTCAAAATTAAATGGAGTTACCCTTATATAAATGTGTAAATCTATAAGAAACATTTTATATATCATTCATATACTTATTGATATTAATTTTTTACTGTTATCTAGGATATAATAAAGCAGCCCCATAATTTAATTGTACTTTGTGTTGATGAAGTAGTACCCTCTTGAAGTAAAAGCCTAAAATTGAATCCAGAAAGGGATCTTAAGACAAAAATAAATAAGCCTGTTGTGGTAAATTATCATTTAAGTCTGCTAAGCAATGAATTAATTTTTTTTATTTTTAAAAGAGTGAAAATTTTCTCATTTATTTGTGAGATTTATAAAAAATTGATTGGTTGGTAAAATAAATTAATTAAGAACGACCACAAGATATTTATTTTTTATTATTATAATAATCACTATCCTCCAATATTAAATTGAGGATTATTTTTATGAGATATTGATACAACTGATTTCTATAAATGTGACTGTCTCACAACACAGTATGATAAACCACTTGATGTATCCCGAATTTGAATTAGTTTAGAAAACAGAAAGTAATACTTTATTAAAACGCATTACATAATTTTTACTTTTAGTGTTATTTGTTGTTGTTATTGATTTTGTTATACTATGTAATAAAATAGTTGTTAATTTTAAATATTTTTTCATTCCTGAAAAAAGCATCAACATTTCACTTTACATTCATGATATTAAAGTTCATATTTGAAACACAAACTTACTTATAAAACTCTGCTGGATTGAATATATCATTGTTATAGTAATGCTATCTGAAACATGGAAATACTATTGAATAAGGTGGTGGACATAAAAACCCTTTTACATTATCGTCTCTGGTAATGAAAAAACATATTTGATATCCATGTATTTAGTTAATTTTGAGATAAATTATTATTATTAAATCTTTTTGTTTAATTTTTCTAGCCATATTCTAATACACAGATTAAATTTTTTTTTAGTTAAAGTTTTGAAATAAGAAACAATAGTTGTAAAGATGTTTAGGATTAAAAAAAAAACAAGAGTAAAAGTATACAGATTATTATTATACACAACCATGAGAAATTATTTTTATTTAATATTTGTAATTTTAGGAGAGTTTAAAATATTTGCAAGTCAAAGTGAAAGTGACGCACTTCTTTTTCTGTCTCAACTGGGAAGTGCAACTGCGAGTACGTTTTGTGTATTTTCTCACTATTTTACAGTCTCACGATAATAGATGATCATTTTTTATCTGTTATAATATGTATTTCATGTAGACTTCAGATATATAATATTCATAGATTTTTGATATATATATAATTAGGATTTTTATTTTATATGATAATTTTTTATGATAAATATCTAAGAAAGCACAGACAATATTTTTTATTTCATCTTTTATACAACAAAGTTAAAATTTAGATATATTTTTTACATAGATTTTTAATATTATTCTAGATATTTCATAATACACATAATTAAGAAAGATATTACATTTTCTGTTTTATAATCATTCGATCATAGGCAATCCTTTTTTTTTGTTTTGGCAAAAATGGCAGTATATCAACTACTGCATCAACATCCATCATTGATGAATACATACTTTAAATGAGTTTTGATTGCTGATTCAAGATATAAATCTATATGTTTTGACCTTGATAATAAATTATACAGAAATTTTAAGTAGGGATGAGAAAAATAATGATGAGAAAAAAGAAAACATTATATATAATTCTGCACCATGAACTCCAATGTTTTTCTTCATTGAGAATAGTCAGATATGCTAAAGTACTAAAATATATTGAATTAATTTTTGATGACATTTACTCCAAAAGATATATTTTTATAAACATGCATAAGAAGAAAAAGTTCTCACATAATAATGGAAACAAAGCTCTATAAAAGATCTGAAGCTATTTTTTGAAATAATATCAAAAATAAAATTATTCAAGTTGCTGCATTTTATGAATTGATGATAAGTACATGGTATGACTTATTAAAGAAATTTCTTTAATTTTCTAATAATAAAAATTTCAATAAAAATGTTCATAAGTTCTATGAAATGATGGAATATTTGAAGTAACTCTTTAGGTTTTTAGATATTTCAAGTCGGACTATTAGTTTGAATAAAAATCTTATTATATATACCCTTCAAAGGACATCTTAGTTGGAAAGTGTATATTGCTGAGGAAGGCCCATTTTGAAAAAAAATGCTTTTTTTAAAATTTCCACAGTAAAATATCTTTTCTGGAAAAAAAACAAAACAAAAAACTATATGTCTTTTTAGCAGTCACACTCAAATAAAACTGCATGCCTATGACCAAAAAAAATAAATAAATAAATGTAAGTGCAAAAGTTGCTTTTAATTTTTTTTTCAAGACTCAAGCCAACTTTAATGAGCAGGAATATCTCCTTATTGGGAAATATTGTTATAATACACCTCCACCCAAATATATTAGAAATGAAAACTATTATTTTAAGCATCACCATGGCCTGTAATCTGAAATCTTTGACATTTTTTTTAGCTGGCTGACGACTTTTAATTAATGATAAACAATCTAATTATTAACTGAAAAATGGATACTCAGAATTTTAGTCAAATAGTAACAATCTCTAGTTAATTTGAGTTATTTGGATGGATGCTGTCGATCAAAAAACAAAAAATACTGTTGTACTGTAGTAGAACACAGTCTTCACCTTATTTCTATTAAGTACTAAGCTCAAATTTTAACTTTCATATAAACGAATTAGATTAAGTAAATGCGGTAAAATTCACTATTTATACGTCATTCGATTTTAAAGGAGAAATTTGATATAAGTATTAATATTGTTCTCCAGAATGGAAAAAAAAAACTGACAAGATATCATTTCTTTTCAAGATTATTTTATTTATAATTAGATTATTCAATTTAAAAAATCTTTTGGTATTACTTTATTTAAAAAGTAAAAGTGTTAAATAACTTTTGCAAAAAAAAGTAAAAAAGAAAACTAATAGTATTCTATTATTACAAATGATTTATTTCCAATTTTTAGAGATTTTTTTTTGTCAAAATCCAGAAGCTAAATTTAGTGACGGCTTTAAGAGAAAAAAAAAGTTTAATTTTCAATGGAAAGTCATTTAAGTAGAAATGAGAGTAATCAGGATTGAGAGTTAAATTTAAATTAGAAAAAAATCAATTTATCTCCAAAAAACTTATTAACATATAAAAAATATGCTTCTAGGATAAAAAAAATCTGCAGTTAGTATTGAGAAAGTATTGATGAATATAAGAGTAACTTTTTTTTTAGAAACAAATGTTTGATAGTAATAATATCTATATGCAAGTATATAGGAATATTAATGGTCAGAATATCTTACTAGAAGGGATGAAAATAGATGGATAAATTAATTCTATAAACGGATTTTAAAGCACAATAAGAAACTTAGAAAGAGATTATAGGCAAGTTTGCTGCAGTTATGCAAAGAAAAGAAGTAATGGCTAAAAAATTTTAATTAAAATTAGTTCACCCTATAACAATTGCATAATAATTAAAAGTAAGATTGATATTATTTATATTTATCAAGAGATAATTTTTTGATTTCTTATAACGTTGATATTTGCATTGCAGAAGATAAACAATGAAAACATACATAATGTATGTTATTTCTTTGGCAGCATTAATAAAATAATAATAATGTTGACAATTATAACAATTAATGCTTTTCATTTTCAGAAAGATCTTAATAGTAATTTTGACTTTTGTCACAACAAAAAAGTATTTACAATATTCTCAAAGTTATTGTAAGTCAATAATGCTTTTTAAATATGCAGACAATATTTTTTTTCCTTATCTAGTATTAAACCAGATTATTTCTCTAATAGAAGCCTTATTACATAGATTTTAGTAGATAATGTCTCCATGCCAACAATATGGGTTGGAATTTTTTCAAAAATATAAGGAAATTTAGCGTTGTTTGTCAAATATCCAATCCATAATCAATTTATATAGCCATCCCATATTGGTCAGTAAATTATCTTGACATAATAATAACTATTCGTTTGAGTTTTTAAAAAAGAATACATAGGAATATATATGTCCAAAAATAACCTAAGAAATGAGGTAAAAAATTTATGAAAGATTTGAATAAAATAATTGGTTATGTAGAATATGAAAATGTAAGGAAAGATTTTGATAAGAAAGAGAAAAAGGAAAATGAAAAATTACTGATATAATTATGTCCTCAACTAAACTTTAAAATAATTTGTTTTTTTTTTCAACATACAGCATATGGAATCAAATGACAAAAAATCTCAAATAGATTATTTACTATGCCATTATAAGAAAAATAAATTTGTTTAAAGTTCATGATGGCAGAAAATGTTTAGATGAGCAGAATATGGCCATGACCAATATTTGTTGAATACTGAATGTTTTTCTCAAAGTGTAAATAAAAAGGTAATGGAATAAAGGATTAATCCATTATGAGAAAATAATTAAATTATTGACTGATGAAAACATAAAATGATTGTTTACATAGAGAATGGAGAAGGAATTACAAAAACATATGAAAAGCAACTCAAAAAATGAAGTTATATTAAATATAAAATAAAATGCTAATTTTATAAAATTCTGGAATAAAAAAAATACAATGATGAATAGAACTTGAATGATGTACAGTAAATATAAAAAAGCAAAAGTGAAAGTAGAAAATATATTTCAAAGTCAGATTGGTTCAAAGATAGTAGAACATGATGAATTAAGAATCAGATGAAATATGTGAAAGTTGGAAGAAAATTAGGATTCTAAAGTTCAATATATGCTTGAAGAATAATGAGAAACATCATCGATAAAAATAACTGTTATTGGTGTAAAAACTTGACCAAATGTTATAAAAAACTTTTAAATAAAGAAAAAGAAGACATGTCAAATTATGAAAGATAGAAATTGGAGAATATAAAATTTCAGATTGGGGAAAAAAATAAAAAAGCACTTGGATTAAAAAGAATTAATTTACCATTGGTAAAATATAATGAAGAAAAAATATTAAATTGATTACTAGATAAATAAATACCATTAAAAATGTTTTTGGATTTATATTATCAAATTTTTTTAAAAAAGATGGAAATAAGTTTGTGCACTGCAGAAAAATATGTCAATATTATTATGAAAATATTGAAATTGCAAAAAAAGTATTTAAAAAACAGGTTGGAACATCTGAAGAACAGTGCATTTTATAATGGAGAAGTCAAGTATAAATCATATACTTAAAATTAATCAGCTAATAAAGAAGTCTAAAGATAAACAATAAAATTATACATATGACTTTATAGATTTAGAGAGAGCTTATGGTGTAGTGCTCTTGAAAATTACTGCACAAAGAACTGAACTGCAGGTACTAATGAGTCATTATATTGATCGATATTAGAGAAATATAAAGTAAGTTTGGAGTTGTCAATCAAAATTAATTATAGAAAAAGATAATACAAACTCTATTCAAAATTTACATTGATATGGCTTTGAAGGAATGGATAAAAAAATGAATTTAAGATCAAGTAATGATAGATATTTTCCAATTTATTATTTGAAGATGATCAGATGATTATAGCACAATAAATAGACGATTGATTTTATTATAAGAAATCTTATGGACAAATGCACCATATGAGGGTTATATATTAATTTTGGATAGAATATTTGATGACAGAAGAAAATGACATATTAATAGTTGATAGGGGAGTAAAATCATGAAAGTGGTTTCCAATATTTAGAATCAATCTTTGAAAAAAAAAAAGACATTTCATGCAAAAAGAGACCAGAAAAGAATTGGTAAATAAAACAAGCAATAAGAATGCTCAACACAATATAATGGAATAAAATATTGATAAAAACTTGATACAGAATATACTACTATATCAGACAGAGATGTGAACAATGATAGAGGAATGCAAATTAAGATTGTTTATAAAAGAATAAATGATTGAAAATCAGCAAAAATAGTCAGTGAAGAAAATAGTCATGTTGAAGAAATGAATAAAAAAATACCAGGAATAATGATTGACTGGAAAACAGAGGAGATAAAGAAATTAGGAAAACTAAGGAAAATGATAGAAAAAAGAATTTGTAAATAGCCCGAGGAAAAATAGTTCATCAATAGCAGATATTATAAATAGAGGGATATGGAAGAGAAAATGTGGAAGACTTTTAGTTAAAGAAGCCCTACTAGTGAGGCATCTTGAAGAAGAAAAAGAAAATGTAACTAATTAGTATTTTTAGAGGATAAAAGTCTCTGATTAATATGAATTGGTGTCAAATGAGCATCATTGCACTGACTGTAAATTCAAAAAATGTTATTTTAACACGATGCACCCATGTATCTTCATTATTCATAAAAAAGTATCACTTTTGTAATTTGTGAACTCATGGATTTATCATGAACTTTTTTTGGCTCTCTACAACTTACTCAGTCACTTACTATTTTCTCCATTAATCAGCCAATAACTCTCATACACACAGAATTATTAAAAGAATAGCTCAAAAAATTCTCTACAAAATGAATAGTAATAACAGGATTTACATTGAACTGGGTCCCCTGAATAAGAAGCTTATTCTTGCTAGGTTTAACTGGGGTTAAATCCCTTTTATAATATTTTTTTTGGAATCTAAACTTTAATAAGTTTTAACATTAATACTTATGGGAACAGACCAACCCTTCAAGCATAGGGGAGAATACCATTGGTAGCATAGCTATCAAAGATACCCGTGGTCAGATCGAGCTATACAAAACATAACATGACCATATTTGTTGACTGTGATCCAACCGTGACTGATGGACTCAAACCCTTGCCATCCAAAGCATTTTATTTGTTTTGAGGATCCACCTCAGGCACCAGCTAACTATATGTTATATAGTCAGCATGCTAAGGATGCCAGGTACACAATCCAGCATTTGAAATATTCCATGGCTAGCTCATAGTCTGTCTCAGGGTCTAACACATTCACTTAATATATACAAATTAGTATACTCATAAATTAATAGTAATGCAGAGAGAGAGAGAGAGAGAGAGAGAGAGAGAGAGAGAGAGAGAGAGAGAGAGAGAGAGAGAGAGAGAGAGAGAGAGAGAGAGAGAGAGAGAGAGAGAGAGAGAGAGAGAGAGAGAGAGAGAGAGAGAGAGAGAGAGAGAGAGAGAGAGAGAGAGAGAGAGAGAGAGAGAGAGAGAGAGAGAGAGAGAGAGAGACTAGAGCAAATAATATTTAAGCAAACATTAATATTTATTCACACATATACATATCTAATATAATGTAAAATATAATATTTACAAAAAAAATATGAATGATTACTTTCAGACTAAAATTATGATAGTCCTTCATTAATTAAAGTTCATTTAAAATAAGTATAAAGTGTCTTTAGGCAAAAAGTACTAATCTCCTGGCTGCACTGATAAGGTTTTCCAATTCTTGAATGCATCCTTCAAATAACACCCACAGACTGACCATCACATTCACATAGATATTTATCTTTGCTTATAAATCAACTTCAAAGCATTTATGATCAGGTGTCTTTTTTGGGTGTGGGTAGATACATCTATTGGAGTATTTATAATATGCTGTACACAGATAAAACTACTGATCCTCAGACACCAATGTTAAATATGAACAACAGTCATTTGATGCGGCAATTCAAAAAATGATCATTGAAATGCAACTTTTTTGACTTTCTCTTAAAGCTACATCTTCATGCTCTACATATCTCTTATTTCCTTAAATACCACAGGTTTTACAACAAAATTTATGCTTTTTATTTCATGTGCCACAGGGAAGAAAAAACACAACAACACCTATTCCACACCTGCACAGCCCTGACAAATACCTGAAAAATTATGATTAACACATTATAGACAAAATAACATCACACTTCATAACCTAATAGAGACACTCAGTAAAGGCTTAATATCAGGAGCCTGTGCAGCAATGTTTTGTTCATATACTTTGTGGTGCATCAGATGTACTTTCTGCCTTGGAAACAACACCCGAAGGTACCCAGTCACATTCTCTAATAAGCTTGAACAATTGAAGGCCAGAAATGGCAAAATTGCACACCCAGATATAGTTTCTGTGACATGGTCACTATTAAAACCTGAAACAAACCATAATCTCAAAAAACCAAATGACTTTTGCTATAACAAGAACAATAATTTTTTTTTGTTTACATATCTCTTTTTCAATAATTTTTTAAACACCACATCTGAGTATTGAATAGTCTAAAGGATATATTTAAGTCAATCAAAAAGTATTTTAAACTGATGAACTAAACCCTCGGAAAATGAAAATAGAACATAGGCAAAACACACAGTTTACAAGTTTACATTTATCTGATATCTGCCTAACAATTTATTTGAACTGTAATAATAATATCTATCTGTTTGTTCCAAAGCTATGTAGTTTTCAACCACATATTTTCAACAATGTAACTTTTTATGAACAATAAAGTTTGATTTGGAACACATAAATAAGTAAAAAGAGAGAAATCATTACAAATAATAAATGTATAATTGCTAATGTAAATATTTCTCCACTGTAAAATGTTTCTATTTAATCTTATCTCCTTTAATTATACTGCAATCATCTATGTTAAAATGTACCCAATAACTAATAACTTGTAAACCTATTTGAACATTGCTGTAAGTTTTCTAATTGATAACACATTTGTTAGACTTGTCATGCCATTGTAACACTGACAAAAACATAAACTATATTTTTGAAACATAAAATTTAAATACCAATAAAGCTATAAATTTATGATAAAATAAGCATAAAATAGTGAAAATGTGACCAAAAATGGCTAATAGATGGTGCAAAATTTTTCTGGTTTCTGGTTTGAAATCCTAAAAAAAAGTTCCCCCCCCCCTTCCAATATCTAAAAGTTTGGCCACCCCTGTTCTATGTGATAGAATAAAATAGTCATGAAAATTTTGAACATTTGAAATATAAACTGATGTAAAATAATGATATGTATTAGTTTTTTGTTTTAGAATTTGTGACAATAGACTTTGGACTGTTTGTAAGTGGCTTCATGAATAAGGAATCAAAACATATTTCAGGTTTGTTGGTGGAATTTTGAATTGATTATAAGCACAAACAAACATAACATTATTAATGTTTTACAAACAACATATAATGGCTTTAGTTTAACAGTTCACAAAATTCAAGTCATTTTCCAGCCTAAGATGGAAAAAAAATCTTCAGTGCCTTTGATCTTGGACACTTTCCAGATTGAGAATGAATTTTTAAATAGAAAACTGAATTTAATTATGAGGTACAACACAGGTTCCAACATATTGCTGCTATTTCAAACTAAATTAGATGTAAATAAAATTATTACTTTATCTAAGACTTGAAGTTTATATTGGTGATACCTAAAGGCATTAAAAAATTATTTAAGGATGCTTCTTCAAATTCTAAAGATCTAGATCAATTAATATGATTATTTTTTTGGAACAAATGCTATATAGATTGCTATTATAAAATCACATCCTCATTCGATTGGACATATAAAATGAATAAAGAAGGCAAACAAGTAGTTTATGGTAAATTTTTTTGTAGTATCAACAGACCTTTTATGTTAGACATATTATATAAAAGACACTTTCAAAAACTGCAATATTATTTTCATTGGGAAGCTGCTGTTTAGGATAGAATAAATGGAGAACTATAATTAGACAAAGTATTGAAAATTTTCATTACAAGTAGAACATATTTTCTTAATGCTTTACAATTCCATTAAAATTTCACTTCAACATTATTATACAGCCATTATTTGGGTACAAACATGATTATTAATTAAAACATTCTTTTTTGGACGTTTACATGGATTTTGATGACAAACAACTTTTTTTTGACATAAATTAATAATTTTATATCATTAGATAGATCTTAGAAAATTAGTTCTAATGGTAATATTTTCAAAAATTTTTTAATACTAATTTGCGTTAAATTTTTTAGAATTGCCACGATATAGCTTTTAAGGACTCTCTCTAGTCATTGTAAACTATTCATTTTAGGTACTTTTTAAAATCAATTCATCTATATATATATATATTATTAATTATACTATTACATAAAAAACAATTGATTTTTGCTTTTTAAATTTTATGAATATTTATGTAAGATGGAAGAAAAATTTTTTTATTGCGATTTTTAGACCGATATATAATTATAATTTTAAACGCAGAACCAATAGTTAATAAATGATTACAAAAAAATCCACGCCTGTAATTTTATTTTAATAATAAATATTTTTAAAACCGGATTATCATCGAATAAAACTACATTGTTTTTTTTTAAATAAAAAAATCCCTCTAATATGTGATTAAATCGATGTTAATATTAAGAAATGCTATTTTTACAATTTTCCTGAGTATCATCGTTAAATGATTATCTATTAATACAAGGATGGTTAGTATCAAAACTTCAATTGCTGACAAAGAATACAGTATTATTAAATTTAATTTTCTTTCACATATAGTTTTCTATTGATAATACACTTTTAATATAAAAAGGAGCTGTTTAGATGTTAAATAGGATATATTTGAATTGTTTATTTTTTACAATTAAAATAATTATTAATATAAAATAATCTAATAGCTTTATTGGTTGGGAGCTTAGAAAATTTTAAGCGCCAGAAGCAACAGAACAGGGCGGGAACAGTGGGCTTTAATATCCAGCATCTGTCACTCTTCCACTGCCCACTATGCAGGACAAATAATCATTTAAATCGAATTATCATAATCCTCATTTAAAGCATAACACTTTTGATTATATATGTATTTTATTTTTCGAACGTTAATTCATAACGTTCATTTTATCAAAATTAATATTAACTTTTATATTTGTTACAATTTAATTATAAACTGCTTTATATATAGATCAACTTTCATTTTAAATAATAAATCATTTCTATTTCCCAAATTTGATTATATATATATTAGGATTGTTATCATGGTACTTTTTCTGCTAACTTTTCACATTAATGTCACTATTACTATTTAATTATTATTTTTTGTTACACTTGGAACCCTTTTTTACCCCCTGTCTTCTGCAATCTCTGTAAAATCTTTACAAAGAGAACATTTTAAAATGCTCCAGCTTTTGTGTCCTTAGATATTATCATGACTGTTATAACAAATTTTTTATTCTCATAATTTTGATTTTATTTGTAATTACTGTAATATGTATGATAATCAAAATGGTGATGCCAATATTCCTGTTGTTTCCCATTTAGATTTAAATGAATCCCATCATTCCATTTCTTAATCAACCCCTGAGCTTAACATATTTTTATCAAAATAACCATCATAATCATCTAGTTCTATTTTCATATCTTTTTTTTGGAAAATTTCTTGTATGTTCTGCTTTGCTGATATTTTAGATCTTTCTAAAGTATTGTAAGTTCTGGCCTCTGCCAAGGTTTCATTCATTTCTCTAGTCTAAAATAAAATTGATGCTGACATTTTTCTTTCTTTTTTTTTGGATCTGATTTTTACATATGTATCAATTGTAATAACATTCTCTCTAATAATAAACTAGTAACCAATTAAAAAATAAAATTTTGCTGAAGATAATTTTTCTATTAATTTGATTATAACACAGTTTCTCAAGTTTTCTAATAACAGTGTTCTTTTAACTACTGAAATTCATAAGGGTGTAAAACAATTTATTAATAATGCATTTCATAATTCTAGAAAATTTACATTTAATACGTTATAATCACTTGCAATTACATTATTAATTTGATCATTGAAATCTCATGTCATTGCAATAAAATTTGTATTCTCTCTTGATAATAAATTTAATAATGGATCAATGACTGTGCTATTCAATGTTTTTAACTCCCAAAACTCATCAGATCTTCTTATGATAAGATTTTGGAAACTCTCTAATAAATAATATATTTTTTAAAATAACAAAGTTGATAGTGATTATAAAATTTCTTTTAATTTCCCTTCTTTTATCATTAATGACTATCAATTAATTATAATATTAATTCTAATTCTAAGTCTAATCAAAATTTCATTGATAAGAAATATATTACACTTCTAAATGAGAATTATAAATTCTTTTACAAAACAAACTGGATTAACTAAAATTCTAAAAGCATTAACAATTTATACTTTTTTTTCTTTAAAAGACAGATTCTTGGTATAGTTCTTCTCATTTTAAAACATGCATATATTCTAAAACTCTTTGGCTAAGCATAATGCCTCCAAGATCCTTAATAAAATGTCACATAAAAATACTTCTCAGAATGCATTATTAATGAAGTTACTGGTAACAATTATCATCCTAAAAAATTGCTTTTCTTGAATTATTAAAACCTAAAATAGAATAACCATTAGGATCTCAGTTTTCTTTGTTTCATAATAAGGCTTTTAATTCTTCACAATCTATTAATAATTTTTAAGATTTTTTTTAACATAATAGATAACCTATTATTTCTAAAAGAGATTAAGTTAGCTATATTAATCCCTAGACAACTGAAATTAATAAAACCATTACCTTTCTTTTTATTCCATGATTCACAATGCCAGTTACAATGTTTAATTCCAATTTTAGTCAGTACTAAAACCAAATACCATAAATATTTCTTTCCAATATATAAATTAATCTAAAACCATCTAATTTTAAAAAATATATTGAACATCTGCTGAAAATTAATATTATATGTTATAAAATAAATAACATTAAATCTGCTAATTCTTATACTTGCACAATAAAATAATATCTACAAATCTTTGGCCTTTTTAATACTTCTAATACTTTTTTAATGGATTTATAAAGAACTCTATAAGACATATTGAATAATTTTCTTTTATATCTATTTTATTTATATTATTTTCTTTTATTTCTTCACCTGCTTTTTCTTTCTTTCACTCTCATTATTATGGAAAGTCTTTCATTTCATTATATAAATATTCGACAAGTGTACACTAAGAGTGCAATATCAGATACATATTTAATTCAAAACATTTTGACATTGTTATTACAAAAAACTGGCTAACTCCACAACATGTTCATTATTCTTTTCTAGACAGTAGATTTAAGATTCTGCACAATGATGGATCTCCTGATATTATACCAGAGATGGAGGCATTCTTATTGTCTAAAGAAATTCCCTCATAAAACTATAAATTTTTCATGTTATAAATCAACTTGGTGTAAGTTTTTTAAAATCATAAAATTAAATTTATCCTCAGAAATATTTATCTTAAATTAGGCTTTTTCATTTAGAGAACTTAAACTCTTACTCTCCTATTCTAAAAATGTCTTAAAAAAATAGAACACTGATATAGTTATTATTGGAGACTTTAATATTATACAATTATTTTTATGAAATACTATTGTACATAACTCTTCTCTGTCTTCAAGATAAAATTTTGTAGTCTATTAACTCTTAAACACTACATTACTTTTATTAATTCTAATCTTTGTATTTTGAATCATAATTTTAATTATTTATCTATTACTAACCCTTTTCATATTCTTTATATATCTATATCTATCTATCTATCTATCTATCTATCTATCTATCTATCTATCTATCTATCTATCTATCTATATATATATATATATATATATATATATATATATATATATATATATATATATATATATATATCTCAATTGATATATAGCATCCAATTTTTGAGTTAACTATCAAATTACATTATCCCAATAAGAGAGATAATAGAAAATAAATTATTCGGAACTTCAATAAAAAAATTACGAAAAGAAAATATTACCACCATATTATTATCATATATATTAATTAATTATAGAAGATTGACTATAATTAAAAAGATTTATAACCTTATCTAAAAATATTGGAACAATATTAAATCCAGAGGATTTTGGTCATTTATAAAAAATTCAGGCGTTAATTAAAGAAAAAAAAATTATAACAATCTGTTACAACCCTGTCACAAACTGATTAGTTTTCCAAACAATATATATATATATATATATATATATATATATTATATATATATATATATATATATATATATATATATATATATATATATATAACCTACTAACACTAATAAATTTAATAATTTAACAATGACTATACAAAAAATATGATAGATCACCCCATTAAAAATACTATTTGGACTATTAAAAATTCAATAGATCTACTATATTAAACTCTGATGATATAATCTTATTTATAAAAGTTGTATTGAATTTATAGCTAAACCTCTTGCTTTTATATTTAATTCGACTTTATTTTTCTTAAGATTCTTAAATGTGATATGTTTGTTCCTATTTTTAAGAGTAGTTCTCAAGATAATAATTATAGACACCCATGTAATTATAATGTGATTGCCAATATTGTTATCAAAATCTTACTTTCAACTCAGCATGGTTCATTCTTAATAAATCTATTGAACCTAATCTTCTTACTATATATAATTATATTGGCATAAATATTGAGGGCCAGCAAAAATCAGATGTCATTTCTTTGTTTTATATAATGCTTTTAATAAAGTTAGTCACTCCATCTTTTTTTTTTTTTTTATAAATTTAAAAAAAATTATCCTAATTTGATAAATTGGTTTGAATACTTCATTAGTGATATACATGCATATATTAAACTAAATAATAAACATTCATCTTCTTATAAATGTAATCTAGTATTTCTTAAAGGTAATATCTCCCATGCTATTTAAAAATTTATGACAATGATTTTAACAATAGTAAAAAAATATTGTAATTTATTGTGCTCTGCTGTTGATATTAAATCTTCAGATGAATAAAATCTGTATCTGATTGTGGTTTCCATCAATATAATATGAATAATTTGGTTTTATGGTTAGTTATTAATAGAATGATTTTTAAACTGTAATAAATATTACATTAATTCATTTCTCAATGTATCTAAACATCTAGAGTTTAAGCAATTCTGATAATACAGTGCTATTTCCTCTCTAAAAGATTTGGGTGTATTTTATTTTCTAGCAATGAAATTTTTTATTTTCATATTGAAAATATTTCAAATAGAATATTCTTATGCATAATAAAATCATTTTTTTTTTCACTGATACTTTTCATTTTAGAATATGGATTTCTTATTTGGAACCTTAATTCCAAGTAAGATTTTTATTCATATACATGTGAACTAGGGATCATAATTTCTTTTTTTCTTCTAGTCACTACTTTTCATAAAAATACAATAACATATATCTTTCATATCTCATATTCATGACACTAGGGTATCTATTTTCTTTTACATCAAAAATAGTTGATGAAACATCCTTACATTTTCCAATCTATTTTACTTGCCCTGCTCTTAAAGTGTAACTTTTGTAAATAATAATGTTTTTGAATAAGATTTCAATAAGATTATTAACCTTCTCATATCATTGCTTTTTATACTCATATATATATATATATATATTGAGCCGGATTGATTTCCGATTTAATGGTTTTATTACTAAAATTAAAAAGGGAAAACAACTTCATTTTCATTAAATGTCTAATGCTCAATTTTTTTACTATTATTTAAAACACATACACATTTATTTTTTTTAAAATAGATTATTTAATGTTTATAAAATTGATTGTAAAATAGTTTACTTTCACCGTCTGTTTTAATCAATTTGATTAAAAACAGGCAAGCTTGCTAATTATATTTTACTGTTGCTTTTAATGTAATTATTTTTAAAGTTAATTCTAAAAAGCGGAGATTTAGTTTTGTATTTGTCATTTTTGTTTCAATTATACCTGGTTGGAAGTCTTAAATTAGATTGAGCGGGAAATTAATATTTGCCCTGCCTGGAATATAGAATGGACACTAATGAAAGTTTTGCGCAGGAAATGTAGCGAGGCAATGATAGCCCACCAATTTTTGGAGAGAGAAGAGATTCATTATTAGATACACACTTGGATTATGGCCTGCAAAGAGATACCATTGTGAGTAGCTGTTCGAACATTTAATTCCTACTAAAAACTTAAATAATTATTGACAAACTTCATTGCTGTGCAAGATGTCAAAATCCACCGCTGTGAGTTTTGCTATCATTAGAATGTCTGGCTAATTTAAACAAAGGACAGACCCATGCCTACCAGCTCTCCTTCAGTCATGCCATGAACCTCTAAAATAAACACTGCCTCTACCTTGCCACTGTCAATGGACCTGAAAGATGAACTATTATGAAAAGTGCACACTCATCACCAAATCACTAGAACTCTGCCTTACCATAAGCTAAACTTTTTCCTATTCTAGCCAGGGTAAATAAATTGCATTTAATTAAATCTCCGCTCAATCTAATGATAAATATGTTTTAAAATGGTATTAATTGTTTTTTTTTAATTATTTATTATCTGTATGTACTCTTTTCTAGTATTTAAAGTGTGTCTTGAAATCTTAGTTTTAAGATTCCAAGTTCGTTTGCAATTTTAGTTTATCAGGGGGTGCATTAGGAGATTGTATTTTATATGTTTAATATATACCTGATTATTTTGTTAACTATTACAAAACACATTGGCAGTTTTCGTAGTCTTTATTTATTCACCTGCCCTTAGTTGTAAAATAAAGAATCTTTAAGCATGTTTCGCTTGCACTTTTTGTGCAAACAACAAAATCTTTTTGCTGGCTATTTGTCAAGTTATTTCTTTGGGTTGTCTGAAAATAGTCTATTTCTTTCTGGATTACATAAGATCATAATCAAATATCTTTTGCTGTCTTGTAGGTGAGATCAACCACGTTTACTTTGAATGTAGTATTATGTGCAGCAGTCCTGCGGTGTTTTAATGACAGTAATTAGAATATTACTGCTCGGACGTCCGCGCTGGTATCGTTGATTTCCGGCAGGACAGTAACTGTTTTATTATCCTGGATTCAGGAAGCTAGAGTTGTTGTTTGTTTTTGTAATTTTACAACTGGCCAACAAGAAGATATTATCCTAACCATTTCTTATATTTTAAGTGAGAGAATTTTATTGCCAAAATGTTTAATGCCTTCATGTTTGTCGTACTCTTGTGCTCTCTCTGATAAATACGCGTATGTTACTATAAGCCACTTTTGTATTCATGGCTAGATGTCTTCATTCTATTGCCCAGCTTTTAATAAAATTAATAAATTGTTTAAACTTAATTTGGCTGATGTTTGTCTTTGTGCTTTGATTTCTCAACTGTCTAAATAATATTTAAGATATCCTGTTCCTCCCTGAGTGTAGTTCGGTGCCTTTTGATTCGCATATTCTGTCCACTCTAAAATAAATATCTAGTTCCTATTTTCGGACTAGTGGCGCCCCCAGGATCAGTATATGTGAATCTCAAAGATCTTTCTCCCGTTACAATATATATATATATGTTTAGTTTTTTATTTATATTTAAGATGTGCAATCAGTAATGGGATATATATTCTTGATCTGTACTTCCAACAAAGTGAATTATTATCATCATCATTATTATTATTATGCTCCATTAGGACATGAAGATAGCCTTTTTTTATAGTCTTTGCTGTTAAGCGCAGGCTCAGACTACTAGTTAAAAAACAACTACAGCTACTTTAGCTGAAAAGATTGATAGCTTGTTAATAAGAATCAGAATTTAAAATTTATTACTTTGGAAAATAACAGTCATTTTAGAGTAGGCAAATGACGGAAAGCTTGCTTCATTCCTCTATTTCTTAAAGATAAAGGGAGTCAATTTCAAGTTGTTATTTTTACATCTTATATAGAACTTGATAGTGAAGAATGATAGATGAAGAGATAAAAATTGGAAAAAAAATTGCTTTTGCCAAATAAATTGAAAAAAAAAGTTTGTGATAAAACTGTAAATGTAGTTTCCAAAAAAGAAAGAAATTAATTACTGAAAGTTTTTTATTTTATCATTAATCTAAATCTGAAAATAAATATTTCTAATAATAATGGTAAAAAATCGAACGCAATTTTATGTGAAGTCCTGGTTATACGAAATAACAATCACAAAACTACATATTTTAATAATAATAGAATTACAGGCAACACTAATTATACAAAAAGAGTTGATTTAGAAGAATCTGAGTTGTTGATTCATAAAAAAAAGACTCATGTAGTTTTTTTTACTTAAAAAAATTACCATTATAGAGATTCTTAATTACAACATAACTAAGAGATGTTCCGATAAAAATGCGTCTTTATTGATAACACTAAGCTCAAAAATCACATCAAAACAAGTGATTTCTTATATTATGCACTTGCTAGATATAACAATTGGTGTATCATAAATTTTTAACTGCAATTAAATTTTATTATTTCTTTTATATAACTGTGAAGGAGTATATTGATAATTAAACAATAAAAGTTTTTGATTATCAAATGTGCATTTTTGTAGACTTTATGGAATATTAAATCAAGATTTGCTTGTTAAAAAACAAACAAAGGATCAGGCAGTCAAAGATAATATTACTGATGCATAAAAATTTTATAGATAAAAATTACAAAAACAAATAAATGTAATTTTAAATTTGAAAAAAAAAAAAAAAAAGCAATTTCTGTTGTTATATGCGAAACATTAGAGAATAAAGAATTAAATATTAACAATTAAAATATGCCATTCTTGAATAAAAATATGATCTGATAATATAGACAGAAATAATGTTGAATAGTAAACTTGTTAATAATCAGATTAGAGACTATCAGTATTTATTATATAAGCATATTCATGTAAATTCTTGAATTTTTAAATGTCTTTTTGGCTATTAAAAATAATATTGCAACAGATGAAGTGATTATAGAACAAAATTTTATTGCCTTATTATTATTTATTTTTAAAATATATTTACACAAAATGTCATTTTTTCTCATGTTAGAATAAATAAACTGAATGATGATTTGAAGCATTTTGAAAAAAAAACATTTACTTAGTTATAAACCTTTTAATGGGACAAGTCAGAAATACATTATTAACTTAATTCAAAAGATATATTCTCAAAAAAATCATTTAAATGATTTTGTAAATAATATCCATATTGTGTTATATTAATGGTAATATATTTTTCCAGATGTCCAAACACATTACTAAGAAGAGTTCATAAACAAGATACTCAGAATATAAATATCATTTGCATCATATTTGTAAAATTATGCTTTGTGTTCTGACTTCAATGTTTCTCAGCTTGACATCTGGATAAAGGCCGTTGATGTTAGTATCTAAAACAATTGGATTCTGATTGTTGAATGAATCATCAATAATTCTTCCATTCACTTTTCTGGTTTTATTTATCAAATTGTATTTATAACTTTCTTATGTAATTTCATTGTCATAAGTAATGGATTCTTTATATAATTCAATGGGTTCTTTTATGTTATGATTATTTACAGTTACATTTGCCCAAATAAATGAATTTTTATTTTGTTTTGGAATTAGTAAATTGCTTGGATACATTCTCAGTGTCAGTATAGTTTAAAATATCCATATAATTACCTTCATCAATTCTCCAACTAAAATTTTTGTTCAGAAATTTTGTTAAAAGGCTTATACCAAGATCTACTTTGTTTTATTCTGAACAGGTCTTTACAAGACTCAATTTTTATAGTTTCTTGGTATTTAGTATTCATATTCCACTAAAAAAATTTAATCCCCATATTCTAATTTCAAAATTGTCATTTCTCATTCATTGATCCTTGACTTTATGAATGTCTGGGCCTTCCATTTCCTAAAACTAAGTTTGGCCAAAGAGAAAAGAGTTCTTTAATAATTTCAGCTGTGAACTCCATTCTATTAACAGATTACAAATATGTGAAACATCATACTTGAGAAATATGTTCTAATAAATATTGAGCTGCTTATTTTGCTATTTTTGAAGCCAGTGCTCAAAGCAAATAAAACTTTATCAGATACTATTGATAATGCATGACAAACATGAAATTCCCATCTGGTAAGCTTTGAAAATCAACAAGATCAAACTGAATCCTATAATGGCAATTCCTTTAATGGTCTGCATTTTTAATTTCTCTGCGCAGCTTTCAAATTGTTTTACAAATTCAGAACAATTAGTTTTCAATTTTTTTTGTGTCAGTTGTTCCCTCATCTTTATGACCAATAGATATAGATGAATAATATCACAAATGACAAAAATAATGAATTCTTTTGTTGCCTTAAACTGACCATATTTTGTCATTACTTTCATTACAGTTACAAAATTTGCTATATCATACTTACTTGTAAGATGATATTCTTGTCTATTTTTTAATGACAGATTTATCATCATTAAGAAGTTTTATGAAATATCAGTCTTTAACAGCATTTTCTAAATCTTCCATTTTGGATATAGGGATCTAAAATTTAATAAATATGGATATTGCAAACATAAAGTATTATTTTATTAAGTTATTACTGATAAATTGTAATGTATAAGCCAAGGTCCTATGAGTAAGTGTAGGTCCTACAACTCACGTTAATGAGAAACTAACCATACTAAATATGATGACAAAAATTCTGATGTAAGTCTGTACAAATTTACTGTAACACTTAGCCTAGTACAATTATAAAAAATTCCCAAAAGAGCAATTTGCAGCAACAACTACCCATTTATCATATATTTCTGCATATTATATGTTGCTGCTGTAGTCATGTCCTCAATTCATAAAATGAACAGAAAACATTATGCACATTTTGTGAATTGTAAAAAATTCTACACATTCCATGAACTATAAACGCATATTATACAGTTCATAAAATAAATAAAAAGTTGTCCATTTCATGAATTGTGTGATTTTATAATCTGTATAAATATATACATATTAAAAAAGAACAAAAATCTTTGAAAATCAAAATACGATAATTTGTGTTTATTTTTCATAAAAACACAATATTTTAATTAGATTTTAATATATTTGAACAAAAACCCCATGATAAATAAATACAAAAACATAAAATATATATATTAAAAGCATAAAGCTAAATTAGTCAATAAATAAAATTATACCAAATTCATAACTCAACCAGACTAACCAAGAAAATAAAATCTAAAACATTACCAATGGTTTTACTGCTACAAGCAGATTTCTCAAGTGTAAAGAACTACAAAATAACAACATATTTAACTAAACATTACTAACAAATCCACTCACCTCCTATCCACTCTGGCCACATTATTAATTTTGATGAAGCTAAGTTTGTCTTCTTTGAGATTAATGAAATAAAAAAAAGAATTAAAGAATCTTTATTATTAAAAAAATTATGATTCTGAAATAGTTAACTTATTTAAAAGTTCTTTTAATATAAATGGTGTATGGGGGGATAAGGGGAATTGTGGGTAATGTTTAGTTTAAATATGTTATTTTGTAGTTCTTTACAGTTGAAAAGTCTGCTTGCTTGTAGCAGGAAACCACTGGTAGTGATTTAAATTTTATTTTCTTGGATAGTCTGGTTGAGTTGTGAATTTGGTGTAATTTTGATTATATATATATGTAATTATAAAATTTTTAATTATTTAGTTACTGTATTTACAAATATTTAATTATATAATTATGTATATTGCTTTGAAAAAAATACAGACATCGAATCATCTTATATATATATATCTGAGCAAAATGAAAGAGACAGTGAATATTGACTCTGACATTGAAACAGTAAGATTCGTATTCGAATCTTAAGTTTCACCTTTTTCTGTCGTCTCTCACTGACCGGTCTATCCCGCCCAAATTTAAACTTTTTGATATCGAGTTGTGTGTGTAACAATATTAAAAATGTATAAATATATGTAGAATTCAGCATAAACATGCACACATTTCGATCTCAAATTAAACGCAATAAATAGGGATAAAATAATATAATTTAGATTTCTTTTAGTTATATAATTTTGTATAATTTTAATCATTTATTTTGGATTATAAAGTTCGTATTTATTGCTTTGTTTAAATTTCATTTAATAATAATTCTAAAAATATCTGATGTAATATTTAATTAAAAGTTAAAATAATCTTATGTTCCCTTTTTGTTTTTGAAATATAAAAGCATCGGTCAGTGATAGATAATAAATTAATTAAAGAAAAATTCCCCAAAATTAATTAGTAAATGTAAAATGTAAACAATAGAATGGCAGCTTTCTTTAATTAAAAACCAACTAAATGCATTGATTATCCTCAGGGCAGATTAAGTAGAACCTAAAAATATCTTAACAAAAATGTGAAAGATCAAGATAAGAAAAGAGGCCATCTTAGACTTGCTGGAGACATTCACTTAAACTTTAGCTTTGCTCTCGATCATGGAGAGTCTCCAAAATAATAAAATAATTAGTTCCTGCCAAGGTATGACCGAGTAAAGCACCTAGATTATTCTCCATCGGGAGGTGGCCCATTGGATGCTGAACTTTCCATTGCCTGTCATAAATTCACCATGAAGATCTGCTGCCTGAAATAAATGAAAAAGCTGCTGCTGCCATGAAATTAAATGAATATCTAAATACAAGAAAGAATTGCCACACATGAACTATTTGCTACTTAACCAATGGACTCGGAAAACTTCATATAAAACAGGTACCTGTCTGTGTTCAAACTCTAGAGTACTCTAATAATATGCTATAGCTCTTCTTCATACTACTTATCTAAATTTATAAAATGTAAAACTACCAAACTGAATAATTAATTTAATGTGTAAATTTCTCTAATAATCTAGCTTACATCACTCTATCTTTCTTGGTTACGTATTTCTATAATCTACATTTTTATCTATAGTTATTATTTAATTATTGCATGCTCATAATTGTCTCAAATTTCAAAGTTTAAATCTATGATCGCTTAAAAAAATGAATGCATGTCCAATTTTCATTAATATTTACTTTCTTTAATAACTTAACTTTCATATAAATCGACACGCATTCAATGCTTCATTTATTGTAATGCAGGGGTCTACTACTTCGCAAATGGCTGACATATTAGTTATAATAATTCCCAAGTTATATATGTTTTGTATTTATTAAATAATCAGTGAATAATTCCAGAAAATTACATTTCTTTGAGAGTCACCAACGTTCTTTAGTAAATGTTGATAATGTAGAGCCGAATTAGAAATCTATTTAAATCTCATCATAATCAATTATCAGTATACATGTGTTACGTTTTAGAGACGCGATGATCCATTCCGCCATGAAATTTCCGGATTCTTCAGGGTTGAAATTAACCCCAGTCATCCTACACAAGCAGGCATAATGGGTGCTCCCGTAGGATTTGACAATGTCATGCAGCCAGCCAGCAAATCGCGCCATGTACCGCTTGTCCCTGGTTATGCTTATGTGACACCTTACTTCATCAGACCGAGGCAGAGACCAGTCTGATATTCTTATAAACCCATTCACGGCATTGCAGTTTCAATATACTGCCATTTCATATTGCCTTTCTAAAGCGTACCACATGTTCCTTTGCTCAATTTTATTATTCTATATATCACTCCGCCTCTGCATTATCTTCATAATTCACTCTCAAATAAGTGTTTGCCCTTAGTCATAAAATAAACATTTAAATTAAATAAATATATGTCCGCCGCTGCTCTTAAATCTTACTTTAGACTCTTGCATTGCAAAGGTATAAATTCCCCAAGGCATGCATTAGAAATACTTACTCGAGAATTTTAGGTAGCTAGATTACGCAAACAAATAAATGTATTCCTTTTGTAAACACTATAGTATCGGAAATACCGCTACTGAAATCCTCAATATAAAATAATGTCTAAATAAATAAATGTATTCTTTAAAATATCATGTCGCAAATCCCGCTACTGAAGCTGTTAGTCCATAAAATATTATTAGATTGTGTTATTAAAATGTATTAATAAATAATTTTAAACTATACGTCTGCAGTTACGTTTCATTTATTCGATACCCATTCTATATAATATTTCCTCGATTATGTAAATATGAATGTTTAATTAATATTAGTTTGGTTATTGGCTAACTCGAGAATAAAATCATGAATCTCTTGCATCTCCCTGACCACCGTGCCTAAAGAAATATTTACTAATGTCGCATCAGATGCATTGTTTCATGGATTGTATTGTGGAACCGATAAACTATGTTAGAACTCAGTACCACGGGTGGCTTCGCTACTCGATGGTGCTGCTGTTCTGTATGGTGGTCGAATTCTGCACTATGTTTACGAGGCACACGTTTTCTGACCGTTACAACGTTTATGTAAACAAATATGCTTGTTTGGAGGTCTTGGGAAAGCTCCATCTATTGATCATTAATACAAGCGATAGCAGGTTTTTACATATATAAAACTTGTTTTGTTTTTCATAAATGTACCTTTAAAGTTTTTTTGCAATGATATAGATTGTAGAAGCTTTGATTATGTGGAGAAACTGAACTGATATCAGACCCACATAGCTATCTAGTTTGATAGGCTGAGTTTGAAGACATTTAGGTGTCTAAAAAAAATTCATGCTTGCAAACTGATAGAAATGTTTTGCATAAATGCTTGGAGTTAATATTTAGGTCTAGTTTCTAACTCCTATCCCTTCACTGATGAGAGCAAATCAGCTTGAAGTCAGCTGATCTGAGGGCGGAGCAAAATGAAAGAGACAGTGAATATTGACTCTGACATTTATGTAAACAAATACGCTTGTTTGGAGGTCTTTGGTAAAGCTCCATCTATTGATCATTAATACAAGCGATAGCAGGTTTTTACGTATATAAAACTTGTTTTGTTTTTCATAAATGTACCTTTAAAGTTTTCTTGCAATGATATAGATTGCAGAAGCTTTGATTATGTGGAGAAACTGAACTGATATCAGACCCACATAGCTGTCTAGTTTGATAGGCTGAGTTTGAAGACATTTAGGTGTCTAAAAAAAATTCATGCTTGCAAACTGATAGAAACGTTTTGCATAAACGCTTGGAGTTAATATTTAGATCTAGTTTCTAACTCCTATCCCTTCACTGATGAGAGCAAATCAGCTTGAAATCAGCTGATCTGAGGGTGGAGCAAAATGAAAGAGACAGTGAATATTGACTCTGATGTTTATGTAAACAAATACGCTTGTTTGGAGGCCTTGGTAAAGCTTCATCTATTGATCATTAATGCAAGCGATAGCAGGTTTTTACGTATATAAAACTTGTTTTGTTTTTCATATATATATATATATATATATACATACATAATGTGTTAATATTTGAATTTGCTAAACCAATACATTATCATTTTTATATTATTACTACAGTAAAAATGTAATTACAATAATAATTTAGTAATTTACTCATAAATGTACATTACAACAAATGAAATGAAATGAATAACAATTTAATTAGCAAAAAATACAAATTTTTTTCTTAAGCTTAAGTATATATTTTATTATTAATATTTAATAGTAGTGACAGTCATTAAAACATTTATAAACTATAACTTTATAAAAATAAATTTAGAAGATGTCATTAGCATAATTTATTTAAATAATAATAAATTAATCCAATATATATATATATTTATAAAAAAATGTTTTATAAACTATGTCAACAACTAAATAATTAATGATTTCTTTTTTCAATATATATATAAATTCTAATATTATCATGGATAAATGATCATTTCATAGTATCATTTTTGGGAGATTCGATATATATATATAATGAATTTGCAAATGACGGCTTATTAATTCAATGAAGTCTAACTTGTAGAATCTGAACTATTAATTTGCAGGATTATCTTCTCAAGTTAGTTTTCTATAAACGTTTTTATTTAATGTGGGGAATTCAAGTGCCAAGTCATAAAACAAAAGTTTTGATTAAAAAAAAGTTATATATTTAGCCTAAGCTCATAGAGTGATTATTTCACATGATCAATGAGACATCACATTGTCTTAGGTTAATTTGTTCCTATTTATTAACAAATTCTATAGTGATGTCTTGTTGGTCAAGTGATATATTATTGGGTAGGTACCAATTCTAATCAAGGAATAAAGGTGACATAAATATGCAGTTTGGATTTGTACCTTGGTATCATAACAAACAAATAAAAAAGGTTGCTAAATGAATGATGAATTAGATACAAAAGATCAAAGTATACAGAATGAAAAAAAATCCAGAAAATTGTTCACTGATAGAAGTCATAAGGTAGAAACAAATCTGCAGATATTTGAATAGAATGAGACTGAATAGAGATTTATTAAGCACTGCCATCTAGCATCTATTGATTACTAAAGCTTACACTAGATGGCATAAAGTAATGAAAATAGATAATAGAATGACTATTTTGGCTGTGATTCTTTATTTGTGTAAAAAAATATCTCAACCTCTTCTGATATTGTATTAAAAATTGCAAAAAGGCATTAAAAATATATTGTATTGATTTGATTAAAAATAAAATGACATTAAAATATGAGACAAAATACAGCTCTAATACAATTTTTATTTTATATTACAAATTTGTGAAATGAATTGTGAAAGGAATTAGGTTGAATAAACGTTTTTGGAAAAAAATCATATATGTTAAAAAGATGGAGAACAATCATATTAACAATTTTACAAGTTTACATATTCATACAGATTAAATCTTTAAATCACTGTAAAAATCTAAATGGAAAGTTCAGATAAGTATTTATTGTACTACTATTCAATGCAATGTTTTCAATTTATTCACAGAAATAACTTTGTCTATATGGAGTATTCTTAAGTTACACTATTTCTCAGCAAGATTAACTATTTTAATTCTCTTAAAAAATAAATTATAAACATTAACTAATGCATGTATACATATTGAGATGCTTTTGCTTTAGTAAATAAGTTAGGATTTTAAACTACTTATTCAATGATACATTTACCACTGACAAACATAAAACATTAAATCTGTTAAAGCCTGAACTATTATAAACAATGATACACTCAACATAACTACTCATGCTTACCATATTTAAAGGAAAAACATACAATGTTTTCTAAAAAAAATATTTAAATGAACAACACAACAACTTTTTAAATTAATGCATCTGAGTATGTGATTTATATTGATTTAGTCACCCCAATTTCTATTAACATAAACATTAATTTAGAACATGACATTGACCAAAACTGTTTAAAAACTTATAAGTTGTTTTTACCAATTGGTATTCAGAAAAATGATGTGGGCCTATTATCAATTGCTGAATAAATATGCAAATTATACACTGTCATTTATTTATTACATCAACATATGTAATGATTGCTTTAACTGTTCTTCATGAATATGATGTAAATAGACAAATTCCTATTTAAACCCAGAATAGGGGAAGCACTGGGACAGTTCTTTTAATTTTTGTAATAAAAAATAAAGCTGGTGTAATCTTTATGTAGTTTAGATCAACAATCAAATAATAATGATCAAGTATTAATAATAGACAATTTCTAACATATAGATATCAGTCTACTTATTAATTTCTTAAAATAAAATTTTAAGTGCTATAATACCTTAAAACTTCTTATGATAAATGGGTATTATTTCTAATGAACTTTTTAACATCTTACAGATTTTGTTTGAATTTTTGTCCCCAGAATTAGCATCATAGAAATAATATGTTTTTCTGGATCCATTGAACCTTAATCTATACTTTGTCACATTAATTACTGATAAAATATGTTCTAACATGTTATGTAATTTTCTCTTACAGATAATATTATTTTTAAAAAACAGTACTCTTTGCTTTCCATTTTTTTCTTTGGAATAAGGGAAATGTCAGAAGTAAGGTTATTAAAAAGTACAGCTTTATCAAGAATAGTTAAGAGTGCTCACTTTAAAGATTTAAGAAACAGTTTCATCTCTTACCTTGATTTATTTATATATGCTAGCTATACCCAAGATTTATTTGCATTAATAGAATAATTACTATAATGCATTATGTAGCTATTCTGGTGACAAGTGTTATTAACAATAGTTATCTAAAAAACATAACGTTTTATGATCAATTATATTAAATAAATTGATTCATTTTTAAGATTTTAGTTAAAATAGATTTTCCACATGATAAAATAATTTTAAAATTATCTATGAAATTTTAACATTGTGATATTTTATTCACACTCCACTTGCAAGTGAGAAATGAAATATGTGGTATAAATGAAATTTAATTAATTTAAATTATACTTACAAAATCAAATTTTATCTCAGTTTAGTAAAAAAACTATAATTATCTCCATTTTTGTAATATGTATTTCAATATGCAAACCACAACATACTTTGCATTTAAAAAAATTTCCAACCACTGTAATCTTTTAATAGTATTTTCTTTCTGCATTTTTAAGAAATCACTTGAAAATTATTACAATTTTGACTCACTTTTATATTCCATATTACTAAAGATTTTAAAACAAGTACCATGAAGTAAAAATCTAGAGCCTTTTTAATTTTTCAGGAAAAAAAATCATGCAAGATTTATCAAGTGTTGAGTTATTAGTAACAAATAGACTTTTACATGTATACTCCAGTCATTGTTTTGTTTCTGATATACTTCAGTTTATTTTATTATTAAACAAAAGAGAAAGAAAATGCAGCTCAATTTGATGCATCAATTGTTGTGTATTGATTTAGACAAATAAATTATTAATAAGCTTTTATTAAACTCAGAAATATTAACAAGTTTTGTAAATTTTTCACATTAGTAAGTTCATTTAATACAAAAATAAGCTTTTAGTGCAAGTAGTAATAAACTCCTGTTAATGTGAAAAGTTTTGTGTCCTGCATATAATCTTTTTCACTTGGTAAGTTAGCATGTGCAATGGTTGCTCCTTTTATATTTGTACATTATATTTAAGTTATTACGACATATTTCAATTACTAACTGTTTTTTTTTTATCAGATATATGCAAAATGCTTTAGGACAACAAATTTATTTGGGAAAAATTAGATCTTCATTTTGTATGTTGAATGGGTTCATATAATTATTTGGCTCTTGTTATTGACTGTCACAATAAAACAATAGTTGTTTACTTCAATATTTGCTGAATTCTCTGAATTTTTAAGATAGGGCTACTTTTCAAACTAGACAAATCCACTATGTAGACTTCACAGAGACTTATGAAGCATTGATGGAAATACATGTATATAGTATAATAATATTCCTGACTTAAATTGAAATGCAATGTTTAAACAAAATAAATGTCAACCAAATATTTTTAATAAATAGCATTTTCAAATTTTCTTAAACTATATAAAATTTTAAACTACGATTTTAAAGATCTTTTCATCTATATTTTATTAGTTGTAAAATAAAGTCATTGGGACAGATATCCTATAGATTTACAAATATATAATTATCATGATTCATATTAGAATGATATTTTTAAAGATTATAAGCAATTACTATAACATTAAAATATATACACAAACATTTTTCAAATAATAGGGGAAAAATATTGTAGAATATAAAATCTAACTACAGAGTTATTGGGTTGCGTTTCAGCGCTGTTTAAAAAACAAGCAATTTTTTTTTAAATTACATAATAAAAAATGATCAAACTGGGAACTTTGATATTTTTTTAATTGTAGACATTTCTTAAATAATAAATCAAAATGTAATTTAGAAATTTAAATAATGCTTGCATTATATAAACCAATTATATAAACCAATGTGCATTGAAATTGTTTGTCAAAAATAAAACCGTCTATATCTTCAGTTCTATAGACATTTTCTTTATTAAAAAATCATTAGTTGTTAAATTCTAAGTTTTTGGAACTGCTAAAATTCATTACTAAGTTATTGCTAAGACTAAAAAAAAGTTCTACGCATTTATTTATATTTCCTTTTTACTTTTTTTTTGCAATCTATTCTGCTAATTGTCTCAATCTTTGTCAGTTAAAGGAAACACTCTTTTCAGAGTAATATCACTTTGAATATTTTATTATTTGCCTGTGTTTGCACGATGTCATCTTGTATGTCTGGAAGTCTTGGACCTGTGTTGTATGTATGTGGATGGGTGCATATATCTAAATTCCCGCAGCATTTAATACATTTGTATCATAAAATTATTATCTAGAAGTCAACCCTAGAATAGAACGAACATTTTTTTAGTAAACTCAGAATTTTTTCAAATAGTCTACAAAGCAAATTGTTCAATATTAATCAATAGATAATTAGTAAGAGTTTATTTCTAATTCAAAATGTGCTGATATATTTTTTCTTTTGATAAAGATTATGAGGATGAAAGGAAAAACAATATGATATATAATAAGTATCGTTCGCATGAGGTAAAAAAGCGATAAATGTAACAAGTGATATTTATTCAGAACATTTAAAAGTATCTGTGGAAATATCAAAGACAATATATAAATATTGCTACACACCCACCCACCCACACACACACACACACACACATATATATATATATATATATATATATATACAAACACATGTATGTACATATATATTTTGAAAATTACAAGAAATTACACTCTGTGTTAAAACATATTTCTGAATAACACTATTTATTTTAATTTATATAAGTATTGCGAAAAATAACTATCGACATCATTGAATTTGAGACTATAAAACATTTATTTTTTTAAGATGTACTAAAAATGTTATTACTATGTTAAGATTCAATGTAAAATTTACATCAAAAAATTACCATATATGTAAATTGCTGATAACCATTTTGAACATTTGTTACTTCAGTTATAAATAAATAATTACCTCAGAAGAGAGCAAAGGCTTTTTTTCTTTTTTGTTTAAAAAAGCAAGTTTATATAGGAATATATACAGATTTTTAAGCTGGTTTTTGATTAACTGGTCTTTTTTCTGGTTGAAAACATTACTTTTGCATTATAGCCTTTTAGTAGCTATATTTAAATGACATTGTATTTTTAACCTATTGACATAACTAGTAGCCATAAGATTTTGTGTGCTCCACTTGTGATTAAGTTTACAGAAAGTTAGTCTAAAGAAAAAAAAGAAATGTTTACTTTCTATTGACTAATGCAGATTATTGGAATATAATTTGTAAGCATTCAAAATTACATATATTTTATCAGAACAGAAAATGTTATTATCTTGAGTAGATATTAGAAATTTAGGAATAAATTTCAAAACAACAGTTTAAAAAGTATATTTAGAATATATATATTTGCATAGTAAATGTCAGAATAAAACCTTCTAATTATCAAGAAGTATTTATTTAATTTTGCTAATTTTTTTTTTATAGTTTCAGAAAATAGTTTTATTTTTACAAACAATGAAATTATTTTTTGTTTAAAATTCATTTTACCATTTCTTCTTATGATTCTAGTAATGATTTGCACTTTTTGGGAATTTTCATGATCAAAAACTTGAGATGGGTCTTACAATTTTTTCAGATAGCTAAAATTTTTTCATTAATACTCAATCATCTAATAAACATAGTTAATTTATCTTAATTGTTATAGCTGGAAAGTAAAAATTCTATGATAACATGAGTTGTTTAAATAAACTTATGGTTTACTATCATTCTATTTTTAAATCATAAATTTCATTTTTTGTTTATCAATTCTTAACAGATCATGTTTACATTAATATTTTATTATTGCTTGCTAATATTTATCCAACTTGCCCTTAATTTGGATTAATTATTAGTATTCATTTATTATTGAGTGAAAAGCTAGGCATTGCATTGATATATATCATAATTTTGCCTATATAAACATAAAAGTGATCGCATATAAACTATAAACTGGGAAATAGTAAAATATGTAGTTGATTATCAAATGACAGACTCACAAAGATATACTAAAATGTGCTTAGTTAATATAAAGCATTTAATCACTATTGTTAAAGATCAGTCACTTGCTAATTTGGAGATCTGTTTATCATTATGATCTGGTATCTATTGATCATTCATGCATATAATAGATGGCACTAAAATAAACAATGAATACAGCTTCAGAATAAAATATACTAAAACAGAAAAAACAAAACAGATCTGGAATAAAAAACATAATTTGCAATTTTATTAAAATACTACTCAAATATGTGGAAGTTTGTGTAATATTTGAATGTTATATCAGCCATGTTGAGCTTCGAATAAAAAAATCATTAGCTATTAAGGCTTTCATTTTACTATTATAATATATCCACACTGTATTGTTATTAATGAACATGTTATCAGTGATTAATATTGTTAAACACCGTACAATATTTTAGTGAACTGAACTTTTACTACAATGAATAAAAAATTAAATAAAATTGTTGCATTATAAAAAAACAATCACACTATCATTTTTAACCATTATTAATCAACTGCAGGAAGATTTTCCAAAGTTTGATACACTTTTTTCTAGTAGCCTCTCTCCTCCACATCTCTCTTCATCTCATGTGTAGTTTTTAGGTCTTTTAAATCTCTTAGGACCCAATTTAAGATTTCAACATTCTATCTACTTTCATTTCTTCTAGCAATGTGTCCAGTCCAGTTCTATTTAAGTCTCTTCATTCTTTCTATGATGTCAATGATATCTTTTTGTTCTCTCATCCATATATTTAACTTTTTTCTTTATTCCAAACATTAATCTTTTCATATTTCATTTAATGATCCAAATCCCCTGTATTTCTCTTCTATAAAAATGTTAAAGTTGTAGATCCATATGTAAGAAAGGGGAAACACATCTATTAAAAATTTTTGTTTTTAAACTCATACACATAATTTCTTTTAATTTTTTAGTTATTTCTATCAATGTGTAATTAATTTGATCCATGTTTCTATCAACTGTATTAATAATCAGCCTGAGGTATTTGTAATTATTATTTTTTTAAAATTTATGCTAATTAAGTTTTCGTTTCTTCTGAGAAAATCTATTGAAAATTAGTTTAATCTTTTTAGCATTTTTCTTTAGTTCTGCTTTCTTATTTTCATCTAATAATACTTGCAACATTTTTAAAATTTTGAATATTATTTACAAATCAACAACATAATCTGAAAAATCTAGATGACTTAAATAAAATCTTTGCATTTTCATTTTCTTACTTTCCATTTTAATATATAAAATGCTTTTTGTAAATTTGCTGTAAAAAGTTCTGAAGATATGGAATCACCTTGATTCATATCCTTAGTCTCATTATGTAATGTTAACATTACTGTTCCATTTTGATAAATGTTTTTCAGAATATAAGACTATCCCAGATCTATATTTCACAGACAAAACCCTTAGTCATTGTGAAAATGCTTATGGAATCAAATGCCTTTTCGTAATCTATGAATTTGAAGCATAATGGAAACTCAAATTCATTGAGCATTTCTATAACTTTTTGCAATACTGGATATGATCAACTGTGTAAAAGCACTTTTAAATCCAGTTTGCTTTTTTAATTAATTTGAATATAAATTTTTAGATAACATAAAAAATCTTAAATAAAACTGATAAAAATTGAAAAGTCTATAACTTTTAATATTTGCTAAATCATATTTTTAAAATAACAATGCCACTACTGCATTCTTTCAATCACCTAGTGGTGCATCTTTATTGTTTAGTACATTTGTACATAGTTTTGCCAACACCTTTTTCTATTTCTACACCTGCTTCTTTTAAGATATTAATAATTCTACCATTTCCTGGAGCTTTTCCTTATTCATAGATTTAATTGTATGTATCACATGACAATTTACATAATGTAATTATATGGAGTTACTTTGTTTTCTTGTTTTTTTATTGCTAAATAATTCTTTGAAGAATTTTCCCACATATTTCATGATATCATCTACTAAGTGTTGCATTTTTTCTTCATGTTGCCAAAACAATTTCCTTTCCAATATCAAGTCACTGTTTTATACATTTCACATTTTTATTCCCTTTTATAGCTTTCCTTTTCAATTTGTACTGACATTTTTTATATCATTTTGAATTCTTTTTCATACTATTTTACACATTTCCAGCATTATAATTTTTTTTTCATGTGTAGTTGACTCAGTTAAAATTTTACTGATTAATTGCTGTGTTTTTTAAACAACTATATTGCCTTAATTCTGAGTAAAGTATTAACTTCTTATTGATATCACTCAAGTCTGAACCATCTTCAAAATCTGTTAGTAATTAAATGATTAGCAAATTCTTATTTAAATTCACTGCATAGTTTCAAACAATTAAGAATATTATCTGTTGATAATGTATTTCAAACAGGTGAAATTCTCCATACATAGTGCCACTCAGGGCCAGCCAGAGAAATCAGTGGATGCCAGAAGGTTTGTGCATAAAATCCCCATCTAGTACATACTCATCCAATATCCCCAGACTAGTTTCTGACTTATGGCCTTCATCAGTGAGGATCATGTGATGTTCAATGGTTTAATAATGTATTTCTTAATAGTATTAATTTCTCATTAATAAATGATATCTTTTCATAGAAAATCTGGTAATAATAATAAAATCTTGAAATACTTTCTTTCAGCTAGACAAATTCAAAATCTAATATCACTCTATTTTTTTTGAATGCTTCAATGACCATTTGTATTTACTATATTTGTTCAAATAAAGATTGTAATATGCATTTTTTCTTTGCAAATTCACATTTACCCACAGTATCTATCAATTGATTTTTAAATTCTACATTAAATATTTTAGAATGTTGATTGGCATAATCAAAATTGTACATGCATATAAAAATTCTTTACTACTACATGAGAATGACAATATATTAGGGCATAAAACAAAATACATCTCAAAATGAAAATGTAGACAAAATGGCTTTGGCTGATACATAAAATATCATCGAACGATAACTTTTTTGTCTTTTCATAATATAGATGGCAAGTTTGGAATAAGTTTAAAAGTTTTAAATTCTATAAATAATAATAATTAAACTGAATTGCTATAAATTTTAGAGAATTATATTCATTATAAGGAATTCTAAAACAAACTTTCAAGCTCACTAAAGGTATCTGCTCTATTACATACAATTGATACACATGTCCACACATATATGAAAAAGATAAATGACCTTTAATATTCATATCATTTATATTTTTCACATATGTAGGGTCATGTGGATCTATTGTATAAGACAAAGAGAATAACTAAAGAGAGCTTGAAAGTTTGTGTTCAAATCCCATATATTTTACATCTAAAACTCCAAGTAATACTTTTTGAAAATACTAATTTACTATGTAATCTAAATTTATTAAATTTGTATAAAACAATAAAAATCAGTGTTTAATTTTAATCTGAAAAAATCAAACAATGATTAATAAAATTTAAAAAATATTTATAATAAACTAAATATTATAATTACTTATGTTGATCACAACGTGTAAATTTACTTAGTTTTTAACTAATAAAAAAGAAAAGACTCTTGCCTAATCATGAAAATAATTTAGGAAATCATAAAATCAACAAAACAAAAAACCCATTTGAGATGTCTATAATATATAAAAGGAAAATGGTTTCCTTGCATTCAAAATTGGAATAAATAAAGCTACTGCAGAAACTTAATGTGTTTATATTTTTGACATAAATAAATATCTCTATTTGGTATTTGATTTTCAAAATTGAATTTAGCAACCACTTGTAAAGCACCTTTCTGTGATGCTTATTTTACACATCTGTTTTTGGAACCATAATGACCAGTTATGATTAATCATCATTACTCTGTTATATATATATAATAAACAATAAAAATAAGGAGATAATATCCATGTAAATAAAGAGATAACCTTTAATCTAAGGTTAAAGGTTATCTCTCTATTTATATGGATATTGCTCCTCATTTCTATTATTTATTATAATAACAACAAATATTTACATACATTTAAATTGTAACAGTACATATGGGAAAAAGGGATGTCCTTTAGGTTCAAGTGCCAATTTCTAATAATAGATGTTGAGATTCCCTTGATATTTTATTTAAACTTTATTAATGACACTACTAACTATAAAATTTGTAAAATTATTTGTAAACATTAACCAAAAACAAAATTCTACAATAACGTATATTTTATTAACTTCAAATACAATCAAATTAAAAAATAATAAATGATTAATGATCTCAGGGCTTAAAATAATAATAATGTGACTGAAATGAGGTGAAATGAGTGGCTACATAAAATAATTAATATTAAGTGATTAAGTGAAAAATCATCCAATTTTATTTACATCACTAATAAATAATATTAATAAGCAAATGGCATATTAAACTATTAAGTTGAAATGACTCCAAGAAACTTATAACATTCAATCCCAAGCTATTACAAATAGTTATATAAATAAATGTTACATTAAAGTTTTAATAAAATTCAAAATTTCTTTGGATAAATACAATAGGCAAATGGATATTATAATCCCAAACATTTAAGTTATATAAAATGATGAGATCCTTTAGTTTATTCTCATTAGTTGAGACATAAACAATATAATGTGTGCTAATTATCTAAACATTCATATATTCATGCATAGTACTGTATGTGCACATAAATATAGAAAAAAAAAATAAAATTGTTTTATCTGGCCAGTAAACCTATTATCTCCAAAAGCAATAAAATAAAGAAAAATATGCATGCATCATCATCATCATCATCATCATCATCATCATAATAATAATAATAATAATAATAATAATAATAATAATAATAATAATAATAATAATAATAATAATAATAATAATAATAATAATAATAATAATAATAATAATAATAATAATAATAATAATAATAATAATAATAATAATAATAATAATAATAATAATAATAATAATAATAATAATAATAAGAAGAAGAAGAAGAAGAAGAAGAAGAAGAAGAGAAGAAGAAGAAGAAGAAGAAGAAGAAGAAGAAGTCAAATTTTATTATTTCTGAGAAAGTTTCTTTTTTTCTTAAAAGTTGTTGTATGAAAGTTCTTATTCTATGTCCCATAATCAATGAAAATTAACAAGCCTAGTGGATAAATTGGCTCCAGGCAGTGATTCATTTATACTAAATCAATTGTCTCTATAACTTGTAGGTTGATGCAATTTTCTAGGAAAGTTGCATTTGGTGTCAGCACTGGTGGCCTAGCAGTTATCATAGCTGCCTTCCAAGTAGCAGGACCAGGTTCACTTCCCAGTCAATGCTTTGACATATAAGGGGAAAAAATGCATTTGGTTTCTAAAGTTGTATACAATTCTTATCAATGAATTCTAATATAGTGATGATAGAACAGCTTGTTTTATAATGAAATAAATTTCTTATCTTGCCATTTCTTAAGATTGAAATTCATGAAATATAACTGATTATCAGAATTCTGAAATAATATTTATAAATAAGATTCTTCCAGAAAAGGTGATGAAGAAATTTATCAATGCATGTACAATGATAGTCATTAAAAATATAGGCTGGATTTGGAAAGGATCAAAAGCATTTGACCCCTTTGCTACTTGTGTTGCAAGGCATTCTATTATTCAAACACTAACTGTATTTCTATTGGAAATACATCCAATGTTATCAGATACAGATTTAGATTGCAAGTAAGTATATTTTATTCTATACTATTCTTTTCTGCTGTCTTTTCTTGCCTCATAATTTCACATAACATTGTTATAGGGATTCTAGAATAGATTACCTAGTGATAACTTTATATAATTTTTGGTATACTCATACACACATTTAAAGTTAATGTTTTAAAATTTCTGAGATTAATAAAATAAAAATCATTTAATTTTTATAAATAAATATAATAAGCTTTTGGCAAATAAGTTTTTTACTCAATAATCATACCTAAATTCACATACATGGCTATTATTAGCTAATCTTTCCTAATTAGAGTTTAAATTATAACCAGATTTTCTTTTTCAAACATTTATTTATAGTTTGGAATATTTTTTTATTATAAACATTCCAAAAAAAAATGTAAATTATTTAACAAACATGTACACGAACAAAATATAGGTAATTAATTAATGAATAACTTGCTTCTCATAAAGCAAAACAAATACAAACAAACGTTTTAAAATTTAATTTTAATATATAGGCTTAAAGATATACATATTGTTATAGTATGTATATAAATATATTGTTTTACTATAAAACCCAATGTTGCAATTATAGCTATATGTCGATATGTAAAAAAATATGTGTTTTAGTATTCTTGTTAACATTATTTCAGTAAGAATTAGGCCACCATTATTCATATATTTGATATCACTTTTCAAAATACATTTCAACTTACCCAATACCTGAAACTAATACCAAACACATGATCAAAGTATAGGACACCCTCTAGTTCATAAGAATAAAGAAGCCCAAAACCACCCTAACAGACCATGGTATACCATTTCTATCCAAAGGAAAAAAAATGGTTGGAGAAATCTCAAGTCAGAAATGTGCTTACATCCATTACAAATCCACAGTTGAACCCTTGTGAATGTGTAATGTGGGAGCTCAGACATTTTTTCATGACTTACCTAGATGATGAGAATAAGAGGTGGGTAAAGCAAACAAAACATGTAGTCAAATACATCAATTGGAGTGTAAATGAATTAACTGGTTTAATACCCATTAGACTACACTTCAACCAATCTATTCCCATACTGTTTAACAAATATCAACCCCCAATTAACTGTACTAAATTTGACACAGAAAGAGACATATTAACAGCATATGGGTGACTAACAAATAAGACTGAGAGAAGGGATAAAAACAAAAAAGAGAATGCATACAACTTCAAGATAGGGGACAAAGTATTCATCAAGACACCTCATATGTGTAAACCAATGAAAGGGAAATGCCAAAAATTTTATAACCAATATGAGGGACAATTCACCATTGTGAAACAATCAGGTCCAAATGGATTTTGGATGGAAGTAAATGGAGAAGTGAAAGGAACATATAATTCTTGCAGTTTAAAACCTTACTTTGGACAAACAAAGTGACCACTGAGTAGGCATACTTAACTGAGAAGCAAGAAAGAATAGTTATAAGTCTCAATTAGAGTTATAAAGAAAAGCAAGATAACAAAATAGGGTCATTAATCTATGATGAGAGTATATCCAAGTAATTGCAAAAACAATTATTGGGATGCTTTCAAGTCAACAGAGACCTAGGAGCTGATCCATATAGAATGATGGATACACCGATATTTAGTCATTTGGGAAATTTAATAAGCCTCAAAAACGAGCAGGGTAAAGGCTAAGTTTGGCTATGTGCCATCTGTTATAAAGACACATTAGCAATTGGTCTCATACCATGCAACTATCATGATAATAAAAAAGAATCCATATATAAATCTCATTTCACTATGATGCAATAAAGCAAAAATTGAAAAGGAGTAGGGATATAGGGAGTAAGCAGTAAGAATTAGAATAAATAGGTTTTGTAATTGTTCTTTTTGAACAGATAATCCAATGCTAAACCAAAGGCATGTACTCTGAGTAAGTGTTAAAATTTTAATCATAACTTAAAATTTTAACCCAGTAAGGATATGGGAGTTGTAAGGGTAGCTTACAAGCCAAATTTTGTTCACTCTCACCACAAAGTCAAACTCATTTATAATGAAAATTTAATTAATAAGTGGTTGAGCATGTATTTTCATTTTATGGAGTAAATAAACTCACACACATGTATATAGATGCAACAAATGTTTATTTTTCACTATTAAAAATCATTAATATATATATATATATACAAATAGTGAATTCAATGTCAATGTATTATACATCATTATTCAAGACTTAAGATTCGGTAAACACAGTATAGACCTAATGTTAAATCAGTCACTAGGTAATCAAAAGTGAAAGGTGAAAACATAATTCTACTATATAATTTTATTTTACTTACAATAATGTAACAATAGGGTTCACACATTGATGAAAAAGGAAATAAAATGCAAGTATGCTAAATAATGGAAACCAGGTTCAATATAAAAACAAACCAAATTCATTTCCATCAACTTTTACTATTTTCAAAAGGATACCAAAGCTGTAGACCATAACATCAGAAAATTAAATGTTTGAATCTAAGAAAATATGGACAGCTTATTTGAATATTCCAAATTATTCATTTGATCATTGTAATGCAAAATTTCAAGAAACTGTAGCCAATATTTAAACAGAAAGAATTCTAATGGATTTGTGCAGTTGGATAAATAATTGAACTGATTTAAATAGATATTTAAAATAAAAGGAGCATCCTATTCTTCAAATATGGATAAAATAACAAAACAGAAATGTCATCAGCATAGTTATATATAAATGATGAAATAATTCTGTTCTTACAAAAAATATTAAATACCAAACAGTGAATTAAGAAAACTTAAATCTTTTATGAACTGCAAAACAATGTACTCTGGCTAATTGTTATCAGCTCTGACCATAGGAAGCATGATGATTTAAATATTCAATTGTATAATGTTCTGCTGAAACATCAAATGCACTGTCTTAAACATTTAATGTATACAGAATAAAAACAGCAGAAGATGGAAATAACATCATTTTAAATATGTTGCTGAAGGGTTCCCATAAGTAATGCATAACTTGCTTAAGAAGGATGACCGAACCAGTGATGAACTGTATCCATCAGAAACACTAGTTGCCTAATTTATGAATATTATGCAAGATAACTTGAAGAAAGTCTTAATTTGTTATGTCATTTTTTTTATTTTACATATACATTTGTAGAATTCTGTATTTTTTATTTATTTCACTTCCACACTTGGAATCCTAAATCTCTACAACTTGGAAGAATCCACTGGAGTTGAAATCAAGAAAGTGCTAGGAGGAAGGTTGTTAAGTTAAACAATTTTTTTGAATGAAGTTTAGGTCAACACTCCCCCCCCCCCATAGTGACTTAACATTTAGTATTTTCATCATCCTTCCTGAATATGGAATAAGATACGATTTTATTAGATATTGTTCCATATTAAGAACATGCACTTGCTACAGGACAGAGTTTGTGTTGCATATTTGTTTATTTTTTTTTTTTGTTAACTAATGATCATTTACATTTGTTTATTCAGTATGAATGATTAATATTCTTGCATGAATATTCTTTTCTATAAATCATAGAAAACTTGTACATAGTCAAGAAAGAGTTCTCAAAAAGATAGAATGTCTTTAATTGGAATTGGACTATGAAGTTATTGCACATGTCTTAATATAATCTTGTTAAATAATTAATTAGCTTCATGATCATTGTAATAGTGAATTAATAATTTTTCTTTTCATTACTCTTATCTACTTTGTAAATATATAGTGGCTTTATGCATATCTACCATGGGAAGTGTTGGAGTAATAAGCACATTCAATCATTAATATGGTAGAGATACATACTTGACACACACTCATGTGTATACATATTATTTTTTTTGTTAAAAGCCCTTTTGAATTTTTATTTTGTTATACAATAAACATTATCAACTTGATTTTCATTAAATGGTCTCTAGTTTCTCAAAGTTATTTATCAATTTGGTCACCAATTCATAACAGGATATACATGCATACACATAATAATATAGTTAGATGAGTCCTCCACTCAACTGGAACATATATAGAGGTATTGTAATTGCTATCTAAGATAAATTTACCCTTGAAGAGAGCCAAATGCAACATTCTTCCTGGGTTTGAATTCTAAGGCATGATGGAATCCAAAAAGGGGTGAAATATGAATGAACTAACCTAAATTGTGTCTGAATTTTATATGTAAACCTAGAGCTAGCCCATTGGAGATAGACATGATCATTGGTTGGAGACTTCATTGCACCATTCATGGGATACTATATGAAGACCCTAGGTCTGACCATAGTTATATGCCTCCCATATCTTCTGGTGGAAAACCTGGACTGTCACAATATATATATATATATATATATAATATTTAAATAAATGTATATTGTTTATATTAAATTCAATTTCTTCCTCAGATTTTCAATGAAATGGATGGCTGAAGAGTTGGAGAGTAGAGAAGATTGAAGTTTGTTCATTAATTTGCTATCTTAATATATACTGAGCAGTGATTATATATATATGTATGGGAGATGGTAATCTGGATCAACTAATGAGTGCTGGTTCAGCACAAAATACAGATATTGATGTTTTATTTTTTCACATATATGTGGCCATTTGTATCAGTTTTATAAGATGGATTGGATAGCTGTGGTGAACATGAAAGTCTGAGTTCAAGTCCCTTATAAATACACACACACAATATATATATATATATATATATATATATAGTATTGTTTCTGGTAGTTTTAATGTAGTAATAATATAATAGCTAAATAGCTGATGTTTCAGTACAACAATAAACACTTTCCTCAAAGCTCTTCTTTCTTTCTTAAATCATAAGAATATATGTGGAAAGATTTAAAGTCATGATATATATATATATATATATATATATATATATATATATATATATATATATATATATATATATATATATATATATATATATATATATATATATATATATATATATATAAGTTTGAATAAAATGCAGATGATTTTCTAATTGTCTTGAACAAAGTATATATTTATAGACAAAGAATGAAATGATTTGTCATTTTTTAAAAGCTGGAATAAGCAAATTAATTCATTTTTGATCAAAAAAAATATAACATATATGAATCAGCTTATGGTTACGATAGCTATCATGACCCTATATGCTAGAAAATATATATAATAGCAAAAACTTATAAAATTTGAGACATGCCTGTTGTCTTTTCAGTTTTTAAGATAATATATACATTTTAAAACTCTTAAAAAATCATGTAAATATTTTAGAGCAATCCACATTTAGTAAAACTTAAAAAAATCTTAAAATATTTCTAACACTAAAAACACTATAATGTAATATCCTTCTTCAAAAAGAAATACTGAAAGAAAAGACATTGCTTACAAAAATTATCAACTTTGAATGACAATTTTAGCACATTTCCTTACTTATTTTATTTTACTTAAGAAAAGTTATCTATCTATTTAATAATCAATAATTATATAACTACACATTGAAATTGCTTTAAAATTCTATGATAAATGAAAAAAAATCACCAAAGTTCATAGGCATTTGAACTCTATAAAATTTATATACTTACATATTTATGAACTTTTTTATTAATATATCATTGTTAAAAAAATCTAATTTTAAATATAAAAAATCTTACCTCATAATGTCCTTTGCCATATTCAGTTTGTACTTCTCCACCAACTAAAGTAACTGTAGCCCTCTGTGTTCGAAAACTAAACTTTAAGGAAAGCTGATTAGTATCTGGTTTATTTAGCTGTATAAAAGATGTATTATTAAAAAATGTAATTCCAAGTTCAGTAGCTTTAGTGCATCCATACTCAATATCCGATCCATCATAATGCACCATAGGATTTCTGTATCTTTTATATTGCTCCAGAATTGAAAATCGATTAACGTAAACATGCCTTAAGCAGCCTGCAAATTTGAGGTCAGTTGGCACTTGAGAATTAGCTGAAATAAAAAAATATAAACGAATGAATAATTAAAAAAATTAAATGTCAAATTAAAATCGATATACTCAATAACTATTAATAATCAATTCAACTCAATAAAATATACTATTTCAGAAATTGCCTTCATACATGTGTACATATGATCACTTGTTGTAGATTTGATTTGTATTCTGAAAAATTACATAAGTTTGTATATATATATATTCACTGCATAGATTTGCTAATCATGCAGTTATTAAATGTAGATACCTTAATATAGTTTCAATATAGTTTCATGTTGGAAATAAAATTTATTTACTTATTGGTTTATTATCAATTGTATTTAAAATTAATTAATATTTTCAATTTTATAACGAGAACAACATAATGAAAATTTTTTAATTTGTCCATCTGAAATGATATTATATATTCACGATACAATACCCAAATTCACAATTGAAAACTAGAGCAATGTCTTTTCGAAAATAAGTGATGTCAGTATTATTATTGAAAATAGTTTTTAGCTATATATATTATAGTTTTCTAAGTAAAATCTAGCCGTCATCTCTTATTTATAAAAATATTCACAACATACACACGCAGCTTCCCTCCTCTCTCACACACATATATGTGCACAACTTAAAAAAATATAAATGATTAAAAAATGCACAAAGTTAAAGCTTCTCCCTATGAAAAGAAAATTGGAAAGAGAATTCTAATCTTGGTTGACAATTTTCAAGTTTCTCGAATAAGAACTGTACACGTTAGCAAGGATTTAGAAGTGAATGGAAACAGTCAATCATTAGAAATTAAAGATAAGTTTAAAATATAAAATTTTCACTGGTTTATTTTGACATTAAAATGGTTTTAAAATATTTTATTTGCTTTATTAACAATTTTTATTTTATAAATATGAATATTCATAATGAAAATTAAAATTAGTGATAATTTTTTTTTTTGACAAGACATTTGGCATACAAGACCCAGTTCTTTATCAGAGATTCTAGACACTCTGTAGAATTAATCAAGAACATGAAAATTAAAAGAACTGACCTAATGATAAGCTTTGATGTGAAAAGTTTATTCATAAATGTACCATGTGAAGAAGCATGGTCTATTGTAAGAAAAAGATTAAATGGTAAAAATTGTTTACAAACAGGAACAACTCTTCCTTTTAACTACTTTCATTATAACACAGATTTCTTGCAATAAAATCAAGGAATTGCTATGAGCTCACCATTGTCATCCCTGATTAGCAATATTTAAATGGAACAACTTGAAACAACAGCCATAATGATTACTCCATATTCACCTATAGTTTGGCCTCACTATGTTGATGATACATTTGCTGCATAACCACATGGTGAATCACTACTGCAAACTTTCTGGAAACACATCAACAGCATATTCCTTTCAATTAAATTCACAATAGAATCAAAACAAAACAAAAATTGGCATTCTTAGGTGTTGCTGTGACAAGACTTCCTCATGGCAAAATCAAAACTACATTTTATAAAAAAAATCCATACAAACAGAAAAATACTTAGCCTATATATCCAATCACACCAGAAACACAAAATATGAGTTATAATATTACTATGGAACAATGCAAACGAAGTTTGTTCAGAAATTAATGACTTGAAAAAAAAATCTATGTAGAATGAACTCTTATGAAAAATGGTTATCCATCAGTTGTTATTAAGAAAACATTAAATGGACAACAAAAAAAAAATCAAAAGATAAAAGCAATTATTGGTACTGTAGTGTATCTATACATAGTAAAAATAACAGATGAATTAAGGTAAATCTATAATCAGTATAACATTAGAACAGCTTACCAGAGTGATACCACACTATGAGGAATTCTAATGTATATAAAGCCTAAACTTGAAATGCTGAAAAGCAATCTATGAAATATCATATGAATGTGGAAGAATAGGTATTGGTAATATCTGTTATCCCATTGAAAAGTGATTGTAAGAGTACAAACTCATGATTAGAAGAGAGAAAACAGATGGGTCTAAGAAAGCAGACCATGTATGCATCAATAAACATATGTTCAGTTGGGAAATACAAAAATATTGGATAGAAAAGAAAAGGCACAAAGAAAAAAGTTCAAAAAAGTTGCTCACATGACAATGGTGAATAACTCCATAAGTCAACCTACTGTGATGGTACATAATATATGGAAGCCACTAATCAACTTTGCCCTTAGGAAAAACTGAAGAAATCAGGAGGAACCTCATAAATAAGTATATGAAATTTGTACTGACTGCTGCCTTTGGCAGAATGGCTCAATTAGTTAGAGTGTTACCTTAAATGTCAATATTCAAGAATCTAAGGTTCTGGGTTTGATTCCTATGCTAATATTGTCATTGGTCATGCCAGCAACAATTGAAAAAGAGAGAATAATATCTCTTGAAATAATTATGCATATACTTGCTATTATTAACAGTTGAAGGTAATTGGAATATTTAAATAAAGTTAATTTTTTTTAAAGACATTCAATACTTAATACTAGATGATGGAAATAGTTCAGTATATAAATACAACTAAAATGCTATCACCACAAAACTTTCTGCATATAATTGTTATTTAAATGAAAAAAATAATACAGAAATAATAGAATTTATTTCCAAAAAAACAAACAATTAAATGAATAAAATTTGTTTATAATTTACATTCTATAAATAAAATGGTGGAATGGTTTATTATCAGGAGTTCATAAGAAGCTCTAATGCCAGAGTTAATAAAGTGGAACTGTGATCAGCCTTAAGCTTCAGAAACCATCTCTCTTCTGTAAAATTAAATGGACATATTAAGGACCTATATGTGAGGAGTCATATTGACTTAAAGTCAACTTGGGTATGACAATAATACTGGAAAGGGCTTTGAAAATTTGATCTCAGATTTTCAATGATATGGATGGCTGAAGAGTTGGAAAATGGAGAAAATTGAAGCTTGACCATTAAAGGTTGAAGATTTGCTATCTTAATATAAAGTGATCAGTGATCGTATATATGTGTGAGAGATGATGTTTTGGACCAGCTATGAGTGCTGGTTCAGCACAAAATATGTATTTTGGAGAGCATATATTTTTTTGCATGTATGTGGACATGTGTATTAGTTGTATAAAATGAGTTGGATAACTGTGGGAGTTTGAAAGTCTGAGTTCAAGTCCCTTATAAGGTATATATAAATATTAAACTAAGAATTAAGTCAAGTTTAATATATTCTGAATTTCAAGATAATCTGAAGAACAGTGATGGTATCTATTTTTTATTTAATAGAATTTGAAATCATTTTCAACAATATATATATATATATAATTAAATAAAAAATAGAATTTTTAATATCTCAGAGATATTCAAAATAAAAAACAATGCATAAAAACAAATCCGTAGTTAAAGCACTATAATGTATTGCTACAAATGAATTGGTCAATATCAAAAATGAATATATTTAATAATTATTCTATTGTGAGAAAGATAGCGTATCTTGAAACTGCTATGCAATACTAAAAAAAAAGACTTACTAATTGCAGTTTATAACGTTAGGAGTCTATGAATTTTAAAATTTATTTTATTCAAGAATGCAGATGTTGTCAAACTCATATATTATTAGTATTATAGAAAGAATAAAAAATACTTTATATATATTTTATTATCATAATCATATTTCATTAATTATTATAATTATTAATATAATTATTTAAACATTTAAAAGTAGAACACTAGTATTACAATTACATTTTTTCATTATAAATTTATTTATTGATACTTATATAACTAATCCAAATTGCCAGAAATCTATATTTTCGAGTTAAAAATAATTAGATAGGCATTTATTAACAATAGCATGGGCAGCTAGATTGTCTTCGAGTAAGTTATCTGAAAATATTAGGCTATCTAAAACAGACTTCAAGCTCCATTCTATGAGGTAAACATAGCAAAAATATGAATGAAGGCCGTGCTACATGTTAATGTGTACAAAAACGATAAACAATATTTTACGTAGGTTAATATTAATATTAAAAAAAGTCGTAACAAATTAATTATTTATTTCTAAATATTGGAAATTTTCTGACAGTTAAAAATTGATATCTGTCAAAATTATATTTTACATTTTTCTTTTGATATTAGAATAAAAACATATTTTAATTATTAATTTTGTTAAAAATAACGGTATAAAAGCTTAATATTAAAAATAACGAAAAACCAAAATAGTTTGCTTGAAAAGAAGAATGATAATTTTTTCATTTCGTTTATTAAGAAATAATTAAAATAACTTAATTTAATGCATTATTTTATCACATTTAACTAAATATTAAATTTAAAAAAAAATTACATAACCATAAATCAAACAAGCAAAAATGATATTAAAAAATATATAAAAGAGAGATTGAGAGAAAAAGATGACATTATATTAGGTAGGGAAAAATTTTAGAATTTTTTTACATCTTTGTTTTATCCTCAAGCAAAAACAAAGTCTAAATAAGATTAATTCTAAAATAACTAAAATACAAAAATATTTTCTAGTTTTAAGTGGTCCACATTCGAATTCCAAATCAATAGCAACACACAAATGCATAACTAATCACTTTATTAACTAAAAAATAAAATAAGCTTAGCTAACCTGCGAGTATTTAAAGGGGTCAGCATTATAAAAAAAAACAAGAACAACAACAACAACAAAAAAAAAAAACAAATACTTCCTAATAAAATATAATTTCGTTAACCTAAAATCTATCCCCCGCTCGCCTTAATTCAATCCTAAATACTTCCAAATAGTGAAGTGGCTAGACATTGTACAACCACAAATATCCACTTTAGTAGATACAGAAATTTACAATGGATCTCAGATCAATTCATTTGTTTATCTCAATAGAATGGGTTACTCAGTCTTTTGTAGAATAAATATTGGCATTTTTGACAGTTATGAAAGTGATTATTATGAGGTCTTTGCCCATTTAATTTATTAAAAATATTATACATTGATGACCATTCTCTAATAGTTACAATACGCCATAAGGCCATAAGATTAATTATAGTATTTATATATCTCTCTTCAAACCATAAAACAATGAACAGAATAATCTAAATTGTAAATTCTTTATTCACAATTTCCTCACACAGATGTAGTTTAAATTTAAAGATAACAACAAAATTCTTATAGTTGGTTTGAGCCAAAAGTTTATTGAAAACGAATTGTAATTATCTTAATAAAAATCTTATAAAACTGAAATTTCTATTATTTTCTTTCTCACTTTTTTGAACACCAACAGCATTACTACATCCAATCAAGTGGCATATTTATCATTACTTATAAATAATTCAAATTTCATATAGAATGCCATTATAATATAATTTATTTTTAAATGGTCACATGCAGCAAAAATCTGATAATTTTTTGATAGGAAATAAACAATCTAGTCCTCAGCAACATTTTCCATCTTAAATCATACAACCATCCAGTAAATAATTAATTGGTTTATATGTTTTAATAATGTTAAATCAATTTATTGCTATGTCAATCATCTGATCAAATATATATTTTCTAATTACATATTTTTTTCTTTATAAGAGCACCATGTATTGTCAACTTGAGTAATCGATGGTTTCCAAATGGTAGTGGAATTTCATTCTCATCACCAGATTGGTTTCTTGTTTTTATCTTTCCAATGACTTAAAATTTAAAGATAGGATGTCTGGCATCCACTTTGTTTTTAGCTTTGAATCCCAAACCTTCATGAATAAAAGCAAAAAACAGATAATGATCTAAAAATGGAAATTAATTTGCACTATATTCAATATTACAATAGATGGTGCTAAAATAGAAAGATGAGAACTATGATTCTTTAATTCACATAGTATGTATGCATAATAAATATTCTCCCTGATGGCAAATTGAATAATTAACTAGGTGTTAACATTTGATTATAGTTAATGGTTACTTACCAGTGGTCAGCACTGCCCAAACACTCATTTAATTCTAGTATCTCAAAATTTACAGTTACATTGTAAAGTGAAATAATATATTACATCAGTAAAATGTAATACACTTGCACAGTGTAATCAAATGCAAACATGATATATTCTTATTACATTTTGTCAAATAGTGTTTAACATTTAACAAGCTCATCTCTTTCATTTTTTAAATTATTTAGATTCTACATATCAATTAAGTATTTCACAATTTTTTGATATTACATAATCACACACAAAAAAAACTGTAGATAACTAAATATATATTGACTCAGCATAAATACAAAATTGGACATTGGTAATCATTTGTCTAATGATTTTAAAACATTAGGTTATTTTATATTGTACTTATAAATTCAAAATCATTAAAGGTCAAATAATTTGTTTTAAGACAGCCACAGAGCAAAAATATGGATAGTGAGAGTTGTATCATTGCCAAAGATATTCTACTAAAGTTAAAATATTTGATTAAATGATACCACAATAATAATGTATATTAAAACATATGTTAAATACAAATATTAATTTTGTCATTAAATCATTCTATTTTTCCCCCTTATACAGAATGACTAGAAAAAACAAATGTATGAAATGCATATGTGTATGAACATTAAAATTTCTGTGCATCTGCCGATAGATTAACTAATCAAAAGAGTAACATAATTAACTGAGAACATTTCATCATCACTGATGTTAATTTGATATGACAGTAGATTTTATTCAAGATTTTTATTTTTACAGATACATTAAAAAATTAAATAAATATTTCTGATTAAATTTTAATTCTAAACATGGAAAGTGGAGTTTGACAGAAGAGTTAGAACATATAAATACATATGTGCAGTCATATGTATTTATAATTATGTAAAAATATATGTAGTCTCACACAGACATGTATTTATATATGATTAATATTTATCTATATAAATATGCATAGATTATTTTTAATTTTTATTATGAACATTATATGTACAGATGCTTGCAGTTTACAACAGTGAATAACTCAAATAATGTAAGATAGATTAATTTCAATTTGCATAGACTAATATATACTATTGCTAGATTTTATTAAATTATGCTATGATTAGAATGATAATTTTATACAGAATTCAAAAATAAATTAGATTAGCTAGATAATTTGCATTTGGAAGATTAAATTAAATTACATTATATTAATTTAACTTAAACAACTACGTAAATTAGATTAGATATCTAAACATCATAGCAAATATAAACAGAAAAGCTGGAAAAGTTTCACTTAAAAGCAAAATAAAAAGAAAGATAATTATACGAATATTTAGTTATATTTATATTATAAAACAATATATATTTCACTCATCTCACAAATAATTTAATACATAATAATTAAATAATTCCCAATCTTTCAAATTATCAAACAAATTTGCATTATCTATATGAATATTAGAATATTAAATGTGATCAATATGCTGCAATTTAATATTGCTAAATTATCAATTTTAACATAGGTTATGGTGGTTGGGGTGGGTAGGTGAGATGGAATTTTATTGTTTAAACAATTAAAATACAATTTCTCAATATAAAATATATCTGCTCATTAGATTCATATATAAATATTTAAGATTGAAAAAAGGACCATTGTAAGAAATTTAATAATATTTTTTTTGGGTTCTTACTACAAGATTGATATAGGTATATAATCAATTGTAGAAAAAAATTAATAAATTTATACAATTAATTTTAGAGAAAATGATTCTGGTTTTTAAAAAGCAAAAATATTCCTTACATGTGCTTATAATAAATTAGAATTATTCTGAGTGCAAAACAATTATAAGTGTTAATTTATGTTGATTAAGGAGATAAACATATAATTAAAATTGAAAAAAGCATCGTATATCTGACAAAAGTATGTTTATAACATTAATAAATTTAATGTTAGAACAGAAATAAATAGTTGTTTGATATATATTATAATGGATATCTACCGTTTTAGTTATAAAATTCAATAATAATAATTTATACATTTGAAAAACTGTTACACATGCAGAGGAGTTAATATTTTTACATATTAACTATACCAATGGTCACAGAGAGAGTGAGAGAGAGAGAGAGGAACAGAGAGAGTGAGGGAGGGAGGGAGAGAGAGAGAGAAAGAAATTGTCTATAAATATATAAACTGCAATCATCTTTCAAGACTGTTGCACTCATTCTATAACTTCTAGAAGTAAAATACATCTCCTGCGGAAACTTTTATTTATACCTGGGAATAAAGCCCGGGCAGCATCCAGTCAATGTAACTGGAATATCCACAAAAGATTTTAAAATGCTTCAAGTGCTTGATTCCATACCCAGCTCAAATGAACAAAAAACTTACCTAACTTCTGTTACCAGACAATGCATATTTAAACACAAACAATATAATTGACAAATTTTATCTTAATTATATGTCATATGGTGTAAGACCAAATTAGCATATAAAAAAACCCACTATAAGAATAAAAATAAAATTAAATCAAACTAATTACAGAGATTCTACTTTACACTAGGTAGTGTTAGGGATAGCTTACAATTCCATCATTCCTGCCAAGATTAGCCCACTTATTAAATTAAATCCATCTTGAAACTTGCACTAATAATGGGAATGTTATTTGATTATTGTTAGCATATATATATATAACACATGCGTTTATTTATACTAGCATTTAATTAAAGAAGTCATAATAGATTATTGTTTTTTTTATAGTGAATCATTTATTATGGCAAAGCGATGTAGAAAAAAAAATTATATATACTAGTAAACAAGCATTAATTTATTGTGTTATATGTTCTAAACTGAACAATAAAGTGTGACACAATTTTAAACTAGGTAACTTGGAGATGACCTGATGTCAAGTTAAGTAGCTAGGGCACTGGGTATGAAAAAAGAAAACTATGATTTTACTATTTTATTTATCTTTTATTAATGAAACAAACATAACAACAAGCAGCTACTTCAATCTAACAGGAAATGAAGATCTTAGTATACCACATGATGTAAATCATGGGCAGTATAAAAGCAAAATCTTTTAAAAATCTTTCTTCTTAAAAATAATACATATGCTATAATGAAATAACATCAATTAAATTAAAATTTTGAATGCCGAAAAAATGGAGTCTATTATTTGAAATTACAAGAGTTTTTAATGAAGTACTGTAGTATAAAACTATCAAATTTAGCAGTAAGAGTTATAACGTGAAATTAAGTAGAATTGATAAATTTTCGTAATAACTAGATTGTTTTCTGATCATGAGTGGAAGAATTTTGAAATTTTTAAATCTCGTCAGAAAAATAACACTGATTCGGCTAATAGTTAAACCAAAAAATGGAATAATTTACCTAACGTATAAAAATCTTCAATTTGAAATTGTAATTTATGATGACAAATAGTTATTTAATATTACTTTGAGATGCAAAGGAGTAAATGTCATGCTGTGCTGTGATTGCTTTCTTCCCTAACATGACTGCATAAAACTTCCATTTTTCTACTTTATCAATACACCCAAGAAGATGACTACTGTCCAAAAAGAAATATACACAGGAGAATTAAATGATAGATCTGCTAAGGATCAATGTATTTATATTTTAAATGATGCAGGAAGACATGGCTGTGTTATCAATCATTTGCTAAAGAAAAGTGATATGAAGAGTTAAACAGCTAATTGGAAATTTCCATGCCAAAACATCATGAACTATTACAAAGATGATTCAACGAACTTTGCATCAACCATTATTTTCATCAAGTGTTTATTATTGTAAAATTTTCTTTGATTTTTTTTTTTATTTGTTGTTTGTTTTTTCATATTCAGAAGCCTGAATTTCACAGTTTATGCTGTGTGAGATTTCATTTTTAGAGTTAGTAAAAAAGAAAGGGAGGGGGATGGCTAACTTGATTTTTTTATATTGTAAATAAAATCTAGACCAGCCCATTAAATTTCTAGCTGCTTAACATCTATCTATCTATCTATCTATCTATCTATCTATCTATCTATCTATCTATCTATCTATCTATCTATCTATCTATCTATCTATCTATCTATCTATCTATCTATCTATCTATCTATCTATCTATCTATCTATCTATCTATCTATCTATCTATCTATCTATCTATCTATCTATCTATCTATCTATCTATCTATCTATCTATCTATCTATCTATCTATCTATCTATCTATCTATCTATCTATCTATCTATCTATCTATCTATCTATCTATCTATCTATCTATCTATCTATCTATCTATCTATCTATCTATCTATCTATCCATCCATCCATCCATCCATCCACCCCCACCCACCCACCCACCCACCCACCCACCCACCCACCCACCCACCCATCTATCTATCTATCTATCTATCTATCTATCTATCTATCTATCTATCTATCTATCTATCTATCTATCTATCTATCTATCTATCTATCTATCTATCTATCTATCTATCTATCTATCTATCTATCTATCTATCTATCTATCTATCTATCTATCTATCTATCTATCTATCTATCTATCTATCTATCTATCTATCTATCTATCTATCTATCTATCTATCTATCTATCTATCTATCTATCTATCTATCTATCTATCTATCTATCTATCTATCTATCTATCTATCTATCTATCTATCTATCTATCTATCTATCTATCTATCTATCTATCTATCTATCTATCTATCTATCTATCTATCTATCTATCTATCTATCTATCTATCTATCTATCTATCTATCTATCTATCTATCTATCTATCTATCTATCTATCTATCTATCTATCTATCTATCTATCTATCTATCTATCTATCTATCTATCTATCTATCTATCTATCTATCTATCTATCTATCTATCTATCTATCTATCTATCTATCTATCTATCTATCTATCTATCTATCTATCTATCTATCTATCTATCTATCTATCTATCTATCTATCTATCTATCTATCTATCTATTGAGGTAAGATTTGATTATATTACAATTACTTTAATGAATGAACAAAAAAAAAAAAGGAGAGCAAGAAAATCGATTCCTCAATGATGAATGGCAAACAAAATATTTTTATAAAAAATTAAGAATAAAGCAACTTGTTTTATTTGTAGAGATAGTTAACAGTATTTAAAAGAATATAGCAGAAAGAGACATTTAATATAAAATATTCAAATTATGGACTTAGCAATTGAAGACAAATAGCAAAAAATAAAGTATTTATGTAACGATTTATAAGCAGAACAAAATGTTTTCATTAAGCAAAATTCTTGTAAAAATAAGTTTTGTTTTGTTCAAAAAATATTCAATGTAAATAATCCATTTGCAGGTGATAAATTTAACAGAATGAATGGTTTTAACAGATAAAGTATTTCAATGTATTCAGTATATACACAAAAATACATTTAAATACTTAATATACATGGAAGATATAAAGTGGGTTTTAGCACCAGATAAACTCTTTATTACCAAATTTATTTCCACATGCATCAGCCTTATGTTTGACCTGCTGATTCATACACCAAAACACACAATACTAATGATCAATAATATAATTAAGACACATAAAAAGTGCATATGGCTTTATTGCTCAGTTCAAACGGCAAACCTACGAGCACCAGAATCGATCTTGGGACCTTCTAATTCCAATTCAGAAGCTCTATCAACTGACAATAAACTGTATAGGGTAAAATACACTTAATAAATAGTAATATAACACATATATACATCTAGTCACTCAATTTAAAATTAAGCATCATGGCTGTCCAATGAATATTTCTTCCAAATCTGAATTGTTTTATGTTAATGCATTAATCAATATGTAATAACTAATTTACAATTTACCAATAAGATGGTTAAAAACTTTTCTATTTTAACATTTGAAATTATTCCACTTAATATTTATATAACTATAATTTTAAATAAAATCATATTTTTTTACTTTTATTACTAATTAAGTTTTTATAACTTTATCTCTTAATAATTCAGATTATTATTATTTTCAGAACATCTTTCAAAACATGTATTTTTGATTTATATCCAAATTATGTGATTATTCATATAGTATACGAACATGGGATGGGCTGCTCACCAACATGCATTAGCCAGCGTAACGAGGTTATTCAATTTTTACCTCTGAGTTTAAGATCAAGAAACACCATGGTCTTTCTTCTCAGTGCCTGATAAGGCATAATGGATGTTTGTGTAAATGATAAATATTTTTCCAATACATATATACAATTATGACAGACAAAAATAATGCATGGCCCTTATTCCCAGGAGGCTGTGAAGTCACCAACCAAGGCAGCGGTTGGTGGCCGAAGGCAGAGGATGCTAAGAATCCTCTGATTGCGGAACCAGGCTGCCATTTGATGATGACTTTTTAATTAGGTACTTACAACTACAGATCACTTTCAAGTGAAGGAAGATTGCAAGAATTAGAAGAAGAACTGTCTTATATTAAATGGGACATTATTGGATTTTGTGAAGTTAGAAGAAAGGATGAAGAGACAATTGATTTAAAAAGTGGACATATACTCTATTATAAAGGCACAAATATTGGAAATACAAGTGGAGTAGGATTCATTATAAATAAAGAGTGAATGAACAATATTGTGGAGATTGATGGTGTATTGGACAGAGTGGCAAGATTAGTTATACAACTTAATAGCAGATACCCAAATGCAGATAATTCAGGTTTATGTCCCAACAAGTTTTCATAGTGATGAAGTAGTAGAAGATTTTTATATGGATGCACAAAAGGCTTTTGATCAGAGTAAACAACATTTTAAAATTATTATGGGAGACTTTAATGCTAAAATTGGTAAACAAATGAAAGATGAAAGTGCTGTAGGTAATTTTGGTTATGGTAAGAGAAATGAGAGAAGACATAGACTTGTGGAGTTTTCAGAAAAAGAAAAACTTTATATTATGAATTCTTTTTTTGAGAAAAATGTTAAAAGGAAATGGACATGGAAGCATCCAAATGAAGGTACAGTGGAATTGGATTATATTTTGACTAACAGGAAATATATATTTTAAGATTGTAATGTTCTTAATAAATTTAACACAGGAAGTGATCATCGATTAGTAAGGTGTAAGATACGTGTTAATGTAAAACTAGAGAGACAAAAATTATTAAGAAAAACAATATTAACAGTTGATATTCCTAATCTTCAGAAACCTTCTAATGAATTTAAATTAGAACTTACAAATCGGTTTCAAGTATTAGTAGATTTTGAACATGATTCAGATTTGAATGAAATTAATATGAAAATAACTGACACACTTTTAAAAACTGCAACAAAGATAGCTGGTAGAAAATAACAGCAATTGACCAATAAAATTTCCACTGAGACTAGAGAATTTATGAAGAAAAGAAGGAATATGAAGATATACAAAAATGATGCATTAAAAAGGATTGAATATCTTGAATTTTGTAAAATGGTGCAGAAAAGAGTTGAAAATGATATAAGAAAGTATAACTGTGAACTAGCAAGGAAAGCTGTAGAAGAAAATAAAAGTCTCAAGAATGTAAAACAACATTTTGGTATTGGTAGGAAATTTATATCTGCAATAAAAAAAAAATAGAATTATTACTAAAAAGAGAGATGACATCATGAAATTGGTAGAAGACTTTTATCAAGAATTATATAGTAATAAAGAACAAGTACCTACTATATCTCTTACATCTTCCGAATTGCCCAGAATTTTAAATGAAGAAGTGAGACATGCAATTAAATGTATGAAGAAAGGAAATGATAAAGATGTATTGGATGATTGGAAGAATGCAGTAATAATATTAATAATTAAAAAAGGTGTTAAAGAAGATATTAGAAATTACAGACCTATCAGTCTTTTATCAGTTTTATATAAAATTTTTACCAAGATAATTACAACTCGTCTACAGAGAACATTGGATTTCCACCAACCAATAGAACAAGCTGGATTTAAAAGTGGTTTTAGTACAATAGATCATATCCAGGTATTGAGAGAAGTTATAGAAAGGACAAATGAATATGAATTGTCATTATGTTTTGGATTTGTAGATTATGAAAAGGCATTTGATTCTATAAACATTTCTTCCGTGATTAAAGCATTGGATCATCAAGGTATAGATCCAGGATATTGTCATATTTTAAAGAACATTTATAAAATTGCAACAGCAACAATTAGATTACTAATGATACTGGGAAAGTCAACATTGAGAAAGGTGTAAGACAAGGTGAATCCATATCTCCAAAACTTTTTACAGCAGAGCTGCAAGAAGTAATTTGTAGATTAAAATGGGAAACTAAAGGAGTGAAAGTAAATGGAGATTATTTAAATCATTTAGATTTCACAGATGATGTAGTTGTTTTTGCAAATAATGCTTCAGAGCTGCAGGAAATGTTGCAGGAGTTATCAGATGGAAGTAGGACTAAAGATAAATGTTAAAAAGACTAAAGTAATGTTTAATCGATTTGCTCAAAATATGAAAATAAAGATTGATTATGATAAATTAGAAGAAGTTAACGGTTACAAATACCTTGGTCAGATTATTAATACAGATGGAAACATAATGGAGGAAATTAATCATAGAATTAAACTTGGTTGGAGTGCTTTTGGTAGAAATAGCTTGATGCTAAAAGGAAATATGCCTATGTGTTTGAAAAGGAAGGTTTTTAACAAAGGTGTTTTACCAGTTCTTACCTATGGATCTGAGACTTGGACACTTAATAGAAGAGCAATACAGAGACTTCAGACCACTCAAAGAAGTATGGAGAGATGTATGTTGGGAATAACAAGAAAGGATCGAAAATGCAATGTATGGGTAAAAGAACAAACAGGTGTTAGTGATCTCATTGAAAAAATTAAAAGATTAAAATAGAGTTGGGCTGGACATATTGCTAGAAGAGATGATAATAGATGGACAATTGAAATTTTAAACTGGACTCCAAGAGATTGTAAACGACCCAGAAAGAGACCACATGTGAGATGGATGGATGAAATAAAACAGTGTGCAGAAGTGATGTGGAGAAGAGAAGCTCAAGATCAGAGAAGATGGATTAAACTTGGAGAGACCTTCATCCTGCAGTGGATTGATAACAGTTGATGATGATGATGATATATACAAAATAATTTTATTAAAAAAATACAAAACTATTGTTAACATAGTATGAATTTTTAAATATTTTCTTTTCTTATCATCTATATAATATATTACTTAAACATACGGTTACTGGATCGTCACAGTAATATTGTTTAATGAAATCACTTTTTCTATAATAAGACAATCCCCAAAGTCCATGATTTAATTGAATCACAGATAATTAGTACATTAAGCATTCAATTCATTTTCACAGAGTTGTTATTTTGCCATAACTTATTCCCTATAATCAGGGCCTTTCTGAGAAAATATGAGGCCCAGTCAGCTAATATTTTAAAAGCCCTTCAAAATTGAAAATAAAAATGTGGAGGGAGAAAGAAGAAATGAGTTTTTATTTACAGGGCAAAAACAGGACATTGGGAGCGGTTAATTATGAATTGCAGAAATGAGCAAGCAGATCAGATCCAGATAGCACTTGGATAGAGTAGATTCACTCTAGTACTGTTAGTATTGTAAAACACTGTTAGCACAGAACTGAATGATAAGTGGCTGAGACTATTAACTCTATAGTCATTGAGTGTTGCAGTCACTTTCATCACAGTGTCATCAAAGTGCACCTCATCCCTAAACTGGCTTATGTTTTTGACTCATGATATGCTTGCTTGGAAAAATTTTTCTCCAATATTTTTTGGGGGAATTTAACTGTAAAATTAAGGGTATTCTACAAGCCATAACATCGTTGTCTTCCATATTTTTGAATAATATATTCTTACCAAGTTGAGGCCCTTAATATTGCAAGACCCAGGGCAGCTGCTTTTCTTGTCTTCTCTCCCTCAATTGTCCTTCTTACTATTTTGTTTTTCCCATATATCATGTCTAGCAATATTTCATGTGGCAAGTTGCCATGTTTTTTGAAAGATTTTCCTATAATCAAGATTTATATTATTAAGTACTAGCAAGTTGACATCAATTCCTGCTTAACATATAAATGGTATTTCTCCAAGAATCCCATTTCTAGCCATTTCTGCTTTTACAGTAACCTAAGAATTATTATGTTATCTGCAAAGTAGGATCTGACAATTTTCCAGAGATCAAATTTGATCTGAATAAGTATCTAATTATTTTCTTTTACTAGTCATTGAATCCGCAAAAATCTTTGTAAGCACCATAGTTCAAATGCATCATTTTAATCATTATTAATTTTAAATCTCCACACTACATGGAGTCAACAACTTATTTTAATTATTTTGTTTTAAAACAAGAATCCAATTTTTTACAAATAAAAATATCAGTTAATAATTGGAGTTAAGCAGCATTTGACTCCTGTCAAAATAAAATATCACTTTAAAAATATAAAATACCATATCAGATTTTCTTTTTTCTTGATAAATAAATGTATTAAATCTCTCTTATTTAGGTGTGTATGCTTTAGCTCTTCAAGCATGAGTCCTATGTGTCTTTTTTGATCAGTCAAAATGTTATTTTCTTTTCTAACTGACATAAAAACTATAAGGATGACATCAAGTAAAATATGGACATTTGATAGATCTCTGCTGTAACTTTCTAAAGATGTCTTTTGCAAAAAAAAATCCAATGAAATTTATATTTTTTATTAATTTTTTTCATAACCGGCACATTTAATATATATATATATATTATTTATCAATTTTGTAATTTCCATGAGGTGATAAAGACAGAAAATACTTATCGGCCTTCAAATACACTTTTATTAAAATAAAAATACTCTGATTCACTAACAAATCCTTCAATGGAGTCCAAATGTAAGCAGCATATCAGGTTTGTAAGTATATAATTTTACTTTTTTGAATAATAAAATGTGTTGGTCTTCCTACAACACATAAAGTAAAATTCATATATTTTATATTCATTGGTTTAAGGTAAATTTTATAATGCCTTTCATTCAAGTAGATATATTTATCTCTTACATTTTTTAACATTGTTTATGAGTGTTCCATTTGCTTATAGGTAAACAGCTGATGTATTTTTATCAGAAGTTCACAATAATTTCACAATTATTATGATGTATTAATTTATGGTTAAATTTTAATATAACTGATAATTTATTAGTCATATATTTATTAATATTTATTTTGCTATTATGTCCACATTACCTTTATAAATTTTTATTATGTTCATTGAATGTGTGTGTATTCCTTATTTAATGCAAAATTTTTATTGTGCTATTTTAAATATTTAACAATCATTTGATTGATAGTAAACTTGTTGGTTTCAGACATTGCTTAATGTATATAAATTTTAGTGTGAATATTAAGCTATTTAGTTTATAAGTGATAATTTTGTTATCTTGTCATCATTTAGTCTAGGATTATGCCTCCAAGCATTAGACTTTATTAGACATTATTTTGCTCATTGAGCTTTTTCAGATGGAATACACTCTCTCCATTGTTCACATTTGTACTACATGAGAGGATAGTGTTTATATTTTAAGATTACTTTCATATATTGTCAAGGTAACTAGGTCTCATGAGAGGATCATTTTATGGTGTATATTCTGTTTTTCCTATGTGTTGAAACCTTGTCCACATGTATTTTTGCCAAAGATGTAGGTATTGGAATCTACCATATTATTATTAGTCATATTGTTTTGCTCTGAGCAGCCTATCTTTATTAATTTATTCTTCATGATGTTATGAAATATTTCTACCATGAAAAGTGAAGTTATTTATGCTTTGAAGAATGATATGGCTATGATAGGATAGATATTGAAACACTTATTTCTTCAGGGTGCACTTGGTTATTTGAGTGCTTTCGTTAAGTGAAACAGTGTCTGTATTGTGTTGCTGTGCCTTGCCAGTAGTTCAGAAATAAACCAACAATATATTAGTAATTTGTAATGCTTAATTAGTTTTTCATCACCATCTGGGAGTAATTCACAGATGGATTAGTAAGACCCTTTAAGGTTAAACATTTCATTATTATGTGGACATAAGTCAAATATATAATATGTGTGTACATGGCTTTTGATGAATGTTCCATATATTTTATTATTTTATTCAAAAAATAAAATAGAGCTAGATATCTCATCTGTCTTTAAATGATAATCATCATTATCATACAAGTTTGCTAGTTCAAACTCAGTCATAGAGTAGTTCAGATTAAAGTTATTTAATCTGTAATGTGTTAATATTGTCAATAAAGATATTGTGGGTTGTTAACTGACAAAGGGGCATATTTCATAAATTGTATTGTTTAGCTTACAGTTTCAGCTATTTTCATTTTTTTTTTATTAAATCTTTGTTAAATGGGATGATTTTCATTTAGAACAGAATAAAAATAAATTAGCTGAATATTGAAACTATTTACTTTAAGTGAATGTATTTTTAATATCTCATCCAAATGCTTTTTTAAAAAACCCTGATAGTTTGTTAGTGAGGCAAAGATTTATTATCTATTGTGACATCCTACTAATAAAATTAATAGTGCCTATGTTTGGCAAATAACTTTTGCAATGATATTGTAAAAAAAAAAAATTTCTTTATTTGTATCTAGTATGTTAATAAATGTATTTGTTGCTATTTAAATCTAGTTTTTGTTTTTCTATATGTGATTTCTTATGTCCTGAATTCTTAATTATAACAAAAATCTTGGTAAATCAAATGATCAATTCTCATGCAGATCCAAAATCTTAATGTCAAAAAAATGAAAGTTCCATAAATGTTTCAATTCCAAAGCTGGGATTGTAATTAAAAGAAATGAATATTTACTTAATCTTGCTTGGGATTACTTAATCCATTTTTCAGATTGCACATTATTTTATTTATCTTATTAATAAAAAGTACAATAACTAAACTTAATTATTTTAATTGTGTTGTTAATAGGGTAGTTGAAAGATATAAAAGGTACCCATTTTTTCTATTATGTTGAGTGACATTCTGGGTAAAAGACTATGATTTTCCTAAATTATATATATATATAAAGAAGTGTTTAATCTGCTTAACACTTACATAAAACAAATATATATATATATTATGTAAGTGTTAAGCAGATTAAACACTTCTTTATGTAATAATAATAATAATAATAATAATAATAATAATAAAAATAATAATAATAATAATAATAATAATAATAATAATAATAATAATAATAATAATAATAATAATAATAATAATAATAATATATTATGATACATTAGCTTATAAGAGAAATATATGTTTCCTATAGTCTACCAGAATGCAAATCACTTATTTAGGAACACGATACAACAGTATACTTTACAAAGTTAACAAGAAGACCTGAGATCATTATTTATTATTTCATTAATAATTAATTTATTCATCTATATCAGAATTACGGTGGTGGTGAATAAATATCATTACTGTTTATTGTACCATATGAAAGATACCTTCACTCTACAAGGGTAGAGTAGATCAGATTATCAATAAATAATTATTTGGTGATAAATATTTGCTATATAAGATATTAAGGACAAGACATAAAGACTCTATTAGATGTTACTTTAAGTGCAAAATATTTATTGCTCAGAGAATGTATTTTGATGGAGGGAAATGTATGTTTTAAAAGTGTTGCATAGGAATGAATGAAGTTTTTCCTCTTCCTAGTTTATTTATTTATTTTATAGTTATGCATTTTATTATTGCTTTGGAATTTCCTTTTATTTTAATGCATGTCTCTGTAGTAAAAGAGTGGAAGATAACTAACAGATCACTGATCTTAGCAGAATGTATTATTAGTTTTTATGATGTAGGAGTCTCTAGTACATTCATAACAGTATATATCATTAAGCATCATATTAATATTTATTTATTCAGTTAGAATATACATATTAGCCATTTCAATTCAGTCAGTAGCTAAATTTGTAGTAATGTGCATGAAAGAAAATTGGAACCAAAATCATCACATTTTTTATATGGGAAAGGAAGATGTAGGGCACCCAAGTTTAAACTCTACAGGGTCAAGTTCTATAAAGCCTAAGACAGAAAGATAGTGGGGAAAACAGTTATGTTCTTTAGTTGTTTGTGTGTTGATAAAAAACTCAAAAAGAGTAATACACACATTTAATTATTCAATAGTTATTTTTTTTAAAAAAAGTAAAGTTATAACACATATATAGGCAGTGTGTGTAAGCTATTTAGTTGTCATTTTATAGTTCAAATATTAAACTTTCTTCGAAACTAGTCTACATTTGCTTGATTCTAATATTTTATTATTATTTTTTTCTATTTTGTTTTTCTATGATTATAATTTGGGGTTTGAAGGTTAAGGATTTAAATTTAGATATTAAGATTATAATTTCTAAAAAAGCATTTAGATTATTTTAATCGGCCAGTTTTATAAATGATTTGCATGATAGTGTGTGTATTTTGAGAAAAAAAGAGACAATTCTGTTAAACTATTTTTTTCTTACTCAGAGGTTCTGGTTGTTGTAAAGACTTTTTGTTTTGATAAAGCTCTGACAGCTTAAAATCTTCACATCATATAGATCAAAAAAAAGAGATGGAGTATTATAGGAGTGCGATATTTGTTAGCAGAGTGAGAAAGGAAACTTTTAAGATAATTTTACTTGAAAAACAAATTAAGTTTTCCAAAAATCATGTTAGTGTGAGTTTCTTATTTTTTTGTATTAATCAATGGTTAGAGAAAATCACCGGAAAATCATGCAAGTGCAAGTTTCTTATATTGTTTGTTACTGATCATTCTAACTGAAAAATAAAGTATAAAACCAATCTGAAAAATCAGTTAGTAAGAGATTTTTTAAAATATTGAAACTAAGGAAAGACAAGCATTTTAATTCTGCCAGATATCAATTTAAAATCATTTTTTTAATGTAAAGTTTTTTTTGAAGATTGAAAACAGAATGGCAGGTTAAAAATCTATACATATCACATATGGGGCAAACCCCATAACCCACAGAGCCAGCATATCATATAGGAAGAAAAAAATAATAAAAAAGTATTGTCTGAGTTAAAAATATTCTACATCTTATGATTGATTTGGGAGAAGTAATATTTAACGTGGCTGACTGCTCATCTATATTTTAAGTAAAAGAACACATTCACCTGCATTTGAAAGCTGAATGAAAGTAATTAATCTACTGATAAGTATTAAATCAGCTAGTTCAGTTATTCCAATGACTGAATTTAAACCCAAGAAAAATTATAAATGGGAGAACAACTGGTATACTCCATTTATTAGAAGAATTATGCTTAACCAGAGGGGAAGAAACAGTTCCAGTGCCCAAATGATTCCCATTGAAGCAAATAACCTCATCATCACCATTAAATAATTATAAGCCTCAGGAAAAGAAACTGTCCCAGGGAACTGTGGAAATTGATTGCTGCAAAAGTATGGGCATTTAACAAGCTAAGTTTGAACTCTTGGAAGCATCCACATAATGAAAAGGGACTGGTAATATGAGTTTTCGTTATATATTTTCTTTTATGATATTAGAGACTATTGGTAAAAAAATTTGAGCAGTAAAGTTTTATATTTTTTTCTCAGAACTTTAAAACAACCAAAATCGATTGAAAACAAAATTTTCTTCAATAATAATAGCTTTAACCTTGAATAATAATTTTATATATGCTAAAACTATTATACCTCACTTATTAATGAAGTTTATTTTCTAAAGGATATTATTGTATATTAATCTAAAATTACAAAATGTTTGTTAATATGTAAAAGATTTTTTTTTGTATTATTATTTTGTTTTTAAATAATGTTTAGTTATAATGGGAATAAACACACACACACAGTAATATATTAACTGGTTACATGTATATAATGATGTGTGAATGTGAGAATAACAGACATATATAGCATTAAAATATTAGGCTATTCTTGTTTTGATTTAAGGAGTAGCAATTTCAGTAGATTATAGCGTAGAGTGGGAGAAGTAATTTAAAAACTCATTTCTGGAAATCTTGCTTTTTCAATTCCACTAACATTTTTCTCCTTAATCATTCTACTTTACATGTTAGATTATAAAAGTATGTGTGCCAAAAGAGTGTTTATTTTTTTTTTATGAAATATTTTCTTGTGGATTGAAAATCTTGGAAAATTTGGTATCCAATTTAATATGCATTATATCTTTAATGGGAAAGGGGGAAGAACTTAAAATTAATGTTATGATTTCAAAATAGTCAATTATTATTATTATTGTTATTATTCATATAAATTTTCATGTCTATCTAGAAATTGTATGTATATGTTAGAAAGGTAGTAATAAATGTTAATTTGTTTTATTAAACAAGGTGTATATATTTCATTAAAGGTATTCTTTATTAGTTGTGATCATTCATCATCAATCGTGAACATTAATTATTTAAGTTCCAATTAGATATACTAAGATTAACCAATATTTATGAATTTCTTTAGAACTAAATTTTATCTTAGACTTGGTTCTGAAGCTGTGGTTGAAACCATTATCATTTATCATCATCATCATCATGTTTTAATTAAAGAGCTACATAAATGTTTAAAGGCCATAAATAAATGGTGATTTCATGGTATTTAGTTGACATTTGTGAATCATTATAATAACCACCATTCTATCATCTACATCATGCAAGGATGAGTGAATTTCCATCCTAAATTAATAGTATAATATGAGCTAATACAACTTATAAAGATATTGAAACACATTTATTATGTTAAGATCTAGGAGATGATTTCTGTTTGATGAATTTTATATACACTACTTTAGTTTAAGGATGTTTTGTGTTTACCTACATGTTAGTGCATACAGTGATATGGAAAAGAGATTTAAACTTGGTACATGTGAAATAGTTATAAGATATAACTTTGTCTAGGTTCAGATAGCCTAGTGGCATCCTGCTAGACCATACTCACTTGTTATTCACTTGAATATGCACTTGATATTAAACCAATAGATAAGAGTGAGTAAAATCTACTGTTAGATTTATTGAGAAGATATTTTATGAAGTTACCAGTGTACTCACCCACTTGATGTTATTTCCTGAGTTATAATAGTTTGTTCTTAATAATTTGTTTATAGTTTCTACTTGTTAATTGAGAATACAATGGCTGCCTAACTAGGGTTTGAAATAGGCCAGATACCAGATAACTGAAATGGCTAGTTCCTAAGTATTGATATTATGATATTTTTTAAATCTTAAGTAGAAGTTGATGAATTAAGCCACCAAGCTTTATGTTATTCTTATAATTTTACTTACAATGGATTCAAAATTAGTCTCATATTTTATTAAGTTGCAATGATTTTGATCATTCTGACATTACAATTATTAATTCATAGTTACAATGATTCATTTAAATTGATTACCAAAGGATGAAATATTATAATAGCTACTACTTATTAAAGATGCAATGATCTCCTAATAATTTAAGTTACAATGTGAAAATTTATGTTACAATGGCCCAATAATATAAAATACAATGGTCCTCTATTATTAAGTTACTATATATATATATATATATAGTAATATATATAATAGATATATCAACTAGAAAATCTAATATATATATATATATATATATATATATATATAATTAGATTTTCTAGTTGAAAGTAGATTGGGATATTTAGGCAACTAAATACATTAAATATTAACAATTGACCATTATTGAAATAATTTTTGCAATAATATATGTACAATGCTTAAAAATATTTTATTACCATTATCAAAAAAACAAAGATAATGTCTAGACTAAATTACAAATTAGAAAACCAAGCACTCTTCACAAACCTGGGATTTTAATTGTAAGTATAGGGGATTTAAACTCAGATTTTCAAGCACCCTTCAAGTATCCACACTATCTCATACAACTGATATATTTAACCACACACACATGTAGAAAAGATAAATAATCACCAATATACATATTTCATGCTAAACCAGCACTCATCGGTTGGTTACATCTCCCACACATGTATAATCTGTGCTCATTTTATATTAAGATAGCAAATCTTCATACTTTAATGGACAGACTTTAATATACTCCAACCTCCAGCTTTTCAGCCAACCATATCACTAATCTTATGATGAAAACCCAAATCCCATGCTGATGCCAATATTATTGCCATACCCATGTTGACCTTGTCACTTTGACCCCTCATGTATAGGACCTTATTCATTTAAATACATAGAAGAGGGATGGGCAGGATACAAGCTTGATGTGTAAATATTTGAAAACCAGGCATTCTTCACAAACCTGGGATCTTAATTGTAAGTATAGAAGATTTGAACTCAGATTTTGAAGGACCCTTCAACTATCCATACTATCTTATACAATTGATACACATGACCACATACATGTAGAAAGGGTAAATAATCACCAATATACGTATTTCATGCTAAACCAGCACTCATCAGTTGGCCCAGATTATCATCTCCCACACATATGTATAATCTGTGCTCAGTTTATATTAAGATAGCAAATCTTTATACTTTAATGGACAGGCTTCAATCTACTTCAATCTCAAACTTTTCAGCCACATGGGGTAGTGTGGATAGTTGAAGGATGTGAAAACAGATGTAAAAAAAAATTCAGTAAATTTTAATCAAGCAAATTAAATTGCATAGAACGCTAAGCTGTAAGTCAGTTACTTAGCCAAGAGTATGAGAGATGATAAGATAACTTTTTTTAAAAATAATATTTATAAATATTATAAAAAAATAATAACATGGTAAATTATTCAAAAGAATATATGATGTTTGACCAAGTCAATAGCAGATTGAATATTAACAAAACTCTATTCAGTTAGTCGGAACTGAGTTTTTTTTAAATTCTATTTAAATCACTCAGCAGAGAATCTATTTTTAAACTTTTAACTGCTGAGTTCATCAACTTGCCATTGTGATAAAATAAAGAAGGCAAACGCTGGTAATTAAACCTGGATCATTGTTTAGATGGCAGCTAAATTATCCACTATACTATCAATACAGAAGACTAATCAGTAAACATAATCGCAATTTATAAATTCTTCCGTTACTGTTACCATAGAATAAAGTAAGTTGTACTTGATTGATTCATTATTTTCAAGATACAGTATGTGAGTGCTTGCTTAAATGTATTTTCTAAAACATTTGAATAATAAAATAACTCAGTTATTATTTTTAATATTCATTTTTTCTCATAGTGATAAATAATAGTAAATTTAATTACTTTTTAATATTTTTCAGATTTTATTTTATTCATTTTTTAATAATTTGAAAGATGGTTGCAACACTACAACATCTTTTTTTATTAAATGCTTTGTCATAAAATAATTATTATTTTTAGTCAAATAAAAAAAAACATTCATCATTGTAGCTGTCATATACATTTGTTACAAACCATAGTTTATTGTGTATTAAATAGCATTCAGCATTATGAATAAAATGAATTTGATTTTAAAAGTAAAAAATCATGTATGTATAGAAGCTATATACATATATAGAAACATTAAATGCTGAGGATATGTCAAATCTGTGTATATAACATAGAAATAATAAATAATATTAAATTTTAGTGTGTTTTTTCCTTAAATATGTGAACAATAATTGTATTTATATATTGTACTATTTTCATCATATAATATTAAGTATAGAATGTCTTTAAATTTAGTTCAAGAATTTCAAATAGTTCTCTGAAATCAGACGGATACACGACAATGAAGATCACCAACAATATATTAAATAACTTGACCTGAAATTAACCAGACAATCTTACTGTATTGCCTATTCAATGATGATTAAGGCTATCAGTGCTAGAGGTTATTTACATCCACAATCAAAAATCCCCATTTCAATACAAGTTAGTAGCTTCAAAGCTTTCTTATTTAAAAGCTTTAAACTATGCAAATTTATAGCAGATACCTCCAAGAGTGAAACTTTAAGCTTACAAGAGCAACCTAATTCAGGCAGGTTACTGCAACTCCATGCTTGACAACCAAATTAGGGCATTCTACAATAAGCATAAATATGTCAGACTGCCTGACCTGAAACCTTTGATCAATATGCCATTTATTGCCAACATCCACTTGAAATTAAAGCCCATTCTTGCTGAGGACTTCAATATTGGCTTTAGATGCCCTCCATCTATCAACACATCAATAATTGGAAGGATAATATTTACAGTGATGACAAAGCATAATTAGTATATGCCATAGACTGCCTATTGTGCAATAGCAAATACTATGAGAAGACATAAGCCAACTTAAAATCAAAAATTTTCCAACATGTCTATTTATATAATAGAACAAAAATGAAACCATCATACAGCTCAATGTTTTTGGAGCATGAGAGTTGCTGGCCATCATTTTAAACATGAATCTTCCAGAATTGCATGCCTCAAAAGTAACCACTAAAAATGGTAGTTTAAAGAAGCTTGGCTCATAATTAATTCCACACAGACACAGTAAATATACAAACCAATAATGTTCCTCTCAATAGACATTGCTTTAATTTGGCAACATAGATGGCTCTTTGGAATTACTATTATACATGCAATCATACAAATTGTTAAAATACAAGTTTAATCTTTTATAATCATAATTAATATCATACTCTGCTAATTATCCACCAATTATGCTTTGAAACAGACACTCTGAAAGTGGAGACTAGAATTGTTTTTCTTTGTAATTTTATAAGTTGCCAGCAGGAAGATAATATTTATCCCTTCATAAATTACAGGTGAAAGAGATTTTCATTCTGCTAAAGTATTTAAAGCTTTAATATTTTCATACTCATGTGCACTCTCTGACAGATTTATTTTTGTATTTATGTGTGGTTTTAAATTTATCAGAGTGTGTACTCAGAACTTGTTTCCTAAATTTATTTTTTAATTATAATTATTTGTAATCCATTTTCTTTAAATGCTGGCACAGATGTAACAGGTTTTCTAATGTCTTACTTGTCTCCTATTGAAACCTTTAATTATTATTCTTAGAGTAGTTTTTGCCAATTGTTTGGTTGGCGATTCACCAGTTTTAATTGTTGGTTTTTCTTTAATTTTAAATCATATTTTTCGGCTGTTCTTGAGGTAAATCAATCATCTTTATTTTAAATGTAATAATAGATGCAGCTTCTACCAGCATATGACATTCGTGGTCCCAACACATTTTTCGGGCCTCAAAAAGCTTTCCAGCATTGGTTTCATTGATTTATTTCAAGAACATATTGTTTAAGTATCTGAATGGGAAAACCAATGTTTGGGTAAATTCTCTGCTGAATGAAATTGCTTCCTCCCTTTATAATTCATTATTAGAAGATCAGTAGGTCTGCCAGAGCACTGCATTTAGTCTTTCTGGTACACGCTTGAGCTAATCCTATTTGTTAACTTCAAAACTTTTCTTATAAGTCTTCTTTTAATAAAATTTTAAAATTTGCTTAAACTTAATTTGGCTGACATTTGTCTTAGTGCTTTTGTTGCTCAATTGTCTAAACAATTTTAAGATCTCTTGTTTCTCCCTGAGTTTAGTGGGCACAAACCATCATCATCATCCATTCTGATCATAGTAAATAAATTTTTCCAGATACATAGTGATCTGGTGGTGCCCTCTGTGATCAGAATAGATTGAGTGTCTGGTACATTATATTCATCAGAATGTATTAAAATTGTAATATGAATTCTTTATTTTGGTTCAAAATGAAAAAATAATATTGAACTTGTAAAACAGTACACTATTTTCACTGTATCCAATTGTTTTAAAACCTCCTTTCACTTATTCATTGGAGACAAATTTTATCAAACAATTTTTTTGCATCATTGACTTAAATTTGAGCAATATTCATTAGTCACCCAGACAATGTTAGTGTCATCAAGAGTATGTTATAAATAGAACAGAGACAATATAATTTGAGTTATTGTAATTTTGTCATTACGTATAATGGTTAAGTTTATATCTGTCTTTAAAAATTCATTAAATTATATTGTTTAAGTGATTAATTTATAAAACTATGAAAAAATAAAATTTTTAACTATCTGCCCATTCAATTGGGGGCAGCTTGCTGATGAAATTCCAAAGTTAATGGGAGAAATGTGAAAAAAAGAAAACTCATCAAAATGCATTGTATTGCAGATCAACTATATAAAGATATTCCATGGTTAAAAGTCCAGAATTTCTTTTAATTATTTGTGATGGATATAAATCCCACTGTGTATCTATGAATATCATATTTTAGATCAAGGAATTTTATAAGATCAATTAACTCAACTTATTTATGACATTAAGCAATTTAAACTTCACTTTCATAATTCAGAAAGGAAAAGATAGTATTGATACTTCAATTGGTCATAACTGGATTGTGTTATTAAAGGAATTTTCTTTCCATATTATTGTCAATGAAAAAGAAAAATTAAATCCAGTGATGTGTAATTTTACATTGACTAAGTATCTGTTGTTTTTGAAAGCTGAATATTTATATACTTAAAAGAAAATATTGGAAGTTAAACATGAAAGGAATTGAATTTGAATTCACATTAATTACCACTCATGCTTGTCTTCTCTACTCAAGGGAAAATCATTTCTCTGCTTTAGGATCAGAAATAAAGAACCAGAAGCTATGATTGATGATTGATCTGTGGATAGTGAGTGAAAATGCACAAACTTTCACTTAGATGGTATGATTTCTATGTGTGTGTAAACATTCCTTATATATATATAAAGAAAAGGAATGTTTACATTTTATTTTAAAAACATAGGTAAATAGTCTATATATATATATATATATATATATATATATATATATATATATATATATATATATATATGGATATGATAGAATTCACACAATGAAAAGGTCAGAGAGATTCATTTTTGTTCTTAATATTTAAACTGATGATATAAGTTAATAAGACCTGATATTTTCAAATATTTAATTATTTTTTATGTCAAGATGTAACTTTGGGGTTATTCAGATAGAAAAGGGTTTAAATTATATTTGTTTAATTATTGAGAAATTACATTATTGAATAAATGAAGATCAATTCTATTTGATTACATTTTTTTTTATCATTGTATATTCTATTTAAAATCTCAGGAAGATATTTAAAAGCTCTCCTACCATTTTATATATATTACATTCAAATATCAGCCTTTCAAGCTAATTGAGCATGTGCCTTGCGCTTAGATAAAACAATTGCTCATTTTATATATAGTATTATTGTCTTGCAACACATTTTTGGAGTTCCATACATATAGATTTTATTATTATTTTTATTAACTTTAATCTATTGCAAACATCAATTATTTATTCTGCTATATTTTTATTATTACTGTTATAATTTTTTATTATAAAACAATAAATTTAGAGTTGATTTAAAATCTGGTGAATCTGTCTAATTATTTCGTTTGAATTGCAAAATAATTTTGGTACATAAAATTTGATTCAAGATAAAACCAATTTTGGTAAGTGAAATAGATTTAGATTCATGTATATTTTCTTATACCATTACTCTTAGGTCTGATTGGATATAAATGTGATATTTATCATTATATTGAAATATTTGTTTGCTTATCTAAGTCAATATTATTGGTAAAAATAATTTCATTAGTTCAGAGTTGATTATTTATTTGCTTATCTTGTCGGGTTACAAAAATCTTAATAGATTTTGTTCTGTCATTAGTCAGAATGATCTATCTTAATTATTTAAAAATTATTTGAAGTGGAGATCATAAATTTTATGAACTAAGTATAACATAATATTATCTTTGGCTTGGATAACTGCCAATTATCATATATAATTTAATTGTTATCCATTTTATAATTCATTGATTGGAGATTTAAGTAGATGAGTAATATCAGTGATTGTAAATCAGTAGATATCCAATAGAAACCTATGGTATATTTTATATAATGTGATTGAGTATTGTAAAATGTGAAATTATCTAATGGAATTTATTGATAATAAATTATTGTAGAGTGTTTCATTTTAGAATATAACTGAATCAATAATTGCATATCAATCTAATGTAGATTATGAATTAAAAGTTTATATTATTTTTAATGTTTTATTAAAATAGATATATAACTGAGTAAAGGTTTGTTTTATTTAAACATTACAAAAGTGGTATAGTTTAAAAAAACATTTTCAAAATGTAATTATAATTATTTAAAATCTAGTTGATTTAAATAGAATAACATTAAATATTAAAGTAAATTTTGCATTACTATAAATAATATTAGATTAGTAAAGTATGTTGGAATTTAGGTGCGTATTGATTTGAATTTAGTTTTATTCAATTATTAATCAAATAGATATCTTAAGCACACATCATTGTTTAGGGCAATGATATATATGATTTCACTGCTTATTGCAGTTTACTTTGGAATTGTGAATAGATTTGTTGATGTCTGAGGCAATGATCTTATTTGCTTTATTTCGGTTTAAATACCATCTGAATAAATTAGATTTTAATAGAGATTGTTAGTATTTTATGATGGTATAGTGGACAATCTAAATAATTATGTATGGGAAGTATTATTATTGCCTAGTGTGATCAATAATTGAGCTAGATGATTTTACACAGGTTGTAACATAGTTACTATTTGTTAATGCATATTTTGCTCTATGATAAATAATATAAATCTTAAGGGCATTTCTTTATGTCAACTGTTGTCTGAACAAATGTGGAAAGATAGTGAGATGGAAAATCCATTAAATATAACTTATGTTGATATTTAGTTGTTGATTATTAATTCATTTAAAATTAGCCATTATTATAATTAGATTAAATAAATTGCTGATGCTGTACTTGAAAACACAATCTTTCGGTCATTTCAAATAACATATGATAACAATTGATAGAATAAAGGGGGGTGGGTCGGTGGACTTTCATGTGAAGTCCTGATGCCTTTCAAACTAAAAGCTGGCTTACTCATCCCTGTTATTCTAGTAGTTACGTTAGGTGAAAGGGGTTCGTGTGACCAGAAAAGATAGTTGTATCAACAAAATTCACTGAAATTTTCTAATAAAAAATTTAATAGATTAAACATAATTTAGTCATTGAATATGAGGTAATTAACTCATAAAAACCCTAATAATACATTGGATGGTACAACATATTTATACATAAAAAACTTTTTTTGACAGTTGACTTTATGCTCTTTTAAATGATAAAGCATCTACTTTCCCATTAATCAATTATTAAGATACAACATTATCTAATGTTTTTTAATGGAAGTAAAATTACAATAACAAAAAATATCAGTAAAATAGAATTAAAAAAAGATGTAAAAAATTTAAAAAAATAAATAATTCTTTTATGTAAATAGTTGACTAAAAGGTACAAAATAAGAAAGTAATCTCCTCTTAGTTAATTTACCATTCTTAGAAAATATCAGAGATCTTAAGAATCTAGATGTATTATAAAACAATTGGAAATTGCAGAAATATTGTCATTTCATAAAAGCATTTGAGGCCTTTTTAATTTTTATAATTTATTTGAGTTTCAAATGCTTTTATAAAATGATAATATTTCTGTAATTTCTAATTGTTTTATAACAAGTCTAGATTCTTAACATCTGATATTTTCCAAGAATTGCAAATTAACCATGAAAAGATTATTTTGTTATTTGTACTTTTTTGTTGACTATATACATAAAAGTATTATTTTTTAAAAAATCTTATTTTTCCATATGATTTTTTTACTTTTTAGTTATACACTATATACAAAATAATGGTTAAAACTAAAAAAAAATGTGACAAAAATTATAATTTAATAATAAGACATAAAAATAAAAATACACCCTCTAACAAAAAAATTTTAAATTTAAATATCATCTGATCATTTACTATATAAACATTTTTATGTATTGGCTTTTTAATTAATAAAATTAATTAACTAAATCAATATTAACAAAATTTTATTCTACAAATGTAATGTTTCTGTCACACACACACACACACATATATATATATATATTGAAACAATTTACCCCTCTTCTGAGTACTGTTTACGTTTTTTAAAATTATAATTTAGCTGAATTCAAACCTTTACTTTTATCAAACCAAATTTTCTACAGTTATTCTTTCCAAGGGTGAATTTTTACAGTGATGCATATATATTACTAACGGTCCTTCCCATACGAAGTTTTCCTGAAAACAAATCGAGTCATTCACTCCTTTTGCAAAGTTTTCCTGAACTTTGGGTCATTCAAAGGGGTAAGTGAAGCAACCGACAACAAAACACATACACATCAGGTAATGAAATTGAACCCTCCCAGCTTTAACTTAACTTTAACTAGACCTCTATGTTTATAAAGAACGAATGTATTTTTTTTTGTTCGTTGCCAAGTGCCAAACTCATTATTCAACAAGAATCGTAGGGTCCATTAAATATTTATTTGATTCAGCCTTTTAATTAGTTGCTCGTCTTAATGCTCAGGGTGTGGTAGCGCCATGTGCCGGAGAAGAAACGAAAGGGAATGCAATTTCAAATCAATTCTATATCTTTCTATTTCTGTTATCCCATTAAAGTTTAAACTAAATCTTTTACAATCCTCATATACTTTGCTATCTAATCTGTCTTGCAATAAATTATCATTAAATTCACACCAGCATGCACATGTATAAGATTTTGGAACTCATAAATTCTATAACGTGTATCGCACTAAATCAATAATGTAGCTACAGATCTACTATTACTTATTTAAAAAACACAATCAATAAATGGCACACATATACATATAATAAATATTTTAATGAAATATTATTCAGGAGAAGACAATAAAAAAAATTCAATAATACAGGTATAGTATGAAATATTCTTGCAATTAATTTGGATTAACTTTAAAAATTGAAAATGGCATAATAAGTGTATATTTACCGGTATAGTATAATTTGAATAACTGGCGTATGTGTCCGAGTGCACTCACAAAAAGATTCTGGGAATCCTACCTAGGCAAATATGGTGTCTATCGCTTCCACTTAACATTTCATTTCTTTGGTCCCTCTAAAGTGGCATATTCAATCTTCTGTTCTTTATTCTTTTGGCTTAATTCCAGAATGGCATACGATCTACACTGGATTCAAACAGCTTCAGTTATGTAGGGCAGTTGGAGATGTTGATTGTAGAATATATTAATGTGGCATATTAAAATGGTTGGAGTTCGAACACCGACCAAGCACAATGGTGATTCTACCCCATGCGATCCATGAGGTCACTCATATATGTAGTTTAGTTCTCACAATTTGCTTCTCCAACTTTCTTCTTTTCAGCTAATAAATTTTTTTCAAATAAAATTTTGAATATCTTACACGTAAGACTAGCAGAGCTCAACTGTCCATTTTTTCAAATTAATTAATCAATCCCAGTTGCCTCCCACCTGATTGCTGGTATGCCTTTGTTTCAAAAATAGATTTTCTTACAAAAATGTCAAACAAAAGGAAAACTACTTAGCGATCTTGACTTTTACATATCTCTCTTTTTCTTTTTAAATTCCTAAACTTTTAATTACAAATCCTTTTGTCAACTTTAACCACTCAAAAGAGATCGAAAAATAGATCAATAACTAATGGCATTCCATGTTCATTTTTCTTAATCAACATTATTTCTGAAAAATCCATTTAATTAAAACAAACACACACACAAAAAAATATATATACCATTCAAACAGTTGGATTTTTCTTTCTTTATTTTTCTTTCTTTTTATTGAACAATGTGATCCATTTTGCCAATTCATTCAGGAAGTTTATACTCACAAAAGAAACTTTTCTTTTACCTGCTTTAAAGTCTTCTAAATTTCTACTTTCCTGTTCTCAACAATAATCTCTACTTACATATATGTATGCCACTCATAATATATACCCATATCCCTCATTCCAGCAAATACACATGCGCTTGCTATGTGCGACTTTTATAAATAATTATCTAATACTAATAAATAAATAAAAATTATATACAACTACATTCTCATTCCTTTTGTAACAGGGTTTGAACTCAGTTCCTGTTACAATATATATATATATATATATATATATATATATAATCAAAACTACCCCAAATCCAAAATTAAAATAGACCAGCATAAAAATAATATTAAAACACAACCTAAGGTTTTACTGCTACAAGCAGACTTCTCAAGTGTAAAGAACTACAAAAACTACACACTATATATATAATATTAAAAACTAGCCACAAATCCATTCACTTCCCATCCACCCTTAATATTAAAAGAACTCTTAAATAAGTTAATTGCTTCAGAATAATAAATTTTCAATAATAAAGACTCTTTAATTATTCTTTTGATTTCATTTCTCTCAAAGAAGACAACCTTAGCTTCATCAAAATCAATAGTGTGGCCTGTATCTTTTTCATGGACATACAAAGCAGAACTAAGATATCTATTTTTAACTCTACTTTTATGAACCTTTATTCTTTCATTTAAACTCAAGCTATTCTGACCTATATAAACCTTCTTACAAAATAAACAAAGAATAAAATATATTACACCAGGAATAGTCTTTCTATCAAAAACTTCTTTTGTATTATTAAATAAATTATTCAATGTAACACCCCTTTTCCAAGCAATTTTCTTATTTCCAAACAATTTACTATTTCTACACACAATTTTATAAGAAGACAATTTAAATGGCAAAGAAATAAAATCATATTTTTCTTTAACCTTTACATCCTTACAAATATTACTATTAAATAAAATACTTTTAACAAATTTATCAGAATATCCAATACTCAAGTAATCTTTATAAAATTGATATTTCTGAAACAAAGCTACTCCACTAGAATTATTTAATTTAATATTCCTATGACAATAATTCCTTAAAGCAGTTACTTTATGAGATACAGACTGATAGCTATCAGGTTTAATTATAGATCTTAATTCTTTACTTTTAACTAAATGACTGCACAATAAACAATTAGTTTCTACATTTCTAATCACCAAAAGATCTAAAAATTTTAACTTACCAAAATCTAACCCCCCTCCTTCTAACACAATTTTTATAGCAGGATCAAAACAATTAAACTCATTAACAAATTTCTTCAAGTTTGTCATTCTCAACTACAAATAAACAATCATCAACATATTTGACAAATAATTTTACATATAAACAATTCTTTTTAATAATAATTTCCTCTTCCATAAAACTAATATAAACTGAACATACTAAAGGAGAAATAATATAACCTATTATCCACCCTTCCTTAATCTTATAAAAATTACCTTTATAAGTAAAATACATAGAATCTTCCAATAACAAAAGCAAATCTTTAATTACCTTAATTTTATTTTTTGATAAAGAACTTTTCTTAATCAATACAGACAAAAAACATCAATACTGCTTAACCTATTAACAGACTGATACATATTTTCAATATCTAAACTTCCAAATACACAATTCCTTTCCATTTTAAAATTATTAATCTTATCAAAAGCCTCAAAAGAAGAAGAAATGAAATCAAAAGAAGAATTAAAGAGTCTTTATTATTGAAAATTTATTATTCTGAAGCAATTAACTTATTTAAGAGTTCTTTTAATATTAAGGGTGGATGGGAAGTGAATGGATTTGTGGATAGTTTTTAATATTATATATATTGTGTAGTTTTTGTAGTTCTTTACACTTGAGAAGTCTGCTTGTAGCAGTGAAACCTTAGGTTGTCTTTATAATATTATTTTTATGCTGGTATGGTTTAATTTTGGATTTGGGGTAGTTTTGATTTTATATTGACTAGTTTAGCTTTATATACATATACTTGGTTATATTTAAATAGGTCATTTAAATTTTTTATAGAATTGATTTATTTTAAAATAGTTTATTTTCACCACTTGTTTTTAATCAATTTGATTAAAAACAGGCAAGCTTGCTAATTACATTCCTGTTGCTTACTTTTATCAGTTCTAATTTAATTCTAAGAAGTGGAGATTTGATTGTTGTGTTGCTGTTTTAGTTAAAATAATCTCTGGTTGGAATTCCTAAATTGGACTGAGCAGGAGATTAATATTTGCCCTGCCCGCAGGGGTAGAATTCAGAAAAACAAGAACAGGTTTTCACGAGAAATTGAGTGTGGGTATAAATAAGTCCAAAAATTTCATTCATGCTAGAGAGTCTTGACCAAGAAAATACTCCATATTCTGATTAACTGGTAGAACTTCATACTGATAACAGTTCGGACATTTAAGTTCTTTGTGAAATTTGCCTTCACGATGTCAACAAATGCTGCTATATGTAGTGGAAACAACAGGATGCATTGCTGATTTTAAATAAGGATGAATCTCAGACTCTAAGCTGTTCTTTCATGATGCCACAAAACTCTAACATAATCTGGATTCCCAATTTGCCTTGATACTTGCTGCAGTCATAAAGAAAAGATGCCTGAAAGATGAACTATTATTAAAAGTGCACACTTTTCAGAAAACTAGGTGAACTCTACTTTACTGTAAGGTAAACATTTTCTTATTCTAGCCAGGGTAAATAAATTGCTTTTAATTAAATCTCCACTCAATCTAATAATAAGTATGATATAAAGTTGTATTAATTATTCATTATCTGTATTTCCTTTTTACTAGTATTTATAGTGTGTCTTGGAATCTTAGTTTTAAAATTCCAAGTTGGTTTGCAATTTTCGTTTATCAGAAGGTGCATTATGGGGTTATATTTTATATTCCTAATATGGATTCAATTTATTTCACTAATCTTTTATAAATGCTTTGGCAGTTTTTGTAATTTTTATATGCTCACCTGTCCTTAGTTCTTATCGTAAAATAATTAATTTGAAATATGTTTAATTTGTGCTTTATGCAAACTGCAAATCTTTTGCTGGTTATTTATCATCTTTATTGTTCTGGTTTTCTGAAAGTAGAGATTTCTTTCTAGATTACATAACATCATAATCAAATATCTTTTTGCTGTCTTGTATGTAAAATCAACCATGTTTTCTTTAAAAGTAGTATTACATGCAGCAGTCCTGTGGCATTATAACGTCAGTAGTTAGAATGCTACTGATCGATCATCCGCACTGGTTCTGTTGATTTCCTACAAGACCATAACTGATTTTATATCTCTGAATAGATAGAATTGCTGTTTTTTGTAATTTTATAAATTGCCAACAGAAAGATATTATCCTATCCATTTCTTATATTTTTAGGTGAGAGAATTTTGCTGCCAAAGTGTTTAATGTTTTCATGTTTGCGATACTCATGTGCACTCTCTGATAAATAGGCATATTCAAATTTAAATCACTTTTGTATTCGGGACTGGATTTCTTTTTTTTTTTTAATTATTTAAATATTAAATAAAATTTTCAAATTGTTTAAATTTATTTGGCTGACATTTGTCTTGGTACTTTTATTTCTCAATTGTCTAAACAATCCATAAGATCTTTTGTTCCTCCCTGAGTTTAGTTCGGCACATTCAGGTTCGCATATCCCCTTAAAATAAATGTCTAGTTCTGATTTTCAGACTAGTGGAGCCCTTGTAGTCAGTATATGCGAATCCCAAATCTTTCATCCATTACAATATACATATATATATATATATATTATTTTAAATAATTAAATTAATTAAGTACGAGTAATCAATATTATATTAACAAAATTTTAACCAATAAATGTATTATTTCATTGGCTCAGTTGTTAAGGAGTTTTCTTAAAAAAGGTAAGGATATAAATTTGAATTCTAAACAGAAGTTTTTTTTTCATTGCAAATTCAAAAATATGGACATGCTGAGAGAAACAAAGTCAGGACAAGTTAACATAAAGGCATTTCATTCTAAATATTTATACTTAAGTAATTTTATAAATATTTATAAAAGGTTCAATAAATTTTGTTAACAACTGATCAATTAACAATGGATGGAAAATTATACAAGCTATGCATAAAGTTATATAGTGCATGTTTTATTAATTCTGTGTAGTGCTATATTATATAGTCAATTCTGTAATCTTACTTTATTTTGTTATATTATCTTATTTCCATTATAGAACACTAGATGGTGTTCCATCTGTAAAAAATTTGTTAAAATAGATGCTTACCATTTGAAAAGCTCATAAAACTAGGTGGCAAAAAAGACTTTTTATGTATAATTATTATTAATATATTGTAATGTTTTACAACTTGATTTAGGTCTTAGGTTACACACCATAATGTGCTAGTTAGACTATTTAATGAGAATGGTTCATTCCAGAAGACGTTTGGATATTTCAAAAATATAATTATATTTCCTGATTAACTAACCTAATAATTTATTGCAACTTGAATTGCCAATGGAATTAGTTTTAATTTATTTAAGAGGGCACCAGAGTCAGTAAACCGACTAACTCTCATCATGTTTTCTTGAGGTTTATGAAGCAAATAACTAAAAGTAATCACTTAATTAATTTATTATATGAATTTCCCCCACACTTTATTTAAGCATATTGGCAAAGGTAATTTATACAATTCTCTAAAATTAATAATAAAATCTAAATAACTAAAATTAATCACATACAATGAAATGTTTATATTAGTAATAAAAGTTTTATTAAGACACATTAAATATTTAAGCACTTATTAAGAATTATTTATAACACTGGAAATAACACACACACACACACACACATATATATATATTGAGCCGGATTGATTTCCGATTCAATGGTTTTATTACTAAAATTAAAAAGGGAAAACAACTTCGTTTTCATTAAATGTCTAATGCTTAATTTTTTTTATTATTATTTAAAACACATATGCATTTATATTTTGAAATAGATTATTTAATGTTTATAAAATTGATTGTAAAATAGTTTACTTTCACGATCTGTTTTAATCAATTTGATTAAAAACAGGCAAGCTTGCTAATTATATATTCCTGTTGCTTTTATTATAATTATTTTTAAAGTTAATTCTAAAAAGCGGAGATTTAGTTTGTATTTGTTTCAATTATCCCTGGTTGGAAGTCTTAAATTAGATTGAGTGGGAAATTAATATTTGCCCTGCCTGGAATATAGAATGGACACTAATGAAAGTTTTGCACACGAAATGTAGCAAGGCAAGGATAGCCCGCCAATTTTTGGAGAGAGAAGAGATTCATTATTAGATACACACTTGGATTATGTCCTGCTAAAGGTCAGATGGTTTTGAGTATTGACAAGCTTCATTGCTGTGCAAGATGTCAAAATCTACCGCTATGGGTTTTGCCATCATTAGAATGTCTTGCTAATTTAAACAAAGGACGGACCCACGACTACCAGCTCTCCTTCAGTCATGCCATGAGCCTCTAAAATAAACACTGCCTCTACCTTGCTGCTGTCAAAAGACCTGAAAGATGAACTATTATCAAAAGTGCGCACTCGTCACTAAATCACTAGAACTCTGCTTTACCATAAGCTAAACTTTTTCCTATTCTAGCCAGGGTAAATAAATTGCATTTAATTAAATCTCCACTCACTCTAATGATAAATATGTTTTAAAATGGTATTGTTTTTTTTTTTAATTATTTATTATCTGTATGTACTCTTTTCTAGTATTTAAAGTGTGTCTTGGAATCTTAGTTTTAAGATTCCAAGTTTGTTTGCAATTTTCGTTTATCAGGGGTGCATAAGGTGATTGTATTTTATATGTTTAATATATACCTGATTATTTCGTTAACTATTACAAAACACATTGGCAGTTTTCATAATCTTTATTTATTTACCTGCCCTTAGTTGTACAATAAAGAATCTTTAAACATGTTTCATTGGTGCTGTTTATGCAAACAACAAAATCTTTTTGCTGGCTATTTGTCAAGTTATTTCTTTGGGTTGCCTGAAAATAGTCTATTTCTTTCTGGATTATGTAAGGCTGTAATCAAATATCTGTTGCTGTCTTGATGGTGAGATCAACCACATTTACTTTGAATGTAGTATTACGCGCAGCAGTCCTGCGGCATTTTAACAACAGTAATTAGAATATTACTGCTCGGACGTCCATGCTGGTTATGTCGATTTCCGGTGGGACAGTAACTGTTTTATTATCCATGATTCAGGAAGCTAGGGTTGTTGTTTGTTTTTGTAATTTTACAACTGGCCAGCAAGAAAATATTATCCTAACCATTTCTTATATTTTAAGTGAGAGAATTTTATTGCCAAAATGTTTAATGCCTTCATGTTTGTCGTACTCTTGTGCACTCTCTGGTAAATATACGTATGTTAACATAAGTCACTTTTATATTCATGGCTAGATGTTTTTACTATATTGCACAACTTTTAATAAAATTAGTAAATTGTTTAAACTTACTTTGACTGACGTTTGTCTTTGTGCTTTGATTTCTCAACTGTCTAAATAATATTTAAGATATCTTGTTCCTCCCTGAGTGTAGTTCGGTGCCCTTTTGATTCGCATATCCTGTCCACCCTAAAATAAATGTCTAGTTCCTTTTTTTGGACTAATGGCGCCCCCGGAGTCAGTATATGCAAATCTCAAAGATCTTTTTCCCATTACAATATGTATATATATATATATATATATATATATATATATATATATATATATATATATAATCATGTTAACTACTTAATTCAAACAGTTCACTTGAAGGATTAAATAGGAAATGTCTTTTCTTTTGTCTAAATTAGAAATTTGTCATTTGAATTTAGTTCTCAAATCTTTTTAATTTAGATATGAGTTACAATATGGTCACTAACTTACTGTTATGTTACGTTCATGAGGAGGACATAGCAATTATTTAGAGCTTCATTCTGGTAACACTTTTGCATCTCTGATTCATATTTAGGACAAGGCTAAATAATGTTTTTGGTGACTTTTGCAAGAGGAGATATCAGTGAATGATCTGGTTTCTACTTACACATGGTGACTAGATTCAGTATAGTAGTTCTGGGTGGGAACATTTTATTACACCTTTGAAAATGCTGCACACAAAAAAAACAGCCAGAAAAACACAGGTAAAATGATCTTTCTCTAAACTTGTCTGCTTATTTTATACTGATGACCATTCTGATATTTTTGTACATATCTTCTTATCTTTTGTTCTATTATCACTTGATAATCTTCTACACTTTTACTTTTGAGATACAAAGTTCTTTTTTATAACTAACCAATCTTTAATTATCATTAAAAAGTTTTAATCTAATGATAATCTATTGCACTGGTACTTTCTTTTACTTATCTGGATTAGTAATCTATATGTGTTTATATTCTTTCCAATATTTAATAGTACTTAAATTAAATAGATAATTTTAAACACAAATAGCTTTCATTGTATATATCAAAGAAGAGTAAATTATACTAACTAATAAAAAAAAATTAAGTTACATCTAATGATGATTTTTAAATTTTACTTCTTTTAAATCTTACTAAATGTCAATATACTTGTACCATAACATGTAAATGGTACAATACACCCACCCACACAGACACACACACACACACATATATATATATATATGACAATTTATATGAAAGTAATGCATAATGGACCTCATTAATTTCCATTTTTGATATTATTCTAATTTGATACAGACATACATCTTCATAAGATATTGCAGTTACTTTTTTAAAAATGTTGAATAATTAAAAAATGATGTTCAGTTTATTTGTTACTTTTTCAAATTTGGGTATGAAATATAAAACAAAAAAAATTCACAATTTTTATATATTCTTAAAAAAACAAAGAAATTTTTATGAACTGGTCATTTTTACATTAGACCAATTTTTAAAAAAATCACAAAAAAAAACTTCAATTTTTATTCTAATTTTATTTTGTCATTTGGTTATGCAAAATTTCAACTCAGTGTAAAAAGGTAATATTTTTTCTCTTTTTACTTATTTAATTTTTTTAAAGCAATAAAAGTATTTAACAATAAATTAAATTTCTAGGCATTTTACTTTTTATAAAAAAAAAAATTAAAAAAAAATGGTGCAGTATTAGAATTGCTGTTATTTACCAATGCAACATTTCTTCATAGTCAAGTAAATATTATGAATGAATTTAATTTTATTTAAATAAATATTCATCCATTTTGAATTCAAGGATTTGAAAAAATGATAGTCCACCTGTAAAAATATAACATAACTTCTATCATTTGTGCAATAAATATATTTATTTTTAAAAATTGTATTATCAAATTTAATTTACTTATGAAAAATGTATTTTTTAAAAATGGTATTCATTTTTTTGACTATAAAAAGAAATGCATTAGAAGAAATTTAATAAGTAAAAAATATACTTTTTATAGCTTTTGACAGATATTTCAAACTATACCTTCTGAAAGTAAATGGAATATCATTTTTAATGACAATGATATATATAAAGAGAAGGAATAAAAAAAAGTAATATTAAGTTAACATTTAACATTTCCGAAATATTTTTAAGTTCCTTTTTAAGCAAGATGATAAAACAATAATTTTTAAGGATGTAAACACATCTTAACCTCTGCTATATTTATTCCTGTATTTGAAATTAAAATAAAAACAATTTTTTTAAAAAGGAATTTCTGTATAGGAATGTCTTATGAATCTTCAATTGACTTTTATAATTAATGTTTTTTTTATTAAATAATAATAAATTGTCCAAGATTATCAAAAATATTATTATTATTATTATTATTATTATTATTATTATTATTATTATTATTATTATTATTATTATTATTATTATTATTATTATTATTATTATTATCATCATCATCATCATTATCATCATTATTATATTGAATATCATGTATTAGTTTAATAACCTTTTTTTGAAAGGCTTTCATATGCTTTAAATTTGATTCAATTGAAAATTCATATAAAATTTATAGCAAGTATTGATTCACATAATGCCTTGTAAATCATTATTAATACATAATAGAAATGCCTAAATCTTCACAAAGGTTGGTTGGCATGATAAGATCATGATATTCTGTAAGTAATAATTATATTAAGATATTTATTTTGTTCAATTTCCTTCATCTCTATACAATTATCACTTCATTTAGCACATCATATAATAACAAATAAATATATTAATTTGTTTCTGTTCAAATAGAATTATATTATAAGCATACATTTAGTTTCTTCTTGTAACATTATGCAATTTTATGATAATTAAAATGAAAGTAATTGAATGCAGATATTAGCTTAATATTAATCAATATAATATTAGCATAATGATAAATTAAATCCTTATTGCAGATTTCAATAATATAACTCATAGATATTAAAACAAAAGAAAATTTAATAATGAAATGAACTTTGAGGAACTCCATATTTTATATTATACTAATCATTAATTACTCTATTTTGTAATATAAAAGAAATTTCTAAGTAAAAAATTTAAAAAGATAAAAATAAAAATGATAACTAAATTTATATACTCCTCAAGACTAAACCATCTCCCAAATCCAAGTTGCACTTTCTGCATGAATTCATTATTAACGTTAAAAATAAAATACATTTTTAAGTTCAAAACACAGTTTTAATAAACTTTACTAGATGGGAGATATAAGACACAGTTGTTTAACAAAATCAGAATTGAAATAATTATTTGAACATAAAATAAGAAATTCGATTATTTTCCTACAATCATTAATAGGACAAAAAAATTGCAAAGCTTCTTAAAGTATAGGCAATCCATTGTAGTTATATATATATATTAAATAATATTTTTATCTTTATAATAGAACACATAATATTAAAATACAATAAATAGTCAATATTAATTAAAATAATTCAAGTTAAATACAGAGAAATATGATTAAAAATTCAACTACAAACAATATTTGACAGCAGATTCTTTTAGATGAAGCTTATTCTTGAAAAAATAAAAAAACAAAACATTGTTACTTATCAAGAATTAATAATTATGATAATATCCCCTTTTTTAATTAAAAAATTTAAAAGAATCTTTTTAACTGCTACTTAAATTAAAAAAAAGTAATAATACTTTAAATTATATATTGTCTTTTTTAAATTTACATTCATCTAATTTATACTACATATTCTCATAATTTTGTAATTTCTGAAAAATAATGATGTTTTATTATTTATTTTCCAAGAATTAGTATTATCTAAAAGGATCTTAGTTTAATTACTAGTTAAACAGAAATTATATTAATGTTTTAAATCGTATACAGTACACATCAGTTTTAAAATTAATCATTATTTAATGTACTTTGATTAGACAGTAATTAAAAATAAATATATATATTACCTACACAAACGACAGAAGATATAAAACATTTTCATCATTTAAACTAAGTTGTTTATGTTTTTTTTTAATCACAAACATTAGACATAAATGTCATTTAATCTAATGCACATTCATATATATATTAATACAATTTGATCTACAAATGACAAATCTCGCGTATTCATATCTTTGACACCATTCATTTTTAAATAATACTTTCACGATTACTACTAATTATTTATTAAGCTAGAGATTATTATAATATTCATAGCAAAGATATAAATTTTAATTCCAGTAAAGACCAAAAATATGTATTTTTTAAATTAAACATTAACACATAATATCATTAGAACCAATGGTGGTAATTTGATATTGATGAAACCGAATGTAGAAGACTGTAAAAGATTTTGATCTGGATCAACTGAAGAGTGCTGATTCAACATAAAATATATCTTATGGTCATTCACCATTTTTAGATATCTTTATCCATACGTTGTAAGAATGTGACATACTATATATTAACACTAAATAATACATCATTGTGTTAAAGATCCAGATTTTTTTTTAAGTGTCATAGCATCGGCTGGGATGTGAACCCGCAACCTGGGCAAGTGCTTGCAAGTGCAAGGCAGTCGCGCTGACCTCCCAATCACCAATGCAAGACTAAAGATCCAGATTTATTGCACATTTAATATATAATAACATCATGACTTTGTTGCTACAGGCAGTTGAGAATTAAAAAAAAGTGTAATTCCACTTAAGGATAATATTCACTAAATGGCAATGACTTCATCCCTAATCTTTCAATAGTTTCAGGTGTTAATGTATAACATTTAATTATATATTAAAAGATAATCATCTAATAAAAATATGTATGAATATATAACTACATTTTGATACTCTGCCATTCTAAATATTAATGTAAAAAATATTAAAACAGAGTTTAAATATAAAATTTAAAAAGATTTATTGTACCAAGCATACTTTCAATGCTTTTGCATTATATTCATGATTAGACCACTGAAATTAATGTTCTTAGCAGACTAACCATGAATATGACACAAAAGCATTGAAAGTATACTTAGTACAATGAATCTTTCTAAATTTTATATTTAAAGTCTGTTTTAGAATACATTGAACTAAATGTTTCTATGGATTGTCATTATAATGATAAATAGAAACAAAGAGATAATATTTATTCATCGTCATCATCAACCATATCAATCCACTACAGGATAAAGGATTCTCCAAATTCAATCCATCTTCTCCAATCTCTAGCATCTCTTCTCCACATCATCCCTGCACACTTTCTTATTTCATCCATCTATCTCATATGTGATTTCTGGGTCTTTTACAATCTCTTGGAATCCAGTTTAAGATTTCAATTGGCCACCTATTATCATCTCTTTTAGCAATATGTCTAGCCCAACTCCACTTCAGCCTTTTAATTTTTTCAATGATGTCAGCAACACCTGTTTGTTCTCTTACCCATACATTGCATTTTCAATCTCTTTTTGTTATTCACAACATGCATCGGTTCTTACTTTTTTGAGTGGTCTGAAGTCTATGTATTGCTCTTCCATTAAGTGTCCAAGTCTCAGATCCATAAATAAAAACTAATAAACAACATTTATTAAAAACCTTCCTTTTCAAACACATAGACATATTTCCTTTTAGTATCAAGTTATTTCTACCAAAAGCATTCCAACCAAGTTTAATTCTATGATTAATTTCATCCATTACATTTCCATCTATATTAATAATCTGACCAAGACACTTGTAACTGTTAACTTTTTCTAACTCATTATAATCAATCTTTATTTTCATATTTTGAGAAAATCCATTAAACATTACTTTAGTGATAATATTCGTTAAAGAGAGATAAACTTTAACTTTTGATGTTACTAAGAAATTATCAATTACTACTAATTAACAAATTCTGATGCTAAGTAAGCTTTTTTGATAAATCTATAATAGCTCTTTTGTTGGGACTTTTGTTGAATGGCAAACTCAAAAGCTAAAATTGAATGAATCGTCATAGTTTAAGCTTTTATTTTGATATCCAAACATTATAAATGTGATCTTCCAATCAATTATGTATGAGTGAAGGTTGCAAAACATGTTATATGAACTAGAAATAAAATAAAATGCAAGTAATATTAGAAATATATAATAAAAATAACATTATATAAATGAATTTAAAGAGAAAGTCGTTGAACACAGAAAAAAAAAGACTATTCAATCGACTGGTAGAAATGCTTTACCTTTTTTTTTTTACATATTAGATACTTTTTTAAACAAATTATCTCATAATCTACTAATACATTGTAGAAAATATACAAATTTCAGTGTTTTTAAACATATAAAAATGAAAACATGTAGATTGAAAAACAAATCAAATTAAAAAAGGTAAGTGCTAATAATTTTTTTGGAATTGACTAATTTAGTAAATTTTCCAAAATTAAAATTGTAAAAAAAAAAAAGAATAATTATATACAAAGATCAAAGTATTCTCCAGTTAAAAGATTTCTAACTTTAAGATGTTTATATTAAAAAATTCTGATTTCACTAAATACATAAAACCAAAGCAAGATAATTCTGAACTCCCTGAATCAGGATAAATCTCCATTGTATGTATTGAAAGTTTTTTTTATAATTTATCTAGATAATGCATTTTCGACAAATGGCTTAACTATTAACAAAATATCATAAAAAACAACAGAGATTACAACTATGAGATAGATTCACCAGCGGCTTTATTACATCTTTAAATTCTGCAACCAAAGCCATAGATTTGACAATCGCTAATTAACTATGCATTAAAAGAAGAAAAGTATCCAAAGTAAAAAAATCATACAAGATAAAGTAATGAGATCAAAACATTTATCAAATCATTACGAAAAAAAGGTTACAAAATAATTTTGTGAAGAACATTAGCAAACTTCCTTATTTCATCTGCCCATGTCAAGTGAATATTTTTATGTCTCTTATAATTTCTTGGGATCCAATTTAAGAATTCAACTGTTCATCTATTATCATTTCTTTTAATAATTTGTCCAGTCCTAATTTTCTTTTCATGTTTTTTTTGATTATTTCAAACTGATCAGTGATACCTGTTCTTACTTTTACCATTGTGTTTATTTTTATCTCTTCTTATTACTCTTAACATATATCTTTCCACATTTTGTTGTACATTCTGAAGTTTCAGTGAAAAAACACATCCAGCACATAGATATATTTTCTTTTAATATTAAGTTAATTCTTATAATTCCATTCAAGTTTAATTCTGTGATTAATTTTATTTATTGTTTCAATTTGTAGTAATAATATGACCAATATATTTGTAGTTGTTAATTTCTTCTAACTTCATGATTATTAATCTTCATTTTTTGCTTCAGAAAAAATCAAGTGAATATTATTTTATTCTTTTTAGCATTTATTCTTGATGCTACTTTTTTTACTTTCATCTGAAACCTCTTGCAACATTTTATAAAACTTTGAAACATTATTTTCAAAAATAACCACATAATCTGAAAAGTGTAGATGACTTAAATAAACATTTATTTTTTACATTAGCTTCTTATTTTAATCTAGAAAATACTTCTTGAAAAGTTGCTGTAAAAAGTTTGGAGATAATATCCCTCTTCATACACCTTTTTCTATAATAATCTTTTTAATGTTATCGTGTAATCTAATCACTGCTATTGTATTTTGATAAATATTCTTCAAAATATGACATCATAATGGCTCTATATTTTAATGAATCAAAACATTAATCACTGTAGAAATGATTAATAGAACTTAAATGCATTTTCATAATCTAAAAATTCAAAGCATAATGCAAACTCATATTCATCATTGGTTCTTTCTATAACTTCTCTCATTATTTGGATGCACTGATATATGTTATTCTCTTATTTGGTTTCTAATCCAAATATTGTTGTAAATGTGTTGTATAAATATTGTATAGGACTGATAGAAGACTGATAAATATGTAATGTTTTATATTTTCTTTACCACCTTTTATAAATATTAATATTACTACTGAATTTTTCCAATCACATAGTGCATGTTTATCATTAAAATATTTGCTATATAGTTTTGTCAACAATTTCTCTATTTCTTCACCTGCTTCTTTTATAAAATCAATATTTCCATAATTTCCTACAAGTTTTTCCCTTTTTCATAGATTTAATTGTATGTGTCACTTCTTAATTTAAAAGCTGGGTAATTCAGAAGGTATAATAATTATTGACAATATTTTGTTTTCTTTTTCATTATTACTGTATAATTCTTTAAAAAACAATTCCATATATTTCAGGATGTCATCTCTCTTTTTAGTTATAGTTCTATCTTCACTTATTATTACAGAAACAACTTTCCTTCAAATATCAAAATGTATTATACTTTTGAGATTTTTGTTCTATTCTATAATCTTATTTGTCAATTCACAATTATATATTCTTATATCATTATTAATTCTTTTTTGTACTATTTTACAAACTCTATTTATTCATTTTTTCTTAAAAGATCACTTAAAAAATTTCATATTTCTTCTTGTCTTCATGCATTGTCTTGTCTCAGTAGTAAATTTGCTTTTAAATTTCTGCTTTTTTGTAACAGTTTGGTCTTTTTTGAAGTTTATAATAGAGTATTAATTATTTTCTTAATAATTTTAGTCAAGTCTGAATCATCTTCAAAGTCTATTAATATTTTAAAATGATTTGCAAATTTTAATTTAAAATCATTGGAAGAATAGAGAAAATTAGGAATATCAACTATTAATATTGTCTTTCATAGAGGTAAAACTCTCCATACAGTAGCACCATTCAATGCAAGCCAGAGTAATCAATGGATTCAGGAAGGTTTGTGCATAAAATCCCTACTAGTGTCTACTCATGCTATATCCCCAGACTAATTTCTAGTTTATTACCTCTGTGAAAACAGCTTGTGCAAGCATAAATAATGGTGATTATGTGATGTTGGATAATTTAATATTGTCTTTCTTAATATATTTCATAGTTTTGCATTAAAACATATTTTACATCATATTAATAGATGATCATTACCTGTGTTGAATCTATTAAGAACATTATAATCTTAATATCCATAGTTTCTGTTATTCAAAAAATAATCCATTTCTGCCGTATTTTCATTGGATGCTTTCATGTTCATTTGGTATTTAGCATTTTTTTTAAAGAAATAATTTATATTATACAGTTTTTCTTTTTCTGTAAACTTCCAAAGTCTATGTCCTCTCTCATTTCTACCACCAAAATCAAATTTAAATCAGCACTTTGAAACGTTTATTAATTCTAGCAGTTCATCCATGGGTAATATATACATAAAATAATACAATGTAAAAAAAAGTACTCGTACAACAATGATAAAAATACAATTTTATGAGATTCACTTAAAAATATAAATCTTTAATTAGACAAATATAATACTAACATGACTAATTAAAAAAAAATTAAATAAATCATATGCTGAAATTCATTAAATATGAATATTCTTTGTTTTAATTAAATCTAACTTTATATTTTTAATTAAAAACTTTTTGTCTTAAAATATTTTACTTTTATTGCTTTGTTAAAACTTTTTACTATGTTTATGTTTATGCGTCTTAACAAACAGTAACAGCTTGCCGAAGCAAAATATTTTCGCTGCATTGGTAATTTCGTTAAAACTAATATAATTATATTTTTCTTATTTTTCTAATTAAAAAAAATATTATTATAAATAAATAAATAGTAAAAATATGTTGTTTTAATTAATAATGTTATTCTATTCGTTGAAAAATTTCAAGTTTTTCTTTTTTTCATAGTCATCATTTTAACATAGTTATTTTATAACGTCTCATAAACGATTGATTTTTCTTATAAAAGTCTCAACCTTGTCCAGCTGCTACATCCGTCAGAGAAGGCAATCTAATATCAGACATGAATAGCATCTGCTTTCCGTGTCAAATCAGTGCTACTGATAAATTGCCAATATCAATTCATTTACCATTACTACCATTCAATCATGCATGAGAAATAAATTTTATTTGGTAGTAGTTATCGCAATGGCAGTGACTTCAATATTGGCTAAAAATAGCTATTGCTAGATATTTGAAAATACACATCAAGTAACTAATATATATGCGGGCATATATTTTTTTTCCAGCAATAGTCATTTTTATCGGAAATTTTCTAAATCAGAAATCCTCAGCTTACAGATTTATGTAAAAACAAATGCAAACAATTTAATATAAGTTGCCACTGAATCTATTAATATAAAAATTGTATCTTTGTAGATACATACAAAATGTGAAACTAAGGAATACTGATTTTTCTAAAAAAGTTATTTTATGGTAAATTTGAATATGACTTTCCAGTAAAAGACGAACCAGTTTATATTCTAATAATTATTTTAAACACATTATGTTTTATCCATTTGTATATAACTCTGATAACTGCAATAGAAATGTGGACACGATATATAAATAACTAATTTCAATAATGAAAAACCTAAATCGGAATTTCTGACACACAAGTAAAACACACATATAAAATGAATTTTAATACAATAAGTAACAGTTAAACATTAACATACATATATTAATGGAAAATTTACTCACAGTTAGACAAGTTAACCCTTAAAGCTTACAAAATAATAATAAGGTCTGGACAATCTGTTAAATTCCTAGGATTACTTTATACATACAGAGGCAGGAATTAGCAGGGATTTAGCTTCTTCTACTGAAGCACTGTAGTCAGCTTCTTTCTGGAACTCCAATCATTTTCCAGCTATTTCAACTACTGATTAATTCGACTCAGATTAAAAAGAATGTTATTTTGCTCTTTTGTATTAGTCTTTCTTCTACTGTTTTCTAAATTCTTTTCTGTAATTGTTGTTTTTCCATCTTACTAATCAGATTATTTAAAAGTTTTCTAAATATTTAAATCTGTCTAATTTTATTAACATTATTAATTAAATAATTAAGACTCTGCTATTTAATATTTCTCTACAAATAGTTAATCAGAATTTGGAAAAGCAAATACATGAATTTACACCAAAAATTGGATGCAGTAGTTACATGCATATTTCTTGTGAACTATGAAATAATATTCAATAAATATAATTTTGGCATTTAAAATAACATGTTACAGAAAGTAACTGAAAATTGCCTAGATGCAAACATTTTCATCAAATACTTGGACAAAATGTAAAACAAAAATTTTACTGAAAGTAGCTTAAAAAATGCAAATCTTTGAACATGTCTGCTAAATGATTTGACATTGTTTAAAACTATTACTTTTGATATTATGCAAGGCAGAAAAAAGGAAGAAAAATTTACTAGAATATGGACAAATGTTATTAAAAATAATGTGTCACTAATTTTTATTTATTCAGCCTATTTCATATAGGACAAACAAAACTGGAGAGTTGATGAATGTAAAATATAAGTGACTGTTTTATGATTATCTCCAGTTAATATTTTTTCAATCTTGAAATTATTTTCAAAATGACAGAAAAACAACATTATATTACTCAGAAATGTTTTCTACAATCCATTTGTTAAAAAAACAAGTAGAGAAAAAGAAATTTTAAAATATCTACAATTAGTTATTTATTTTTAAATGATTTACTGATGTTGGAAAATTGGTTTGTTAATTTGTTAACTTTGGATTGTTTTTAAGTGAGAATGAAATTTTAAAATGAAGGTTTAATATATTTAAATTCAATAGAATAGCTTGAAAATTAATATATAACTAAGTTATATCATCCTAATCCATTTGAAATACATCTGTTTAGTATGTCAACTAGTTTTATAGATATGGAGCAGAAGGCAAGGAAAATCTAAAAAATATTCAATAAATGCATGTATCATAGTTAACAATTATTCTTAAAGCTTTCACTTTAAATATGATTGCAAGATGGCAGTATATTTTTTCTTTTCTTACAATTTAATAACATTCTGAAAATCATTTTAAACTCTTAATATATATATATATATATATATATATATATATATATATATATATATATATAAATATATATAAATAATGTTTAGTATGTGGACATAATTATATAGATATAATAAATCAGCAACTAAGTTTTTTATCTTTATTTTAAAACTATAGTGAAAAATTAAAAAAAGATTAAGTTTTTTTTAGCATTTTTTTTAAAACAACTGTTTTAAAATAAAAATAAATCTATGAAACAATTTTAAGTAGAAAACTTAGTTACTGATTTATTATACAACCACAAGGGACTTGAACACAAAATTTCAAATGCCCTTTAGCTATCCACTCTATTACAGCAAAAATATCTAATGACTTATATATACTATATGTGTGATACTGATTTAAAGTAAAATTATATGTATTAAGTAAATTTCATTTACAATATATTCACATGTATTATTAAGTACATATACTAAATATGATATATATATATATATAAGGGATATATATTTTAATTTACAGCAAACATATCTAGTGATATATATTGAAGCAATGGATCTGAAGTCCGATCCATGCTTCACATCTTCCTATAAACTTAATTAGTATTGTAGACCTAAATTAAGTTTATAGTTCAATATCAGCAGGGTTTTGCATTAGAGTTAAAAATAATTATGCTTATTAAATGTGTATTACAGTTAAATATTTTATTTTAAATAAATTTCATTCTAGTGATAAAAATTGCTTAACCTATTAGTCAAACATATATATACATCTAGCGTATATATATGAGATAATGCAAAATTCTGCTGAAATAAAATGCTTATTCTATTGTAAAATAATAATATATTGTTGTTCAAATTTTATTAAAATATTTAGTATGATTTGATTTTGAGATAAGCCCACCAACATTTCTGAAAGAATGTATATTTTAATTAGTGAGCCGTTCAAGTCTAATTAAAGATGGCATTTTCTTTCTTGCTTTTTAATTAATAGAATTCCAACTTTAAAGTAAGAAAGTTAGAGTAAAAAAATTGAAGTTATTTTTAGAATGTGTTGTTTTGAAACAAAGCAGCAAGGGGGGGCTTATCAAGATCTCAGATCATACAAACAATGGAAGGTAGCTGGCAGAGAAAGTATAAATAGTAGGGAGAACAAAAGAGAAGATTATTCAGACTTTTCTTTTTGAAGGAGTCAGTTGATTCTGATTTTGCTGGGTAAGGCGATTTATTAAGATTTTTCTTGCTGTTTTATTTCCAAGTTTTCTGAAAAGTGCATTCAGATTTCTCTTGGGAGAAATCCGTCAGATTTTGCTTCACATTTAGCTTGTGCTTCAAAAAAAAGTTATACAGCTGTCATTTTCAAACAATGGAGAAGTTGGAACCTGCTCCAGTTAAAACCAACCGTATTTTGAGGAAAATGGACATGCTTGGCTAGGCAAATCATAGCTTTGCCTATCGCCGAGGTTCCTAAATACCATCCAAAAATGCCTTAACATCCAATCAATAACCATATGAACTCTATGCCGTGTCTGGAGAACTTTTCAGGGAAGCCATACTTCATATTTTCATTGTCCGGACAAACACCTATCGTCGGCCGGATCAAGCCACGGACGCCGTAAGGAACATCACGGGAAAAAGGACGGTATCGTATCTCCTAAATTAAACTATCTCGTATGCTACTTTTGATTCATATTGTTTTATTGTTGTATTGAAATATATGTCTTTGCTATGTAAACATTTTATGAATTAACCTTAAATATATTTTGGGATCATCTAGCTATATGTAACCTTTTTACCTTCGCTATTCTTCCTTACTAACCATTGTAAATATTTAGTATTTCGTTGCGGTTAAATTTAATAGTTAACTTTTTGTCATTCGGAATCTCTTTCCAATTTTATTTATGTTGTTAATTAAATCCAAGTCAGTTTCTTTTGTGTGCCAACTTGATCTCTTTGATAACACCTCTTTTTGTCCGCCATTTGCTTATCACGTATATTTGATTTAGCTATATACGTTATAAGTTAATTTTAAACCCGGTTTTTCGCGCAAAGCCATAAGAAATGCTTTGCGAAAGGTTGTTATTACCTATCGTACTTTATCGAGAAGATCGAGTTGGAAATTTTTAATAAAATTGGGAAGAAAAGAATTTGACCGCAAACCTATTAACCTGTTTTCTTTTTATTGTCTAATTAGTTTGTTGCAGTAATTTAGGGGAATAGCGGAGGCCCATTAAAGCCTTATTCATATTTTAAAGCCAGTAATTAAACATTATTTAATTATCAAAAACTTGAGTTTCTTAGTTATATTAAATGCTTTATTTTTACTTTTCAATGATCCAGGCACGCAAAACGCAAACACCAACACATCTTTTTATGTACTTTACACATTTAGCTTTTAGCTCTTTAGGATTTCCCGTCCATGTCTCTACCGCTGTTGCTAAGCTTTGTGGCCGGTTGAAAAATAATTTATGCATGGCTCAGATGGTGTTGTTTGTTTGTGATCAGGCCTCGAGAACAGGCGAATGGGCAGAGGTCATATGTATTCTTGATTTATATCTCGCGTATGGTTGGCCTTGAGGTACTTTCGCCTAGTATTCGAACTGGGTTAAATCTACACACATCATCTGACTGTCACAGTAGATTTTTTTTTCTCCGCATTCTGGACGCCCATCGTGTGGCTTTTCGAAATTTTCCATACCCTGCAATGCCCTGTATAACATTCGTATGTGTGTAGGGTGTTTTTCTTTTGTCTGTTTTAAATTAAGGAAAATATGGGTAGACGTATAATTTTTTTCCGATTCTGACGCTGGCAGCGTGGACGAGTGTCATTTTTTTTTCTTTTCTTCAAAAAATTTTTTAACAGTACCCTGAGAAGCTAGTTTTAGTTTAATAATTTATATCAAATAATATATGTATAATTTTTTCCAAGTTTGTTTCCTAATGTGAGCTAAATGTCATTTTTTTAACTAATTAAGAAGTTAAAGGTGTTATAAGCTAAACATTTTTTTTTCCGAGTTTGATATATATGAAATGAATATTGTATAGTTAAAAAGTTAACACGCCGTTAGTTGTTTTTTTTGTGTGTGACTAGAAAAGAAGATTTCAGAGTTAAAGTAATTTTTTGGTAATCCTAATTAGTTTTGTCATGGCCAGTACGCCGTATTTTTTTTCTCGTATAAAGTAGATAGCTTCGATAAGGCGGAAGTGTCAAATATATACCCACCCGCCCTCCCTTAAATTAGCTTTCGTACTTTAGATTGTTTTTAGTATCGCTCAAATATGAAAAAGTTTGGGAATAATAATGTTTTTTTCGAAATATAGTATAAACGGTGGTGTTAATATGTTGAGTAAAAAAAAAAAGTACAGTTACATAATAGATTTTTATTTCCGTTTGGATAAATTTTTGTAAATATCTTAGATAACCTTTTTTTTTCGTTAATAGAATTTTTTTTTTTCATAGATTGAAAGCTTTGATAAGTCAAAATTACACGTGTCAGTGTATGGTGTTAACAAACATTTTTTTTTTTTTTCACTTTCTCTGCATTTCGTTTTTATATAAAATGAATGCTATAATCATGCAAAATTCTCGTTCACTGTTAAATATTTTGTAATTACGTGTCCTACCAAATATATATAAGTTTTGTTAATAAAATAGCAAACTTAATTTTCAACTTAATAAAGAGTAAATGCGTATGTCGTTTAATTTATATTTTTGTATAACATATATGTCAGCCACCCTTTAGTTTAAGATTTTTTTTTTCTCCATTTCGGATTATGCTATTGAATCATTTATTGAGTAACCGTTAGGTGAAGACCTTTTGAGTAACCGTTAGGTGAAGCCCTTGTTTTTTTAGTGATCGTTTATGAAGATTCCTTGAGTAACCGTTTAGGTGAAGACCCCTTACACTTTAGAGTTCAGAATTGCTGAGTAGCCTGAAATAATAGGTCTATGTCTGCAATTGTTGTTTCCGTGTCATAGTTGTGACCAGCGTTACTTGCCTGAAATAATAGGAGTATGCGGTTTGCAATATGACATTTTTTTTCTAATAAAGCCATGTACATAATAATAAAAGAAATATTTGTATAGGTATATCTGTTTGTATATTTATATGTAGTCATATATATGCTTATTTGGTGTGTACATATTCATATATATGGGTGTATATGGTATACACTTCGTTATAGTTTGGTAAAACCCATTTTTATATAAATGTTTTTGAAACAGTTTTTGATCTCAATGCGTGATTCTGTAAAATTGCTTGATAATTGTTCATCTATTTCGGGTTGTGACCAAAATGGTAGTTGGTTTCGATCCCAGGTTCATAATTCGGAGTGGCAGTTATCATGGGATTTTACTTCTATTTTTAATTTTTTTTGTGTATATATTTTATTTTGTTAATCGTACTTTAGGCTGTTTAAATTTTTTTTTTGTGTCATGACCAAAATGGTAACTGGTTTCGATCCCAGGTCAGACAAATTACCGTACTTAGTTGTTATACGTCTTAGATTTAAATAATATTGTGTCATTTAAAATAGCATTTACTTACTCATGCAGAGATTATTTTTTTTCGTTCAGCAGAATAAAATTAAATTTTTTTTTAAAGTGAACGGAAACGCAAAGTAAAATTTTAATTGCATTGAAATTTTATAAACCCTTATAAATGTGTGCTTGGATCATTATCCATTAATATGTATATTTGATATGGCCATTGTCTTGTCGACTGGCACCCTTTTCAAATAAATTTGTCGGCAAGTGCAATTTCTCATATCGGATATCAAATAAACTAAATTATAGTAGATGATCAAAATAAATGTATGCTTAGTGAGCCAAAATAATTTTAAACATGACATGTATATTTTGCTCACATATTTCTTTATATATATATACTTGTATTAATGTAAATGCATTTTTTAGTTGTTTCAGGTGTCAGAGAAAGCCAGGTCAAGCTGTAAGTGGATTATTTCAGTTATATTAACATAGCAATGATATTTTAATGAAATATAAATAAAGTAAAGTGAGGAGAATAATATGTGGTATAGTTATTAAAGACAGACACGGCAGGATTTTTTATATTTTCATGTATAAACAGATACATATAGGCATAGGGTTAAAATAGGACCTCGTGAGGTAGGCAAAGTTAATTTCTGAAAACATAAATAAAGAATTTAGAATATTGACTTATTTTTTATATAGAACTAAAATTTTTCTGCACATACAGGATATAGCTCCTAGATATACATAATACAATATACTTATATAGATTGTACTAAAATACGTTTAGAAATAAATTGTGACTTTCTGTAGCAAAATAGCAAAAAAAGAATGGACCAACAGACGGACGCACATTATGACAGCGAGGAGGAGGTAGTACTCAATATTCCCAAGAGGCCAACAGGTACTCATAATGAAGAGTATAACTTTGATGCTCTCATCAAGGAAATGAGAGATGAAAATGAAATGATGATGAACATGTTCCAACAATGCATGAATATGACATTACAAAGACTAAACCGTTTGGAGGAAAACATGGGTCTCCAGCAACAACATACTACCAGAACAAAAGTATTACCAGATGATGATAATCAGGAAAAGGGACAAGACCAACAGGAACAAGGGGATATTCAGGTTGAATCACTGATTGATGAAGAAGCATGTAAAGATAGTCACCACTTGGACTTGTCAGTCAAATATGAAAGGCAAAGTGGAGAACAAAATTGTCGAATCATAGAGGATAGCAAGAGCACAATGACGCTTCAGACTGTGGATTTAGTAAACGAAACTGAAAAGATGGGACAAGACATGAATAATAAAATGAGTGACTTGACTGGAGCTACTCCGATACATTTGCAGTATGGCGCAGCATGTCTTCAGGTATTCAAAGCCAAAATCTTAGTGGAAGAGGAGAAAATAGACCAACTAGGAAACCAAAAGATCGCAAGCGAACGATTAAGACGGGCAGTGCTGCATCGGAAGACAAAACGAAACCGCCAATATCAATTCAGGCAAAGGAAGCAAGTGGGGTTGAGAGATCTGAGGCCAACTAGTGTAGTGCGGAGAGAAGTAAAAAAGTTTTTTCCAATATATAGAGGCCCTCATTTAGTAAAAAAGAAGTGTGGAGAAAATGTTTTTCTGCTGAAAGATAGTTACAGCATACAAAGACAGTACAATGCTCCAAACATAAAACCTTGCATACCACCGGATCCCGGGAAATTGAGAAATTAAAAACATAAATATAACTTGTCAGACTAAAAACAACACGGACTTGATTTAAAATATAGGAGAGTGAATTATGGATAAACCGTTTTATAGTAAAAGAAAGAAAGATTAGTAGGTAGCAACAAATTAAACATTACAGTGAATAAAGAGTAGGCTTGAACTCACCTGGCACAAAATTCTTACCTCTGACCTGAAGCAACAGCATTTTTTTTTTTAAAAACATTTTTTTTTTTGCTCACTAACTATTGGGAAATGAAGCAATGGATCTGAAGTCCGATCCATGCTTCACATCTTCCTATAAACTTAATTAGTATTGTAGACCTAAATTAAGTTTATAGTTCAATATCAGCAGGGTTTTGCATTAGAGTTAAAAATAATTATGCTTATTAAATGTGTATTACAGTTAAATATTTTATTTTAAATAAATTTCATTCTAGTGATAAAAATTGCTTAACCTATTAGTCAAACATATATATACATCTAGCGTATATATATGAGATAATGCAAAATTCTGCTGAAATAAAATGCTTATTCTATTGTAAAATAATAATATATTGTTGTTCAAATTTTATTAAAATATTTAGTATGATTTGATTTTGAGATAAGCCCACCAACATTTCTGAAAGAATGTATATTTTAATTAGTGAGCCGTTCAAGTCTAATTAAAGATGGCATTTTCTTTTCTTGCTTTTTAATTAATAGAATTCCAACTTTAAAGTAAGAAAGTTAGAGTAAAAAAATTGAAGTTATTTTTAGAACGTGTTGTTTTGAAACAAAGCAGCAAGGGGGGCTTATCAAGATCTCAGATCATACAAACAATGGAAGGTAGCTGGCAGAGAAAGTATAAATAGTAGGGAGAACAAAAGAGAAGATTATTCAGACTTTTCTTTTGAAGGAGTCAGTTGATTCTGATTTTGCTGGGTAAGGCGATTTATTAAGATTTTTCTTGCTGTTTTATTTCCAAGTTTTCTGAAAAGTGCATTCAGATTTCTCTTGGGAGAAATCCGTCAGATTTTGCTTCACATTTAGCTTGTGCTTCAAAAAAAAGTTATACAGCTGTCATTTTCAAACAATGGAGAAGTTGGAACCTGCTCCAGTTAAAACCAACCGTATTTTGAGGAAAATGGACATGCTTGGCTAGGCAAATCATAGCTTTGCCTATCGCCGAGGTTCCTAAATACCATCCAAAAATGCCTTAACATCCAATCAATAACCATATGAACTCTATGCCGTGTCTGGAGAACTTTTCATGGAAGCCATACTTCATATTTTCATTGTCCGGACAAACACCTATCGTCGGCCGGATCAAGCCACGGACGCCGTAAGGAACATCACGGGAAAAAGGACGGTATCGTATCTCCTAAATTAAACTATCTCGTATGCTACTTTTGATTCATATTGTTTTATTGTTGTATTGAAATATATGTCTTTGCTATGTAAACATTTTATGAATTAACCTTAAATATATTTTGGGATCATCTAGCTATATGTAACCTTTTTACCTTCGCTATTCTTCCTTACTAACCATTGTAAATATTTAGTATTTCGTTGCGGTTAAATTTAATAGTTAACTTTTTGTCATTCGGAATCTCTTTCCAATTTTATTTATGTTGTTAATTAAATCCAAGTCAGTTTCTTTTAGTGAAAGAGCCAACTTGATCTCTTTGATAACACCTCTTTTTGTCCGCCATTTGCTTATCACGTATATTTGATTTAGCTATATACGTTATAAGTTAATTTTAAACCCGGCCTTTCGCAAAGCATTTCTTATGGCTTTGCGAAAGGTTGTTATTACCTATCGTACTTTATCGAGAAGATCGAGTTGGAAATTTTTAATAAAATTGGGAAGAAAAGAATTTGACCGCAAACCTATTAACCTGTTTTCTTTTTATTGTCTAATTAGTTTGTTGCAGTAATTTAGGGGAATAGCGGAGGCCCATTAAAGCCTTATTCATATTCTAAAGCCATTAATTAAACATTATCTAATTATCAAAAACTTGAGTTTCTTAGTTATATTAAATGCTTTATTTTTACTTTTCAATGATCCAGGCACGCAAAACGCAAACACCAACACATCTTTTTATGTACTTTACACATTTAGCTTTTAGCTCTTTAGGATGTCCCGTCCATGTCTCTACCGCTGTTGCTAAGCTTTGTGGCCGGTTGAAAAATAATTTATGCATGGCTCAGATGGTGTTGTTTGTTTGTGATCAGGCCTCGAGAACAGGCGAATGGGCAGAGGTCATATGTATTCTTGATTTATATCTCGCGTATGGTTGGCCTTGAGGTACTTTCGCCTAGTATTCGAACTGGGTTAAATCTACACACATCATCTGACTGTCACAATATATATATATATATATATATATATTGTAATCTTTGACCTTGCCAGTGAATCTAGAGTTTCAGAAATTTAATGTATGTAAGTATAAAAACATAATAAAAGAAAATAGATCATTAACATAATTTTATTGCAAGTTACCTTATTAAAGCTTTATAAGTATATCCAGGTTAAATTGTAAATATTTTCAAATACTTTTATAAGTCCTAAACATTATTGAAATTCATTTTAATATTTTTACTATATTAATTTAAATATGTCTATTGTTGAAGTGGTTTTAAATATTTAACATAAAGATGTAGTTTTCTCTTTAGAAAAAAATTAGTACTTAAAAGTCAAGATTGCTTTAATATAATCCTTTAAGTATTTCAAATTTTAGTGTTTAAATAAGTAATAGTAATTAGATCTAAAATTTTAATATCAGATGTTAATGTTGAATTTGCTTACTTATAATAAAGCATTTAGTTTAAGTTAATTATCATAAATATAATATTCATAAGCTCATATCATTAAGATTAAATAGATACAGATAAAGCTAGACTAGTTAACTTAAAAACAAAAAATTGGTTTATTAGTGTTAAAAGAGATGTTAATTTTCAATTGAAATAACTTCAGTGTAAATGTGTGTGAGTGTGCTTATATTTATTAATGTTAGCTTACACTTTCTTATTTTACAATATTAGAAAACATTTTTCAATACCCTTGATTTAATTAAAATATTAAATAATACCATAGTGAACTTCTAACTTATTAATCTACTTTAGTTATTTAAAATAGTTATAAAAGATTGATGTAATATATATTTTTTCAAAACAGTATATTTTCTTTCATTGTATTTTTATTCTATTTTCACCATAATAATTTTATTCTTTTAAAATAATTATTTCAGACAGCACATTAATTAAAATGTCTGAGAAATATGTAAATGAGTTTCTATTTTTAGTTTAACTCCACAGATACAAGATTAACTTTTAATCCTAAGGTGGAAAAATTAAAAGGAAGCCAATGTTTTTCCATTAATCAAAAGAATTACATGACTTGATGTATAAAAGCTCTTCACAAATACACATTAAATCTGAAAAGTGGAACAACTTTGAATCATTAAACCTGTAGTAGAAAACAGACATGCAAAGGAGAAAAAAATTCATAATTTTTCAACTATAGAATTACTTATAAGTTATAATTTTTTTAAAGTTATTTATTTTAAAGTTACATTTATTTTTAAAAAGCTTTAAATTCAGGTACCAGAGTTTTAAACTGAAGTCATTAGAAATCCAAAAGTTAAGAAAAAAGCAAAGAATGAAAATGTCAAACAATTACTTAATCTTGGTTGTATGTCAGGGGAATTACTTACTACCTACTCAGTTCATATAAGAACTCTTCATTATTTTCTATCTTATAATTTTGCAATATAACAGCATGTTAATATTTAAAACACAGCTTTTACTAGCTTATTTGAGAGAACAGTAATTATCAAAAAGTTTTGAAATGTTTTATTTTGCTATATTTTAAAACATTGTTTCAATAAATGGTATCTCTTAGATAAATTTATTTTACTAAATGAACTATAATTCAAAAAGACTAAACCATTTATGATAAAATGACATTTAATTGCTCTTAATGATTGTTTGATCAGAAGAAAAAAAACTCATTTATACTTTAACTTTGTATTTAAAATAAAACAAATGAGAGAAAATGTATTATAATTAAAAATTAAATGCTATTAATTTAATAAGACTTATCATATTCTTTATGACTCTTAGTCTAATGCTCAACATATGAATGTATAAACCTGCTTTTTCCTTTTATTTCTCCCTAGAAGAAAACCTGCTTAGCTTTGGAAAGAAATACTTGCTCTTGGGCCTCTATATTTGAGTATAATTCTTAAAACATGTAAATTCAAAATCAGTTTAACACTACACCTGGGTCGCATTTTACATGATAGATAGGTTCCTCAGAAAACACGCGCAAATGAAATCATGCAAAAATAGACGTAATTTACATTGAAAAAGAGGGGATGCAGTCTGTGATTTTTCAAAATTTGCATAAAAGTAAAGCACCAATGTAAAATTACTTTAAAATTCGCGCAAAAAAAAAATATAAGGAAATAAAATATGACTAATAAAAAATTTCAAATTTGAAAAAAATTGATACAAGACAAACTTTTTTTAACTATAATATTTAATTTTATTCAAAATAATATATTTTTATGCATAATTTACAGTACAGTAATTTACATTTTTTTATACACGTTTTAATTATTATGATTTTCTGGTGACAACGTAATTAATCTTTGAGACGATGATTTTATTAATTGTTTAAGAAGCTCGCGATATCCAGACATACAAACATTTAGCTCTCATTGGAATTTAAGAGCACGTTAATGATTAGTGTCATTCATAAGAAAATAATAATTGATTATGTTCTTTTTTAAAAAGCAAAAACAGAATGTGATTTTAAACACAAAATTAACACTCACAATGTTTGAACAAATTTACATTATATTCTTGTAAAATTTAATATGTGTATAGATAAAATGTGGAAATCATGATTTTAATTTCATTATTGCATAAAATCTTACTATTATAAAGCACTACATTCAAGTATCAGCCTTTCATGCTAATTGTGCATACGCTTTGTGAGTGTTAATAAGCATGAAAGGCTGATATTTGAAGGTAATACAATTGTTTACATACACTATATAAAATAAATGCTTATTATAAAGCACTGAAAATATTGAAATTACTAAGATGAAAGTCGAATTTCAATAATGTGCTATTACTTTCAACATAACGTAAGTGCACGAAATTTATTATTTAAAGTAATAGCGCATTATCGGAAATAGAGTTCTGGTAAAACACGAATCGCGTAACTTCAAAATCATGTTAAATAAGTCCATGTAAAAAGAGGCCCAGGTGTATATTATAAATTATTGAAACCCGACTTATTTACTTATATGTTTAATATTTCATGAAATTAAATGGCCATTATTGATGTATTTGAGCGTGTTTATATTAAAAAAAATCTAAAATAATTTTCAATGCTGTGCATCTATTTTAGATAATTTTACTGCCAACAAATGGAAAAATATTATCTGCTTGTAAAATTGTCTTCTAGCAAATTGCGAATTCTCCAAGATAAAGAAGTTTGTTATTTTTAAAATTTTTGGGTAAAATGGTTATAATTTAGAATTAGCATGTTTTTAGTTTATTTGCTTGTTTTATGTATTCTTGCTTAATATATTTTATGCATTACTGTTCATGATAGTATTCAGAAGTTCACATAATATTGGAGTGTTTTATCAAATCTATATAATGATTTTAGTATTATATCATTTTAGGAATATTGCTTTAATTTCCTGTTGCCAAAAGCATGAAACCATGGTCAAGGGATGGGGGTTGTTTTTCAGATGGTGATATTTTAAATGCTTTCTCTTGCTAAGCATTTATGTCAAAGCTTGTTGAGAAATTAGCAAAGCTCTTTGTTTATATCCTGCACGCTTAATAAAAAAAGAAGTGGGGTCATGTGATATATGATTTTTTTTATTTAATATAAATAATTATCTTAAGCAGGCTATTAATACAAATAGAAATATAATGGATTATATTAATCATAAAATTGAACATGGATGAACTGCTTTTGATAGAAATAATTTAGTATTTAAAAAAATATTCTACGTTCTGAAATTAATACAAAGAAATTCAAAAATTGAATACAACATAACAAAGAATGGAGAGATTTATATTAGAAATAAGAAAAATTGAAAGATGAAATAACCAATCTTACTGACATGATTGATAAAATTAAGAAGCTGAAATGTGTTTATAATAGACATATTACTGGAAAATATAATAGATGCACTACTCTTCATAAATAGATTATAAAGAATATAAAAAAGCTTAATGAGAGAGAGATAAAAAAGATTTTTGGACTAATGAGAAGTGAGATTATGATTTGGAAATGTTGAATTAAATTCTCAGTTCTTCTTTCTGCAACCAACCGATAATAGTTAAAAATGATAATACATAAACGCACATCTTTACGTAAATTTAAATAACTTATTTTAACTGAAAACGTAATGCGATAATTAAAGACTGCATCCTCATCTATTACATATAAAGTCTAATTATGAGATCCATTGTAATAGATGTTAATAACATATATAAATTATACATTGATAAGTTAAATATATACAAATATAGATTAAAATAATATGATTTAACAGATTCAAAGCAAAAATATACAAACATTTTTATATATTATACATTCCCTTATACGATATTTATACATTTTAGCACATTCACATATTCCCTTCTATTGTAGATAATAGTCAACTGTGAACAAATTTATTTAATTCTTTTCAAAATCTAATTAATAAAAGTAAAGTCAAAAGATTAAAAGTTAAAATTTATAAATCAGTTAATCATACTATTAAAAGTATTAATATCAGTTTCCATCTACTAACATGCTATCGTTAGTTTACATAAATAGATTTGCAGTTGGAATTATCATTTCCTCCATACTTCAGGGTAAATAAAACGAACAGACGGTTTCCATAGTAATAAAAACTGCATAACTGCTATATTGAGACCAAAATACCTTTAATTTTTTGACAGCAATTTATCCATACAAAGAAATTTGATGATAAACTAATGCAAAAAAAAAAAGAAGTCATAATAGGATTAATTCTGAATATTTAGTCACAAATTAAAAGTAGATTTGTCAACTTTATCCAACATTTTAACTGAAGAATGTCAATACTATTTATTTCAAAACTACACACACATATTATTATTATTATTATTATTATTATTATTATTATTATTATTATTATTATTATATATGTTATCTACCCTTGATTTGTTATAGAAGTAAAAATGTGTAATTAACTAATAATTCATGACAATCATTTGTAACATTTTATTATCGCTCAATTTCCATACTACAAAAACCTCTAGCAAGTTGTATAATATTTAGAATCACATCTTAAACTTGCAATAAGTTCTAATAGCTGAAATACACAGGCTTATATATACCTGCGTCTATATATGTAATAGACAGGGTATGAGCACAGACTTTCACATGACCCACCACTCTCCACACTATCTCATAACACTGATACACCTGAACACACACATGTTGAAAAGATAAATAATCACCAATATTTGTATTTCATGCTAAACCAGCAATCATCAGTTGGTCCAGATTACCATCTCTACACATATATGCTACAAGTGCTCAGATATATATTAAGATAGCAAATTCTCCTACTTTAATGGACAGGCTTCAATCTACTCCACACTCCAACTCTTCAACCGTCCATCCAATTGAAAATCTGATGATGGAACGCTCAAAGGCCACCCTGAGGCCGAGATTATTGTCACACCCATGTTGACCTAAAGTCAATCTGACCCCTCATGTACAGGGCATAATCCATTAAATACATATACAAGGGATAGGCAGACATCTCTAATATGTAATAGCTGAAATACACAGGCTTATATATACCTGCGTCTATATATGTAATAGACAGGGTATGAGCACAGACTTTCACATGACCCACCACTCTCCACACTATCTCATAACACTGATACACCTGAATATATATCTGAGCACTTGTAGCATATATGTGTAGAGATGGTAATCTGGACCAACTGATGATTGCTGGTTTAGCATGAAATACGTATATTGGTGATTATTTATCTTTTCAACATATGTGTGTTCAGGTGTATCAGTGTTATGAGATAGTGTGGAGAGTGGTGGGTCATGTGAAAGTCTGTGCTCATACCTTGTCTATTAATAAGTTCTAATGTTTAAAACATCATCAGGGAAAATTACAGTCAACAGTAATCAAGTATTTATTGATCAAATGTTAATTGTCAAAAACTTTTTATCCAAAGTATAAAATATATTTACACTGAAATCATTTAACAAAGTCAGTATGCTTTTATCTCACACTTTTCTCTTTCATTTTAGTTTAATAGTATATTATTTGACTTAGTTACATAAAAATTATTTTAAACGAATTGTTTCTCTGTCTCAAACCATTAGCGATCATTAATGGTTATTATTTATTAGGTACTGATAATGGTGGTGATCACACACAACTAAACCTTTCTATATATTTTCTTCAAAAATTCAAAATTATTCTTCTTAACAAAAATTCAAAATTCTTCTTCTTAAGACAATAGTCAATCTCCTTTCATATCCTCTTGTTTTTATTCCATACAATTTCTTCTAACATATATATCATGATTCTTTTTCCAGAAAATATAACTCTTCCTTTTCATATTTTCCTCAATAAATAATCTTTTTTCACTTACTCTTGTTAATCTTGTCCTTTTAAAACTTATTTTTACTATTCTCCTAAATCCTTTTAAAATTTTATTTTAAATGGGGAAAACATTATCAAGCCCATTCACACTTTTAAATATTTGGAAATTTGAATAACTGAACATTTAGAGTGAAAATTGTAATGAATAAAAATAACTTTATTAATAATAGACAGTTTTTTGTTCAATATAGTTCTCACTCTAAATGCTTAGTTATTCAAATTTGTAAACATTTAAAAATATGAATATGTTCTATAATTTTTTGCTCAATGATTTTATTTTCATTACTTAAGTTTTAATAGATATTTAGATACGATATACTGAAATCGCTGTAAATAACAACCGTTTTCAATATCATCTAAAATCATAATATTTAAAGATATATCTTAAAAAATAATATCAAAATTCAGAAAGACTTGCAGCATCATTTGTTAATGTACAAATAAAGGGATATAATTTTTTTTATTTTACAGTTAGACAATAAAGGGTTAAAAGTTTAATATTCATTTAATTTTTCAAAAAGATTCAACTAATAATTAATTAAAATAGAAAAGTCCAAGTGAATATTATTATAACTTTAACCCATATTACAAAACATATATCATCAAAAAAATGAAACTTATGTGGAAATATATGTGTTTAAGTGTGAGTTGTTTTATGATAAAATTAAAGTCATTTAATAAATTTTATTAAAAGATATTTAGGAAAAAAACATAAAACTAAATCATTTATTTAGAAAAACATTAAAGATTTAATATAGTTATACTTAAGTTAATTCAAGTTGCAAATGCATAAATTATAATTCCAGAATCTCTAACGCGATGTAAGAAAACTGACCAACATTTCAGACAGATCATAGTAAGATGCAGATTAAGATAAGATTATTATTTAGAATCATTAAAAAAATTTCAAGCTTGAAAATGCATAATTCAATTCTGCATAATTAACTACTTATAAATGAGTTAAATTTTACAACAGAGAAATCAATTTCTTATAATTTATAAACCTCATTATTTAAAATTTGCACTGTTGTTGATAAGTTAAATTATTATTCTTAATATTTACTACATATAATTAATTATTATGGTAATTAAAATTATATCAATTATTATCGCAAATTAAGCTGCCATAACTCTTTTTTCTATAAATATCCATGCCATTTATGAATATTTATGTTCATCATTATAATATTTATAAAATTTTAACAACAATCTAATATCATGATGAAATAAAGAAAGTAGACCAAACTGGAACCAAGGACATGTAAAACATCAAAAATTAAAAACATTTGATAATTTTTCAAATGAATTATTGAATATTAACTATGATCTAATTCACTTGAGGATTCATTATGAAATTTTACATAATTATATTTTTATACTGGAGCTTACTAATATATTAAATATATCAATAAAAAGCACAACAATCTTAGTCATAAAATGTTATTTACCAAACAAAATAGCACATAAATAAGTCATATATTAAGCTGAATTTTTTTTTATCATTATATAAAAAATAAAACTTAAGAATAAGAACAATGTTTAAATAATTATTTCTTTTTTAAAATGGTATATTGATCACAATAGATGAATTATTGATTAATGAACAAATTATTTTTTTAATTATATACTGAACTATTTTCTTCATCTAATATTAATTATTAAATGTCTTAAAAAAATTCTAAATTTATTTAAACTTTTCAAATTACTGTTAGTACTAGCACATAAATTAATATCTAATTCTACATTTGGACTGATAATATTCTTCTCTCTTTTCCAGGTATTACTGGATCCAATGACATTAAGTTGTAAAAATTGAATTTCAGGAAACTCTCTAATCAACTAGGTTATTTTATCAAAAAGCAACAATCAATTTAATTATGAGGATTCTTCTGCTTTCTCCAAGGTTTTCCTTAAAAACAAAGTTAATGAGTGATTTCCAAATGTTAGGAATTATTGCACTAGGTTGACTTATGGGGTTGTTCATCATTGCAATGCGAACAACTTCTTTAAATTTTCTATTTGTTTCAATATTTTTGTCTTTTTCTAATTGAACACTAGTAAAGACAAGGTCCGATTCTTCTAATATTTTTTTTATCAATTGAATATATGTTCAACTGGGATAAGACCAAAATATTAGATAGTAAAAAAAAATTTAAAATGTTCACATAACATGGCAAGCAAGAAAACAGAATGACAGTAAAAATATATATTATATCATGTAATAACATTAACATTTTTTGTAAAATGTATAATGTTATAGTGATGGATTCAGCATCTCAAGGTTAAATCTCATGACAATATAATTATTTATATAACAATAAACCAATTCTGTAAGCTTAACATTTGTCTCTCATTGAGTGTATGAAAAATATAATAAATGTGAACTTATATTTAATTAAAGCCTTTGTAACATAAGTTATATCCATTTTCATAATACTCATACTTCAAATTTAATCAATAAGAAGACATTGTATCAATATAATTTAATAAATAAAAATAATTTTTTTATAAGTAGTGTAAACTGTGTGAATATTATTATTCTTTAAAATGTTACCAATTTTATCAGTTACTCCTTTTATATATGGCAAAATTGTCTTAATTTCTGATGTATCAAAATCTTTTTTCTTTTTATATGTATAAGCTCTATTAATAATGTAATTAAAACCATTATCAAGAAGCATTTTATTAGTAGCAGAAAGGTTCCAGGTGAAAATGGCTATCATCAGAAAGTGCTGCTTGGAAATAGTTTTAATTACAACATTATTAATAGGGCTTATACATATAAAAAGAAAAAAAAGATTTTGATACATCAGAAATTAAGACAATTTTGCCATATATAAAAGGAGTAACTGATAAAATTGGTAACATTTTAAAGAATAATAATATCCACACAGTTTACACTACTTATAAAAAAAAAATAGTGAAATATTTCTACTTCCTAAAGATAAAATTGCTTTGGAGTGTCATGGTGTATATGAAAATTTATGTAGGGTCTGTTCACATACATATATTGGACAGACTAATTGTAGAATAAATATTAGAAAGGAAGAACATATTCTGGCAGTCATAAAAAATCCAATTCATCAGCTATTTATTCTCATATAAAATTAACAAATCATGATATCAATTTTGAAAAAAAACAAATATTTTAGCAAAAATTAAACAATATGACCAAGATTGTTAAGAGAAGCTATAGAGATTTTTAAAAGGCCCATGAGCATAAATGAAAGGTGTGAATTAAAGAAGATTAACAACATTTAGAAGAAGCTATTGGAAGAAAAAATAAATTTTAAAACTTCTCAACTAATAGAATTTAAATATGAGAAAAAAGAAAACGATAAAAACAAATTTAAATCTCACATGAATTCTTATGATTTGAGAAAGAGAACACTCTGAGGGGGGTACTTGATATTGCACTGATATGTCAGCATTTAGCTTTTTCACTACACGGATAATCCCGCAAATAATAATAATAATAATATGACATAATTTAAATAATATATATATATATATATATATATATATATATATATATATATATATATATATATATATATATATATATATATATATATTGGCTCTCTTGGATATCTTTTTACTTGAATAATACAAAATATACCATATTTTTATAATTTTATTTATTACATTACATTGATACAATGTCTTTTTATTTATTAAATTTGTAGTATAAATATTATAAAAATGGATATAACTTAGGTTACAAAAGTTTTATTTAAATATCAGTTTACATTTGTTACATGTTTCATAAATATAGGACAGAGGAAGATAAGTTTGAGGGTTATAAGATTGGCATATGGTTATATCGGTGGTTACATTGCTATGATAGAAATCATTGTGTCAAGTTTATATCATGCATTATACAAAAACTAGTTAATGCTATTATATTGTTTATAGAATGTTATATTTGCTCCTCTTAATCAGTTTTCTTATTTGTCCAGTTATGGGTTGATAAGTTATTGAGTTCTTTCATGTTGCAAATCAATTTTTATTCTATAAGTTGGATTTTTGTTTTAAAAATGCCCAGGTGATCACATATATATCTGTCATGCCAAACCTCTCTCTAAATATTAGTTTTCTAGCTTATTTATTACTGAATTTGACTACCACATGGGATTGTCATTGTAGACAAAGATGCACCTATGTTGGAGAGAAAACACTTGTGAAGTTGGTAAAAAAAATCTGAATAATTATGTCTGTTTTGCTATATGTTGAAAATAATATTTGTGATGAGTTTATGATGTTAGCACACTTAGAGAAATGGGATTACATTTCCTCTTCACTAAGGCATAGTGGATATATATCATATATATATATATATATATATATATATATATCCATATATATATATATATATATATATATATATATATATATATTGTACCTATATTGATATAGGCACATATAATTTTTATCTAAAATTATTATTAAAGTAATCTTTCGTAAAAGAAAAACATAAAATTAAATGTTGAAGAGTTTATTCAGTTTGTTTTAGAAAAAGATAGGAATTAAATAGTTTTTATTAGTATTGTAAAAATATAAATATACAAATCTCTTTTCATTCATGTTTAATTAAAGAAAAAATAATATTAAAACTAAATAGTAAATTGTATTAAAATATATGACCGTATATATGTGCGATTGTCAACAATAGAATAAATGTTATTATAAAGTTAAAGAAGATTATTATTAAAAAACACGGCAATGGTTATTAATTAAAATATAAAACAACATCTCTGCATGGCTATTACTAATTAAGCAATCTTCCAAAACACGTTTATCAAATGATTATCATTGGAATTTGATAACAGATCTTTGCCGGAGATATTAGAAAGACAACAAGGCGCAGGTATAAATAGACTTTTTTATCGGACAGTGAATCAGTTCACAAAGTTATTGAGAGAGTGCAGTTCGGAAATTGATTGAGTCAGTTAAGAAACAAAATGCGGTGCTGAGAATATTTTGGAACGCACGTTTGTCTCCAGCCCAGATGTCCAAGAAAACAGCAGATCTGCCCGTGAAATAATGTCAGCTTAACATCTTAGAAAATCTCCGCCAGTATCTAATTGTCTCCGATAGTAATAATCGTGAAAATCAGGAAACTCAGCAAGGAAATGTCCCAGCTGGCTGGAAGCATTCATACTGGAACCATTCATACTGGAAGAAAACAAAGTGTTAAATCTACGTTCAAAATCCTAGGTAAAACATTTGCTTATTTTCGTTTATACTGTAATAGCCATTGCATTTCATTAATTCGTGTGAATCCTCCAGAGTCTAATTATATGAACTCGATATCATACATAAATGAACTATTGATATGTGTGTGATTAAATTTCAAATGCTATGTAGTCCTTTATTATCATTATTATGTGTGTGCATTAGTTAATATGTGCATGATCATTCTACCAATATTTATTAATGAAATTAGAGTGTTCTGTTATTAAATCTATAGGAATATTTAGACTATTTAGAAATGTTAATTTAAAATATGCGTGTGTTTTATTAGAATTATAAAATGTTTAAATTTAGTAAATAAATGTTAGTTAATAAATTATCTTTAAAATTAAACTTTATTTGTCGGTCAATTCTTTTTATCAATTCCTTTTTATCAATTCTTTTACAATTCTTTTTATAAATTCTTTTTAACAAATTCTTTATCAAGTCTTTTAACCACTAATTAAGTATAATTTATTAGTGATTACAAACAACTGAGCTAGTCGTGGATTTAGGCGTTGGGTTAGTTGCCACTATTTAAAGTGCATTGTCTATTCTTTTAGAATAAGCAGCTGGAGCCCGTGTTTATACACAAACAAAAAAGGTGCTTTGAACTTGGTGTTGAACTCAACAGTCGAGAAGAAGTTATGTCCTGGAAATGTAACGTTAGTTATATACTTTATAGCTATCGTTTGGGCATACATACTCTCCGAGTATGTTCTTCTCTGCCTAAGAGACCGGTGTTTCGAATCCACGTATTCGAGCTCGGTTCAAATGGCTAGACCCAATCGTGGGGCTGAACCTAAGAAACAATAGTAATGAGGTACTTTGTTTCTTGTTTGAAAAAATCTAAAAAGTTAAATTACGTATGTAAAAGTGTTTTAATTTTAAAAAAAAGAAAAAGAATTGACCGAAACTTTTTTTTTTTTGAAATGAAAAGAAATTTTGACATTTATGCTATCAAATCAGAGTCAATTGGGTGTTATGGGTGGAGTTAAAGCATTAAGAGCGGGTAGTGAAAAGGACAAAAGGTTGGAGGTAACGTGAGTTTCTGTCTTAGTAAGAAAAATAAATAAATAAGTTGTATTTAAATTTAGTTTAACGTAAGCGCTAGTTTGAAAAAAAAAATACATAGTGTCAAAATGGGAAAAGATATAGAGCTGGAGGAAGTAATAAAAAGAGTAGAGGCGTTAGAAAGAGAACATGAGAATGGGAAAACATGGGTGCACATACATAAAATGGAGGCAGTAAATCAGCTGCTAAAGATAAAAGCATTCTCAGGGAACAGAGGGGAGAATCCGAGTGATCACTTAGAGAGCTTGGAACATTATAGCACTTTGAATAGTTTAAGCGAGGGAGCAAGAATTTCTTTAGCTTGCAGTCACATACAGGGAGAAGCCCAACTCTGGTGGAATTCATTATGTGTAAAACCGACAACATTCGGTGAATACAAGTGTTCGTTGTTGGCAAACTATTGGGGGGAGGAGCTGCAGGAAAAGGTTAAGTTTCAAGTAGAGCAGGACAGGTGGCAGACGGGGGAGTTATTTATTACATTTTTCGTAGACAAATAGTGAAATTGAGATCAATCACAGCATACAAATTATCGGAGCAGCATATTATGCATATCGTTAGGCGTGGTTTACCTGAGAAGGTGGAACAAATGATGATTGGCAAGCAAACGGTAGAGCAGATGGCCGAAATACTAATGGCATTGGACAACAATAGGGGGATGGTGGATGGTCAAGATGAGGATGGAAATGTAGAAGTTGATTGTACGCAAGTAGCGAATCTGGTATGTAGTGGAGAAGAAAGCATGCCTGTGATGGCACCTCAGAGCTGTCCGAAGATAGAGATAAAGGTAGGGGGGGTTGCAACTAGTGCATTGTTTGATTCGGGGAGTCAGGTATTGGTAATGTCACAGGAAATGTTTAATAAAATAAATAACATTGACCCGGAAATTAAAATATTGCCTTTAAAAACAGTATATGTTTTATTGGCTAATGGTAAGAAGGCGAAGTTGGCATCCAAACAGGCATGGGTGAAATTACACATGGCACAGGGAGAATATATGCACATTCTGTTGATTTTGGAGGGACTGATTCATGATGTTATATTAGGCTCGGATTTTATGTACAAAACAGGTTGTGTATTGGATTATAAACGGAGCCGGGCAGAAATAAACAACGTAATAATTCCGTTTACAAAACACCAGAAGGATAAGATAAATAGACAGAGTGATGCACAAAGTGCAGTAATGGAAATAGAGATAGGGAAAAAGGTGGATGAGTCAAAATGCATAAATGATAATCAAAGAGACCAACTGAAGAAACTATTCAATAGATATAAAAGCGTATTTTCCGAGGTTCCGGGGGTAATCCAAGGGTATGAACACAGGATAAGGCTTATGAAAGACCAACCATATCAAGCCTGTGCATATCCCATACCTCATCAATATAGACGTGAAGTAGAAGAACAAATAGACAAAATGCTTAGATGGGGGATTATATCTAAATGTTCGTCTCCTTTTAATAACCCTATCGTAACTGTAAAAAAAAAGATGGATCAATTCGGTTATGTTTGGATGCATGGCAGTTAAATAAGATAACAATAGCTGATACTAATGCTCCACCGCCTATGAGCAAATTGTTATTGAAATTTCAAAATAAGAAAATATTTTCGACGTTCGACTTAACTGCCAGCTACTGGCAAATCAAACTTCATCCAGAGGATCGGAAATATACGGCATTTAAATATAACGGACGTGCATATAATTTTAACTGGATTCCCTTCGGGCTAAAAAATAGTGGGGCAGGGCTTATACAATGTCTGGATCAAGTATTGTCAGATGATATTAAGAATTTAGTTATAATGTATGTAGACGACATTGTGGTGGCATCGGAAAGTATAGATGAGCACTTTGCGCATTTAGAAATGTTGCTGGGGGAATGTGAGAGAAAGGGAATTCGAATTAATTTAAATAAGAGTAAGATAATGACTGACGAGGTCAAGTTTTTAGGTCATATAATTACAGAAAGAGGGATATTACCTAATCCTGAAAAAATCCAAGCAATACAGGAATTCCCCACACCCCGGAATAAAAAACATATTAAATCTTTTCTCGGACTCTGTAATTTCTATAATCGATTTTATAGAAAATTTTCACTTGACATGGAGCCGTTATTGCAGTTATTAAGAAGAGGGAAATCGTGGGTGTGGAATGAGCAGCATGAGCGCAGTTTTCAGAGCGTGAAGGCAGGATTTTTAAATAAAGTTATACTGTCATATCCCGATTTCGACAAACCATTCTTTGTACAAATGGACAGCAGCGGGTTTGGATTGGGGGCTGTGCTATTTCAGATACAGGACAAGGGACAGCACAGAGTTCTTTGTTTCATTACCCGTTTACTAAGGGGACCGGAAGTGAACTACACTGTAACCGAGAAGAAAGCCTTGGCTATTGTGTGGGAGTTCAAGAAATTCAGGCAGTATTTAGTAGGCTCTGAAGTGGTAGTAGTCACTGACCATAAGAGCCTTGAATTTATTAATCACAGCTTCTTGAATAATAGCAGGCTAATAAGGTGGAGCTTATTCCTGCAAGAATTTAATTACAAAGTGGCTTACTGTCATGGTAAAGAGAATATTGTGGCAGACACCTTAAGCCGATATCCGATAGCTCAAGAACAACACTTGAGTTGCGACAGAGTGTATATAGCTGCCGCCAAAATATATAAAAAATGGGATAGAAGATGAGTTGCACAGATTAAAGGAGCAGCAAGAGGAAGGTAACGATTGCAAACAAATAATAGAGTATTTACGCAATCAGCCTGTAACGAAAACAGCCAATAATCCGCTGTGGAGGGACTGTAATCACTGTTGTTTAAAGGGAGGACTCTTACAGCATGTGTTATGGAAAAAAAAACAAACCCGCATTATTCTTCCGGTCGCCATGAGAGAGCAAATGATTAAATATGCGCATAACACTTTCGGACATTATGGGCAAATAAAGTGGAAGGATGGCTGATTCATTGGTTTTACTGGCCAGGAATGAATGCCAATATTACAGACGTGATTGGTAGATGCATCATATGTTCAGCAACCAAGCCTGCTAACACATCAGGAGTCGGGCTGCTGCAACCTATATATGCCCAACGCCCGAACAGCTTACTAGCGATAGACTTCTACAGACCTCTGCCTCCATTCAATAAAATGAAGTATCTCATGGTAACATATGACGTGTTTTCGAAGCTGGTAGCGGCATATCCAGTAGCCCAAGCGAATGCAAGACAGACTATTCGAGTTTTGGAGCAACAATACTTTAAAACTGTAGGAATTCCAGACAGAATTCTGTCGGATCATGGAACGCCCTTTATATCTAGCGAATGGAAGAAATGGACGGATAGACGTGGGATAAGACATATACTTACGTCGATTCGTAACCCTCAGTCTAATCCATGTGAACGGGTTATGAGGGAGTTGGGGCATCTATTTCGGGTTTATATACAGGATGATCATCGCAAATGGGTGAAAGAAACATCACGAATAATCAACATGATAAACTGGTCAAGAAATGAGTCTACAGGATTCGAACCTGTTCGGCTACATTTTGGAAGAAATATTCCGTATCCGTTTGAGACTAAATTGCCAGTGGGGATAAATCCAATCAACCAGAGAAGAGATGCTAAGCAAGCGCTCAAGCGGTTAAGAAAAATGGGCAGGCTATGGCAGCAGAGGCAGGGAAGACCTAAGGCTATCTTCAGGAGGGGAGATGAGGTCATGGTGAGAGTTCATCCGGTGAGTCATCCTGAAAAACATATATACAAGAAATTCCAGCCAATATACGACGGCCCTTATATCATCAAACGGCAATACAGTAATAATGCGTTTGTGATAGCACAGGGAATAGAGGAAAAAGGAACATATAATGCCCGGTTGTTGAGGTTAGTGAAAAGAGAAAAACAACCACTGGACAGGCGGTAATAATACTAAAGGAAATTTAGAAATAATAATAGTAACAAGGAGGCATTATTGAATAAAAGATTTTTTTTCCCCACGCACATATTACGTAAGAAGAAATGCTTGTAAATAAACAGTTAAAAATCAATAAAATCAAGTTAAATAAGTAGGTCAAATGAATGATTTAAGAGTAACAATTATAGGATTAAATAAATGAATAAAATAAAGGGTTTGATTAAAGTGATCGAATTAAACAAATAAATAACATGTCAATAAAATAAAAAAATAAATAAATTAAGATTTAATGTTGTCAGAGATAAAATGGTCAAAATGATGCATTTTACTCTCAAAAGGAAGGGCAGTGTAATATACCTATATTGATATAGGCACATATAATTTTTATCTAAAATTATTATTAAAGTAATCTTTCGTAAAAGAAAAACATAAAATTAAATGTTGAAGAGTTTATTCAGTTTGTTTTAGAAAAAGATAGGAATTAAATAGTTTTTATTAGTATTCGTAAAAATATAAATATACAAATCTCTTTTCATTCATGTTTAATTAAAGAAAAAATAATATTAAAACTAAATAGTAAATTGTATTAAAATATATGACCGTATATATGTGCGATTGTCAACAATAGAATAAATGTTATTATAAAGTTAAAGAAGATTATTATTAAAAAACACGGCAATGGTTATTAATTAAAATATAAAACAACATCTCTGCATGGCTATTACTAATTAAGCAATCTTCCAAAACACGTTTATCAAATGATTATCATTGGAATTTGATAACAGATCTTTGCCGGAGATATTAGAAAGACAACAAGGCGCAGGTATAAATAGACTTTTTTATCAGACAGTGAATCAGTTCACAAAGTTATTGAGAGAGTGCAGTTCGGAAATTGATTGAGTCAGTTAAGATACAAAATGCGGTGCTGAGAATATTTTGGAACGCACGTTTGTCTCCAGCCCAGATGTCCGAGAAAACAGCAGATCTGCCCGTGAAATAATGTCAGCTTAACACCTTAGAAAATCTCCGCCAGTATCTAATTGTCTCCGATAGTAATATTCATGAAAATCAGGAAACTCAGCAAGGAAACATCCCAGCCGGCTGGAAGCATTCATACTGGAACCATTCATACTGGAAGAAAACAAAGTGTTAAATCTACATTCAAAATCCTAGGCAAAACATTTGCTTATTTTCGTTTATACTGTAATAGCCATTGCATTTCATTCATTCGTGCGAATCCTCCAGAGTCTAATTATATGAACTCGATATCATACATAAATGAACTATTGATATGTGTGTGATTAAATTTCAAATGCTATGTAGTCCTTTATTATCATTATTATGTGTGTGCATTAGTTAATATGTGCGTGATCATTCTACCAATATTTATTAATGAAATTAGAGTGTTCTGTTATTGAATCTATAGGAATATTTAGACTATTTAGAAATGTTAATTTAAAATATGCGTGTGTTTTATTAGAATTATAAAATGTTTAAATTTAGTAAATAAATGTTAGTTAATAAATTATCTTTAAAATTAAACTTTATTTGTCGGTCAATTCTTTTTATCAATTCCTTTTTATCAATTCTTTTACAATTCTTTTTATAAATTCTTTTTAACAAATTCTTTATCAAGTCTTTTAACCACTAATTAAGTATAATCTAATAGTGATTACAAACAACTGAGCTAGTCGTGGATTTAGGCGTTGGGTTAGTTGCCACTATTTAAAGTGCGTTGTCTATTCTTTTAGAATAAGTAGCTGGCGCCCGTGTTTATACACAAACAAAAAAAGTGCTTTGAACTTGGTGTTGAACTCAACAGTCAAGAAGAAGTTATGTCCTGGAAATGTAACATTAGTTATATACTTTATAGCTATCGTTTGGGCATACATACTCTCCGAGTATGTTCTTCTCTGCCTAAGAGACCGGTGTTTTGAATCCACATATTCGAGCTCGGTTCAATATATATATTATATTCTTTTCTATATTTTTTTCTTTTAAAAAAGATGCTGTGGAAAATTTATTGTCATTGTCTTTGAACAAGAAGTAAAAGAATTTTGGCTTTAGTAACTAAAGAATACACCTTGTTTATATAATTTTTTTCCAAATGCCATTTTGATTTTTATTTAACATATTTTCCTTTTTAATGAACTCATTTTTTATCATCAGCTGTGAATGGTCATAGTTACTGCCGTATAGTAAGATGGGAGCTGAAATTTAACTTTTTTGGCAACATGAGTTCCTAATTTTTACATTCTAAATTTAAGTAATATTATAATGGTTTTGCCATTAAGATTTTAAAATCACATATAAACTAAAATTCTTTTAGCTCATCTACACTGTACAAAGTAGTGCAAGCAGGTCACTGATTTTATGTAATATTTTGTTAAGATTATTTGTATTATCTACCAAATACTTCCATAGCAAGAAATCTAAAGTAATGAACTTTTTTATTTTCAATTTTAATTCCATAATTACCAAAGAGAACTCAAGAGAATGTTGCAACTAGCTACTAATACTAAATTTCTTGAATAATTATTCCTTTCAAAAAGACAAAGCAAATTTTCATTTTATTTTTCAAAAAATCTACTTAAATGAAGCCCTCTAAATAAAAATAAAATTTTTGTTAAATGTTGTAAATAATAATTATTTTTAAAGAAGTCAGGCTGAAAAATAAAAGTTTCATCCAAATACATATTTTATTTGAACAATTTCATCAGTTAGATATTACTTCCTGTCAATGTCCAAGCTGGTAATAATAGCTGAATCGTGTAATCTTTAATATTTAGGGCAATGTATAAAAATATTTAAAAATATGTATGGCAGAGGATAATACCCAGATGATGATATTTTTTAGATGAAAAAGTGAATCGTGAAATAATAGTTTTGCAATTTTAAATACTTGTTTATAACATTGAACATCGATTGTTTTAATTATTTCTTTAATCACATTTCATTATAATATTTATGTAAATATTTTAAACATTTATTTAGAAAAGGTAGTATAGTTTTGAAAAAATATGTTATCATATGCTTAGCACACTCTAACATGTATAATTTTAATAGCATGAAGTTAAATTAGAAATTATGTAAATAATGATATTCCAGCAGTCAAATTTTCAGTTACCTCAATCTTACAATCTTTGTATAAAGTAAAAAATCAACCAATCACTCTACAGTACAGAACATTCAATAATCACATTATAGACAGTGTATAAATAATAAGTCTAGTCAATAAAATTATAGTATCTTATGGAAAACAGCAATGCTCAAAAGCAGCTAATGAAATATATTTTTCTTGAAAAGTGTTTTATGAATTGATTGATTGATTTGCTAGAATATTCAAAGTTAATAGATGTCATACCATAGATAATATTTTTAATAAAATTATTTTACCAGAGTATATAGACCATCATTAACTATTAAGGCAATAAATCTTTCAATATGTGTTATTTTGCTGAGCCAGGCTTTCAAACAGTATCTTTGTCAAAGCATGACTATAGTGAACATAAGCAAATACATTACTATATTAACATGCATATAAACACTCACCAAACAAGTTACTGATTACCACAGATTAGCATATTTTCATGTATAAATTGACCTAGCAGTTAACTATGTCATTTGTTTAATCTAATGACTATGTTAAGCCAATTTACACACAAAAGTATGCTAATCTATGACAATCAGTGAGTTTTGTGTATGTTTATGTGCATGCAGATATGCTAATATTCACTATAGTTGGGCTTTGACAAAAATATGCTATATCAAAAGCTTGGATCAGAAAAGTAATAAATATTATTTTATACCAAAAATTTATTACCATAATAGTTGATGATTGCTTATATATTCTGGTAGAATATATTTTATTATATATATTAAGAAACTTCTGAGAGCTAAGAAATATATATATATATATATATATATATATATATATATATCGTATGATCACTATAATGAAATTGAGTATATATATATATATATATATATATATACCCTCAATTTCATTGTCATTAAAACTAAAACATAAAATCATCAACTGCTTATTCTTGTAGTCACTGATTTTATTAAGATTTGATTTTCTGACAAATGGTAAATAAGAGTGAGTTTCAACTTTAATTCAGATGTACATAGAGCATTATTAATTATAACATAATTAAACACAAAATGTACGAGCCAGAATCTTATTTAAAATTTTTGTGAATAGTAAATGGAAGTCAAATACTTGTACATATTTTAATAATCATAACATCTCATCTTTGTGATCAAAACAAAAACAGACTAATTTTGAAGAGCTATCATATACATATACACATATCCAATTTCATTATCATTAAACCTAAAAGCAAAAAAGTCAACATCTTGCAGTCTCTGATTTTATTAAGATTTGATTTTCTAACATATGATAAAATAATAGTGAATTTTAACTTTAATCCAGATGTAAAACATAGCATTATTAATTTTAACTTATAAATAAATACACAAATACATTATTTGTATTTGATAGCTCTCAAAAGTTAGACTTTTTATTTGATATATATAAAAGACATATTTTGCGGTTTCATCCGTGTTAAAAAATTTTAATTATTAATATTCTGACATTTTGACTTGGTCACACAAGTCATCCACTGGGTGGTAAAAGGTAGAAAGACGGTTGTAGAGATGCTACAATCACTGATTTGAATAAACGTTAAAGTTCCACCAATAGCAAAGATGTTAAATTTAAGAATGTTTTTTAAAAAAATCTTTCCAAATAGGAGAAAAACATTCCTAAATTTAACACTTTTGCTATTGGTGGAACTTTAACGTTTATTCAAATCAGTGATTGTAGCATCTCTACAACCATCTTTCTACCTTTTACCACCCAGTGGATGACTTGTGTGACCCCACCGAAATGTCGGAATATCAATAATTAAATTTTTTTAACATGGATGAACCCGCAAAATATGTCTTTTATATATGTAACCCGTGAAAATCTTCATTTCAACATATATATATATTTAAATACAAGTATATTGTCATTACTGAACTTAATGTAACTAAAAGGAATTTAAACTCATACTTTCAAGCTGCCTACACATGATCTACATATACAAATGATAAATTATCACCAATATACATATTTTATATTTAACCAGCACTCATCAATTGATCCAGATCAACATCTCCCACACACACATATAACTAGTGCTTAGTTTATATAAAGATAGCAAGTCTTCAAACTTTAATGGACAGGCCTCATTTGTGTGTTTAATTGGACTTATTAAGATCCTATACATGAATGGTCAGTTAAAGTCAACATGGGTTTGACAATAATATTGGCATCAAGAAGGCGTTTGAGCTTTCCACCATCAGATTTTCAATGGTACAGATGGCTAAAAAGTTGGAGAATGGAGTAGATTGAAGCCTGTCCATTATAGTTTGAACATTTGCTACCTTAATATAACCTGAGCACTGATTATATATGTGTGTGGGAGATGATCTGGATCAACTGACGAGTGTGGTTTAGTATAAAATACGTATATTGAAGATCATTTATCTTTTTTACATGTATGAGGTCATGTGTATCTTTTGTATAAGATAGAGTGCATAACTGTAATAAGATTAAAAGTCTGAGTTCAAATTTCTTCTAATTATATATATATATATATATATATATATATATAATACCATTAGAAAAATACAAGTAAAAACTAATCACAAATCTAATAACTATATTTGATTAAACTCTCTTAATAATATTTAAAAAGAAAAAAAAATCATCTTGTTGACTAAAGTAAAGAAATCATTAGCTTTAAATTTATTCAAAAAATTGTTGGAGAGTGGAGAGGATTGAAGTTCGTCCATTAAAGTGTGTAGATTTGCTATCTTAATATAAACCAAGCACTGATTATAAATATGTGTGGGAGATAATGTTCTGAACCAACTGATGAATGCTGGTTCAGCATGAAATACGTATATTAAAGATCATTTATCTTTTCTACATTCATGTGGTTATGTGTATAGGTTATATAAGATCTGGGTTCACATATCATTTAATTACATCTACGTTAAGTATATACAGTATACTTGTATTTCAACATTATACATTTATATTAGCACAAATTGGGCACTATAGGCTTTCATTTATTTGAAAAAAGGCTATTAATTATTAATAAAATATAGTAATAGCTTACCATGCTTTTTTAATTTACTTTCTATTCCTCCAAGATAAACTGAATCCAAATGAAGTGAATGATGATGTCCATTAGTCGTTATTGAGATAGAATTCCCATCTAAAGATAAAGTAACTTCTTTGCCCCGGAGGTAAAGAGACAAGTTATGCCATCTACAAAAAAAAAAAAAAGAAGAAATTTAAAAAGTTTAATATTAAATTCAAATATTTTGTTTAATTTTTTTGGACGATGGAAAATTCTATAATAATAATTCAACTAATTTGAACTAAATCCCCCCCGCTAAAAAAAAAAAATCTTCAAAAACATACGTTTTAAAAAATTTCTTTAAATTATTAATCGACTTCAACAATACGTATTAAAGATGAACTTAATAGAATTAATATTTAATAATGATATTGATGTATTAATGGATAATAAAAATAGGATTAACAAATCATAAGATAGAGTGAAATTTAAAGGAAGTGCGAACTGAAAATAGATAAAATAAATAAAAAAACATAATATTTGTTAGCTTAATAAATTTAAATATTTAGAAGTTGATTTATTAAGAATAGATGCAGTAATGTATTTAAAAAAATTATAATTGTAATAAATAAGTAGGCATTTAATAAAAACTGGAGCTATTTTATATTCCATTAAAGTTAAAAATAAAAGAAATATTTATTAAATATGGAATATAGTTTTATACTGAGCCAAAATTTGAATAACAAAATAATGGAAGATATGGATTGGATTTGAAGTAAAATCTGAAAGATAAATTGAAAAGATAAAGTTAGCAATACACAAAATACCATTTTAGGAAATGAAAAAAAAAAGTGTTTCGTACTTAAATAACCTCAAGTTAATTTAAAATTCTATTTTTAAAATTAAATTAATTTAATAAGGGGAGAGGGGGAGGGGCGGCGCAAAACAACATATTAATTTGTAATATATGTTTGCAAAATACATATAGATTCAATAAAAATTAATGAAGCTACAACAATTTTTAACAAATTTTGAAAATAATCACTAAATATTTTCAACTGATAAAATAAACAAACTAAAGTAAGAAAAGACTTCTATTTACAAGCATATTAATAAATAATATGTGGGTTAGATTGTAAAAGGATTATAAATAGCTTAACCCCATTCAAGTATCATTCTTTTCTTTTTAGCACTTTTTAAAGCAGTATATCATTGTGATATATAATGAGAACTTCTTCATGCTTAGATTTCTTAACATATAAGATTATGTAAATGTAGATATATAAAGACAAAACAATTTACTAAACATAGTTCGATTGATTTACAAATTGTCAAAAATTTATCTATCATCAACTTTCTTCAAATGAAATTTCTCTATTGGAAAAAACGGTTCTAATTATGTGCTGTTTCCTAAAGATATTCCAGTTGAAAATATCTGTCATGTAAAATCTTTTTAATATATATATATAGAGTTACACACTGTCGATCTTATTAAATTTGAAATTTGTGATGTCTCAAAAATATGAAACCACGAAAAAGTAACTTATCTAAAGGAACATTTTTTGCACTTTATAATTTAAAAAATAAAAAGACTATAGTTATCGTTCCAGTAGATAAGGATAATTAGAGCGCTGTACTTAATCGTTTAGATTATAAAAATAAAATTTTAAATTTACTAAATGATATGACTTATAAAAAGATTGTTAGAGATACTTTGCCATACTTAAAAAAAGACAATTCAACTTACTAAATATTCCAATATAGATGAAAATATAAAAATTAAAGTAAAATTTCTCCAAGAGAAAATTCTTCAGTATATTTTAAATTTAACGGTTTATCTAAAATTCATAAACCTGAGGTATCATTGAGACCTATTGAGTGTGATATAGGTTCTTTCAGACGTCCTTTGGGTTAATATTTAGCCCAAATGATTATAACCATTGACAGATAACATTCAATCAAGAATTAAAAATTTAACTTATTTTATTTCTATTAAGAAATTAAAGACATCTAAAAGTTATTTATTGGTTAGTTTTAATATTCCCTTTATGTTTACCAGTATTCCTGCTGAAGAGGCTTGATCTATAATAGCTCATCACAATAATTTACCTGATTTTATTATTCCATTAGCAGACAGAATATTGCTATGAAAATACATTTTTTATTCATGACTTTCACAAGTATAAATAAATTAAAGGATTTTGTATGAGCTCCCCACTATTACTGTAATTACTGATCTCTTCATGAATAATTTTGAAAATCAAGTATTAAATTCAGCTAATAAAATACCCATTTAACTCAGTTATGTGGATGATACATTTCTTGGTTTTTCTTAATGGTTTGCATCCTAATATTAAGTTTACTATGGAAGTTGAAAATAACAAAATACTTTATTTTCTAGATGCTTTAATTGCTAGAAAATCTGATGATTCTTTATCAATATACATTTACAGAAAATCCACCCATACAAACAGACATCTTAATTTTAATTTCTCACCATGAGGCTTATCATATATTTTCTGTGGCAAAAAATCTTTTGATGAGAGCATATAGTTTGTCTGGTAAAGATCATTTGGCTCAAGAAATAGAATTAACTAAAAATATTCTATATAAAACTTTACAAAGCATTGATATTAAGAAGAAAAAGATGATTAAATTGACAACTTAGCTACTTATAGAGTTTTTTTACCTTATATTAAAGGAAACAACCCTTTTCACTAGTAAAAGAAAATGGTGATTTTTTTTTCTGTGAACCTAAAGACCAAATACTTTTGGAACACTACCAAAAAGTCTATGCAATTCCACATTGACAGTATTCAAGAAGCTATGTAGGACAGTCCAACAAACAAATTAATGTCAGAATTAGAGAGCATAAAATGCTTTCAATCAAAAGTTAAATATATTAGTTTTTAATTTACATTTTTTAAAAATTGGTCACCCACCTAATTTTGATAATGCTAGAATACTTATTAATTTTGAAAATTATAAAGTGAGATCCATGAGAAAATCTATTGAAATGTTAAAAAGACTGAGTCATTTAAATAAATCTGATGAAGCACAATGCATTCCAGGGTTTGTGGAGACTATTTATTTTATCTCTTTTTTTAAAATCAACTTGAAATCATATTAATTATAAAATTGAAGCAAATAAAAATTTTGTTAATCCACCTATTCTAAATCATCAACCATCAATATATATATATATATTGTAACGATATATAAATATGTCGTTACATTAATTTAAAATAAAAACTTAAAAGTTCGCAAATAAAAGTAAAAAACTAAACGCTAAAATTAAAACATTGTTAAACGTGTATACATTCGCACAGATGTTAAACTTTAAAAATATTTTTTTTTTCCATAAACAAAAAAAAAAGGTATTTGAATGTATTTTTTTTAAATAAAAAAAATACAAGATTGAAATATAAAAATATTTTAATAAAAAAATAACGTAAGTTAAAATAAAAACAGGTATTAATTAATTCCTGTAATCTATAAAGGGAAATGGTTGTTTATTAATTATCTAAAAGCTGTTTAATTAAAAAGTCAGATGGAAAGTTAGATAAGAGAAGAAAGAGATTTTAGCTTGACAAATGGAAGCACTAAGCCTTGGCCCGGACCATAACGAAAAAACAGATTAGTGACGTTTTGTTCAGTGAATCCTTGTGGATGATATAAAAAGAAAGAAATATTGAGTTCAAGGAGCTTTTTTCAACTTGGTTGGGGAGACGAGCGATAAAGACGCACTTTATCGTTCTCTCCCACTTATCTCTGAAATGAAATGAATGATACCAGGACAGAACCAGCAACTGCCACCTCCAAAACATCAGACCGGTCTTCCAGGAAAGTCTGCGTGGGAATTGCCAATGGGAACAGGGACTTTTCTACCGTAAGCAATAGAACTGAACAATTGTTAAAATCATAACCTTAATTAAGAACTTTAAAGATTGCTAAGTAAATTTAAATTTTATAAAAAGGAACAATTCTTAAAATCAATCAAGAACTTTCGTCAAGTTGAACAAATTAATAAACAAGCCGACTTATTTAAAATGGACTCTTATCTGACTTTTTGTAAGTTTTAAATCAAATTAATAATGGTTAATTTTATATCTTTCCCGATTGTTAAAAGAATCATTTCCCTTTTAATATTTTTTTATGTGTAGTAATATTTTATTGTAGAAATTATTAAATGCATTACATTTAAGTTGTCTATAGACGCTTGCATGGATTCGTTTGCGGTTAATTAGATTTTGGTTTTCATATTTGATCAAAATATATAGACATTCGATAAATAATGATACCTTACGGTGAGTATCTAAAATGTATTTATTCGGATGTCTTTTAAGTTATTGGTGACAACGCAAGTATCTTATGGTGAATACTATTGGGTTACTTATAAGTTTCCCTCTGCGATTGTCGGTATCAATAATTTTGTATTTTGATCGTTTATGTTTATTTTGAAATGTTTTTGACCGTGGAATCTGTGTAATCGATCTATACCCAACATTTTTAAATAAATCTGTGCGAACGTATATAAATGTTAAAATTAAGTCGGGCGCGAATGGCTATATAGTTTTGTAAAGTTGTATTAAGGGAGGGTAATCTTAGGTTATTCATTTCGTAGTTGAATTGGTTCAATGGATTGGATATATTTGTGTAATTAGTAAATGTAGTATGAGATCCGCTACGGGCAGGATTATAGATATACGCCACACACCCTCTGTTTGCCTATGGATGGGTTTGTAAGTCGGCAGAAGACCGCAGTCCATTCCTATGGAGTTTTTAGTTTATTGATCTACTTGCCCACAGATGTCACATTCTTGTTGGTGGAGAGTCAAGGTCTTCTCTATTTCTACTTATTGTTCAGATGTACATTCCTGACAATATAGTATTTTGTGTTGTCGTATCATGCTACATTGAATACATGAATGTATCAGATGGATTGGCGCCAGTTGATTGCGAAATTTGTTGCCTAAGGTTAAATCAGGGAAGAATATTTTCCTTTCAAATGCAGACCTATGTAGTCCATTCATACTCGACCCTCTAAATAAAATATTAAACATTATAGCAAGCTATTTTAAATGTAAAATTAAAAACTAAGATAAAAATCTAAATGTTAAACTTATTCCTCGGGTTTAGAATGATTTTATATGTGCGTAAATAAATATTTTTCTGTGTTAATTTCTGGCAGTGGCTTTTATTATTTTATTCTTTTATATTTAAGATATAAAATTTATAGATTTTTATCTCGGCGTCTCCGCTGAGCTAGTGACAATGGGCTAACGATCTAAATATGTAAATAAAGTGGAATCCTAACAGCGCGTATCTGCCTACTTTATAAATTTTTCTAGGCTCAAATGCCTAGATGGCGCCCTTTGGTAGTGCGGTGCGGTGCGATGCGATCTCCCACTTCGTTTGGATCGTTATAATATATTGTTATTTATTTTATACTTAATCTCAATCTCATTATCACTTAAGCTTTAATCATTTTTCATCAAAATGTCAGGAATTTAATAAACAAAATAATAGATGGTTTAACATAAAAAGTACTTTATATGTGTATATATATGCTATCTGCATTAATTCTTACATAATAAATAGCTACATAAAAAATAAACTCTTTTTTCACATTCCAATATGCAACTAAAATTAATAATGTAGAAATTTAAAATACTAAGATTGAT